>CM057449.1:1469565000-1469812500 GCA_016271365.2 Neoceratodus forsteri
ATGATGCATGCACTGCACCACAAGCCTTATGAGGAAAGACTCGAGGAACTAAACATCTATTCACTGGAAGAGAGAAGGGAGAGCGGGGATATGATAGAGACTTTCAAATACCTTAGAGGTAAAAAACAGGGTACGGGAGGGGAGCATATTTCAGAGAAGAAAGTACACAAGGACAAGGGGACATAACATGAGGCGGGAGGGAGGCATAGGGGAATGCTAGGAAGTATTTTTTCACAGAGAGGGTGGTGGATCTGTGGAACAGCCTACCAGCGGAGGTGGTTTAAGTGAAAACTACGGGGATTCAGAAGTGCATAGGATAAGCATAAAGGCACCCTGCTGTACAGCAGAGCAGGGGAATGGCAGTCCAGATCAGGGTAGGGATTGCCAAAACAAGTAGGGAAATGGGCAAACTAGGTAGACTGGTTGGTCCTTATCTGTCGTCATATTTTATGTTTCTATGACAGAAGTTAGGAAAACCCATGAACCCTCTCAGTCCATGCATCCTTCTCAGTTATTATTGTGCTTTACACAGCATTGCTTGCATTTAACAAAAACACTGTCCACACTATTATCTCCAAATAGTATTCTTTGGGATTTAACACAAAAACCAAGGTTGGACTTTAGAACTGATCCTGTATGTTGAAATATATGTATTGTTAGCAGTAAGTATCAGGTAACACAGCATAAGGAAGTCAGGTACATTTCTGGCGCCTCTAGTTACTGGACTGACCAACAAATTAATGTAGCAGTGGAGAGAACTGGTTAATCAATCCCTCGCTGGGGGGGGGGTTGCATTTTGAATTACGTTGTGCAGTGGAATGTTCAAATGTCTACAAGCACTACTTAGTGTGGGGGGTTGGGGGAATCTTACCAAGATTTTCTGGTTTCCAGTAAAAGAAAAACACAGTTGGCATTAGCAGAACCCTATTATTCAAATTTCCCCAAAATTTGAATTTAAGGACCTAGCATTTTTTAATCCCTGGACATTTTCATTAAAGTAGGTTTTTCTTCTCCTAGATCTCATCTGTTCCTGTTGCTTATTCCTGCAATGAGGTAATAATCCTCTGCTTATAATACCATGTCCTGTTGCCACATAAATTATTCTGATGGCACAAGCAAAGGAGTATGGCCTCAGGGCAGGAAAAGTGACGGAAACAAAGTCAGAATGGAAAAGGGCACAGCTTCATGCAGATCAGTGTAAAAAAAAAAAGGACTGTCCAGAAATCATAATTTTTTATGTTGTTTAAGTGTAGTTGATACCAACTGTAATTTTTTCAGGAAACTGGAAAAATCACTTTAAGAAACAAGGGTCAAACTGCCCCCGTTTGACAGTGCCAACTGAAGGCCTTTCATCTTTCAGTACATTTCTTTTGAAGAGACTACTACATTTGTCAGTTTTAATGTTAAGACTAGAGAGGGCTTTGAAGACCAGCGAATCCAGTACTTTTGTTTACAAGTTACATTTCATACTGTGTAATGAAGATTTGTTTATAGGGAGTTTCTGTGTTGCATCATACAGTAAGTGCCATGAGCACTGCTTGCTAGCTCTAACAGGGTTTCTGTATGGTTCTTTGAAAATACTGTAATGCTTAGTCTAAATAGGCTGCTCTGTGACCACATGATTATTCCTAACATCAAGCCCTGGTCAAATGTTAGAAAGTTGAAAAGTCAGAACACAAGATACAAGTCCTTCACATTTTTAATGTTATTTCTTCTGTTTATAATGTCTGTGTAGGTAGGTAAAACTTCAGTTGTAGATAGGAGTTAGACTGTTAGGGCAAAAGTCCTTTTTTCTGAGTAATCCTGTCGCATGATCAGAATACTGTACAGAGTTACATTATACAGACATTAGTATCCCGACAGTGCAAAAACCAAACACAGTATTACAAAACTTCTATACTGTATGCATCATTCCAATTATTCATTCATATTATTCACTGCCATATGAATTCCAGCTCTTGACTTATTGCTACTGAAAATTTTCTTTCTGTCTCAGCCATTTTTCACTGGATTTTCGTTGTGCTCCATGTTTTTAAAATACTGTAATTAGTCAATGGAGTGACCATGCTTTATTTTAATCCTAGATACATGAAAATCTTGTGATCATATCCCCCTTAAGAATTGGGAGAATTGGTTTATCTATCTATCTCTCTATGTATCTCTCTATCTATCTGTCTTAAAGGTTTTGCTAGGAAAGACATGCTGAGCTGGTAACAGCTTGTTTCTAGATGTGTCCTGCGGGGAAGGGGAGGGAGTACACTTTAAAACAGAAAATGCAGTAGGGTGCATTATAAAGTTTTAAAAAGTATATTATGGTGGCATGGTAGCGCCACTGTAGTTTGGATTCAGCTGGGGGGTTCTATGTTAAACCTCAAATTTTGCTCTTTAATATCTTCACAACCGTTCAATGGATTTGCATGAAATTTTGCATGTGGAGTTGTGTGTGGTAGATCTTTTGACATGCAAAGTTTCACTCCGGTCAGATGTGCAGAATCTGAGATGTGTATAAAAAAGCAATAAATCGCTGTTTTTTTGTCATCGCCTTGCACCCAGATGGTTTGGAATTTTGGTCTGAAATGTTCAGGGTAGAAGGGGCTTGGATCACAGATGTGCCTTTCACTGAGTTGGTGAAAAAAAAAACATAAATCCATTCCAAAGTTATTAAATAAAAAAATGTTTCTGAGCATGTTCAGCACAGTCTTTCGAATAACTGTTTTGAACGAAACAAAGAATTTAGTCTATATGAAAAAGGATCCTTTCTCATATGTGGTAATCCTTTTTCGTGAGGAAAAATTCATTTTTCATATGGCTGCCATCTTGTTTCTATTTTTTTTTTGTTTGTTTTTGTTTTTAAATCGAACCCCACAAAAATGACATTCTGCACACATAATAACACATGTATCTTGCTCATCAGGACTCCATTAGGTGAATTCTGTACTTAGTTTATGGATAAATGACCCACAGATATCTTTTTAACATTTAAAAATCCTTTTTAATTAATTTGACAGCATCTAAGATTGTTGTATAATTGCCTGTGTTGTCTTGTTTGTACCTTTTATGAAACCTTTGATTGAATAAAAATTGACAAAGAATAAATCCTTTTTTGTTAGCTGATTTTCTTTCTCATATGCTTTTTTCGTGCATGCAAAAAAAAGAATGCCCTCATATGAAAAAAAAAAAGAATGTGGACTTAGTTTTTTTCCTAATGGTGTCGGGAGCGTTCCTGGTACAGAATCCAACTGTCCTGGTTCTGATAGCATTCTTGTTACAGATCGATTACAGATTTCATCCATACCTAAGGATTTAATTGCTTTATTCTCTCAGAAAATATGAGGCCTCCCATTCACCCCCTTAAAGAAATTCCCTTGTATTTCAAAACTTCTGGGCATGCTTGCAAGCAGGACTTTTTTCAGTGGCAGTACTGCCCCCCGAGACCTGCGGTTTCTATTCTTTCTATATTGGCAGCTTGCTATCGCAGTTTCTAACCCCCAGAGCCCTGTATCCCCAAGTATGTTTTAGTGGTGGTGCCGTAGACTCCATCCACCCTCTGGACCTGGGTTTCAAGACACATCTGGCCCCTCAGGACAATCTACATACCACTAATACACTATGGATTTCTGTTGCTATATGTGCATCTGCCTACTGAAGCTTATTTAACAGCTCTGTGGTTTGTATTATAACCCCCCCCCCCCAAAAAAAAGCCCTATGTCCACCCGGCTCTTCCATATAATCAAACGGTAGGCATCTGTGGCATCATCAGCAGCACCTACCCCTCTTTGTGTTGCACGCTCCGTGTGGCTCTGGTGTTCACCTCTTCTCAGTCTCTGTCTTTGTAATGCGCTTGCAGGATCTACCCCCATTCAATCAATCACACACATATGATGACGTGCTGCCAGTTTGAAGCAAAGCATGGAAATATAAGGGAGGGAATAATGGGCTCCTGACAGGGGGCTCTGACAGTGTGTGTAGGTGACCCTCCATCAAGTGGTATGGGAGCCCCCCCTCAACACACAAACACACACACACACACGTTAAGTAAAATTGTTGTCATGAATACACATCATGTATGGTTCAGTCAGATTTGATTGCTGCTGTCTCTTTTTATTGTAGCGCCACGCCAAAAACATATAAATATAATTGCTCTATTCCATGCTCGAGGTTTGTTGAATATTGCTTCAAAGGGATTTGTAATTGCTGTGTCTTATGTCCTGAAAATACCTTCCTTCACTTTTTTTCTGCAACAAAATTGCTGAAGACATTATCACTTTTATGAATCATTTAGAATGTGTTTCATTGTGAACGATGCCCTTGTAAGGATTGTAAGTCTTCCAGTTTCTTGAGGAGGTCTGCTGCACAACACACGTATACTGTATAGCAGTATATACAGGATGGGCCGATAGCCCACCTAGAGAGAAATGAAAGGATGGGGCGTTTATTAAACTAAGTAGCATTTGTCATGATACTTAATGCCCCCTTCTCCATTTATTCTTTTCTACATTTAACTTTCAGTAGTATTTAAAAGCATGACAGAGACCCCCTGCCTTCATGAAAACGGCAATAATGAATATTTATTTATGGACAGCTGAATGAACCTCAGTATTTGTATCATGTTTTATATCAGGTACACTGCATGAGTAGTCTTATCTGTTGATTCTGTGTTACACTGCTGTAGTGTATCTGAAACAAAATCTCAGTTTTGTCTGGAAGCATGTATTACTGTGATAGCTGTGTATCACTATCTGCGTTTGTTCACTCATGTCAGCAGTGAAGAAAAAAATGTTCCCAAGTGTTTTTAATTCGGGAGCTCTTATAGTCCATCTGCCAGTGAGGGTTTCACAAAAACTGGATTAATGGACTGGTGTCAGCGTTGTCTCAGAAGGATGTGGCAGTGCTGATTCATGTCTCTCTCTCTTTCTGTCTCCAATGAGATGGTGTTTTTGTTGTTAGTAGAAATTTTAGGGAAAGTCTTATTGAATTGTAATGTTATATTTTGTTTGCCTATAACAAAATGTAGCGAAATATGTAATTTTAACAATGCATTTCAGAATATTATTTCTGTGATTTTTTTTCTTGCTCCCTGTTTGGGGAGGGCGGGCAGGTTGATTGGGCAAATCCAAATAAATTACCCTGTAACACAGTGTGTGATATGAAGTCATTTGTGTAATTTGACTGAATATGCTTGTATAAATGATACATCTTGCAATTGTCTTGCATGTTTGTGTCTCCACTTTTAGGTTAAATACTACCTGTTATAAGCATTTTATTAATGAGAACTGATTTAATATTTTTTTCAACACCTTCCCTAAAGTGTGTTTTACATGGAGGTGTATCCGTGAGTGACTGTATGTCTTTGCCCTTCAGACTTTAATCAGATTGTCATTTCTATGCGTACAAGAGGTGATGGTTAAATTTTGCATACAGTCAGCACCATATAGGATCTGTTTACAATAGCTGTGTTGTAGAGATATCACATCATATGGAAAGAGCAAGAAAAACATGACAGAAATAAAATCCTGCAATGCTGTGTTAAAATGACATATTTTGTTAAATTGGTTACAGGCAAACACAATATAATGTTGGATTTCGATAAGACTTTTCCTAAACTTTATACTAACAGCAGAAACACTGCCTTATTGGAAAGGGAGTGACATGAATTGTCATTGTCACGTCTTCTGGGACAGCACTGACACTAGACACTAGTCCCTTCATCCATTTCTTGTGAAACCCTCAACAGCAGATGGCATATAAGAGTTCCTGAATTAAAAATACTTCAGAACATGTTTTTTTTTTTTTTTTTTCACTTTTGACACCAGTGGACAGATAGTGATACGCAGCTATAGCAGTAATAAATGTTTCCGGATGAAACACAGACCTTGATTCAGATACACAATAGCAGCAGTAACACAGAGTCAGCACATAGGCTACTCCTGCTATGCAAATTAAATAAGTTATGTTTTAATAATACTTGGAGACAAACATTTACTGAGACTTATACAAGTATTTATTTTTTGGCTGTTTTCTTTGGGGTGGGTGTCACTGCTTTGCTGCAGCACTAACAGAAGGTCACTGTCATTCTCAGAGTCTATGGAACAGAAACTCAATTGCTGGAATAAATTTCAGAAAACTTTAAAAGAAATAAGCTTGATGTTTTTGTTAGTAGTTAATCTTATTAAAATGAAGCCATATCATATGAGTTGCTTAAGCACTAGAACATAATCATAATAATAGCACTTATGTCGCAAAATGACATCATTTATGTCCGTCTCATAATGCCATACACTCCTTCACCCGCACAACTCCCGATAACACACAAACATGACAGACAGAAAAAAAAGACGGACAAAGTGATTACTTTAACACTTTATTTACTGAGAACTGATTTACATATTTTAGTACCAATACACATAGCAGTAATTTACTGTCTGAACAGTCTTCACCTTTATTCAGACAGTAATTAGGGGAGATAAAACACACATCAACATGGAAAACAAAATGCAGTCCACATCAAGTCTCTCCCATGGCTCTCCCTCCCCCAATTCGTCACTTCCAACCCGGAGAACAACAAATGGCACAACACGTAGTCCTGGACTTCCAATGAAGGCATGAATGTGCTAAACATAAAAAATGGCACAGTATTCATTGCAAATCTACAAGAATGTCACACAAGAATGTAATGCATATACAGTTACTATACAGATGGCTAAAACAATCCACTAGCTCTTTAAAAATCCTTTTTCATGAGTCGATTTTCTTTTTTTGTACGGCCATATGAAAAAGGAATTTTCCCGCATGAAAAAGGATCCCTTCATACAAAAAAAGACTTTGGACTTATTTTCTGGATTCTTTTATTTGTATGAAGGTATCCTTTTTCGTATAAACAAAAAACATATAAAAAAAGGATCCCTTCATATGAAAAAAGAATCGGGAAGGGGGGATAACTAAAAACTAAAGATAATTTTTTTCCTGATCCTTTTTTCATATGAAGGAATCCTTTTCGTGTGGGTCTTTCGTTTGATACGAAAAAGGATCCCTTCATAAGAAAAAAGATTTTGGACGTTTTTTTTCCCACATTTCAGCTTCAGCAAGCCAACACTCCCTCAATATTTCAACTTAAGGGACAGTCTATATATTAAAACAAAGGTCTTAATGAGTACTACAAGAAGAACACATACGCCCCCAAAAACATTTAGGAGCCATATAAACTAAAAAAATTAAAAAATCAAATTTCCCATAGGATAACATTGGAACTTTAACAAGCCATACAGTGAAACAAATAAATTGCTGTTTTGGGAGAAATTGAAGTGCAGGGCCCAGAGGGCCCTGTGCTCTTACAGGCAACTTAGGATACATTTATACTATCTCAAAAAGTAAGGAAATTGATTGCAAAAAAAACGTCATTAATGCACTAGTTAGGGTTAAAGTGACAAAACTAGGGAAATGTGATGATGGGGGCTAGATCTACAAAACTGTTTGGGACTAAGTCCCATGCTGCAACTCCATTTGTGGACCAAAATTTCCGCAGCTGCGGCAATTGCTGTTTACAGCCGCAGCAGTTGTAGAAGATGTTACGGCTGGCCCCACCAGCTGTAATGGTTTTCTGCAGCTGCGGGGATTTCCCAGGCAACACCACCCGCAAGCAGCCATAAATCGTGGAACCTGTCGTAATCAAGCTCCACCTTTGTGAATACCTGCAGCTGCGGGAAAGCTGTGGCAACTTGCAGATCTGCAAGTGGCAAGTTACTTGCGCCACGTTTTTCCCACAGCTGCTGGGGTTTTGGAAGTTTTGTGAATTTAGCCCAGGGTTCCCAACTTTAACACCCCACCCTGCAGGCAGCAACAGGAAAAACCATTACCGTTTAACCTCTCCTGCATCTTTGCAAATCAGGCATGTGGTGTACTTTGGGGTTGTCAACCCTAACTCTCACCCCATTCTCATATACTCTACACATCTCAGCTTATTTACTGATTGAATGGGGTAGTGTTAGGCTTGACAACCTCAAATTACACCCCACGCTTGATTTGCAAAGATGCAGGAGAGGTCTAACTGTAATGGTTTTTCCTGTTGCTGACTGCAGGGTGGGGGTGTGGTGTTAGAGTTGGGAACCCTAACACCACATTTTTCAACTTCTGTAGCTTTAACCCTAACTAGTGCATTAATGAAGCTTTTTGCAATGAATAACAAAAAATACAGATAAAAGTACAATTACATCAAGGCAAGAACATTTCCACAGAATCAACAGTAGTACACAGTAATACACAGCTGCTAAGTTGTAGTCAAGGGGGCAGTAACAGTATTGGAACAGAAAGCTTGTATTTAGTTGAAAGTAGAACTGTTGGGGTGTCTGGGGCCAAATTATTTTTCAGATGTGAACATTTACCATTAGTAACCATTTTAAAAATGAATAGTTGCCACTTCTTAGCTCAGGTGGACTCCAGTTCGGCATTTTATACATATCACAATGATGTTTACCAAAAAAACATTGCAAGACAAACCATGCCAGTTTATTATAGGTAACATTTAATGTATAGCATGCAAGAGTTGTTATCTGCATGTCTATAAATTAGCTTCCAATGATCCAAAACTGGGATTTTCATTTGATTAGCTGTGGTCAGTCTTGCTTATTTTGGAAGTGCAGAAGCTGATCTATGCAGTGCACCAATACAGGCATGACGTTTTTTAATTTGTTCATAGAGTACTGTATGTGTTGTATCAGCTAGGTAGTTATTTATAGTAACCCTGAAGTATGTGTTCACTATTTGAGCAATAAGACATGACAGGATGTGCAATATGGTGGGACAACGGCCCACCTCAGGTGGGTTGAGCATGAGGTGAAGTAGAGTCCTTCTACTATCCAAGATGGGCTGTTAGCCCACCAACGTTCCCCCTGGAGTGGCTTGTTGCGATTATTAAATGCGTCCTTTTCAGTACATTGGATGTATCTTGTAAACATACTGTATTTTTCTTGAACTGTTTTCAGCCTTGCTGCTGTTGTGGTATAACAGCCTGGCTGAAAGTACCTCTTGGGCAGTCAGGGGCCAGCATTCTTTCTACCCATTTCATAATATACATTATTTCACTACCTTAATTTGTTTTTATTGTTAAATTGTACTTGTATCTAGTTAGAGAGGTGTGATTGAAGACCTTAGTCTTAGTATCTTTAGCATTTATTGCTAAACTGCAATCTTTAAACCAGTTTTGCATTGTCAAAAAAAAATCATTCTTAATTCCATTTCTTGTTTTGGCAGAGCAGATGCTAACAAAACTGTGTCATCGACATAAAGCCGTATTTCGGATTTTTCCATATGTTGTGCAAGTTGTTTACATTTGCTAAAAATAACAGTGAACCCAGAATGGATCCTTGGGTACTAATCGGGTAATGAACATGATTCAGATAATTGACCTTCTGTCGCCACTCTCTACGTCCTGTTAGATGAACAAGACTCAAACCATAAACATGTATCTGATACAATTTCAATCTTTTTCATTCTCTACATTAATATTCAGGGGTTCACCAAATTGAAAGTCATAGAAAGGTCCTTGAACACTGCACCCTCATGCCTCCTGCCCAGATCAGCGCACTTCCCCAATCAGCAGCATTAATGAAACACTCAAACAACAGCTTTATGGGAAAAGGCCGAAGCTTTTTCTCGTCAAATTAATTATTTACACATACACATTTCTTTTTTGGCATTTCCCATCAGGTACACAAATTTTTCTATACCTCGTACGTGATGAACACAGGTAAGAAAATTCCATTATTTTTCACTCTTGGGCCGACGACAGATTCAGGCCTAAAATGGACAAACCCAATATGAAAATAGTGTTGTTGCAAGCCATGGCCACGAGAAACTTGCAGACCCACACTTTCATAACAGTTTCCTTAATGACAAATTCTGGAATCGCTAGGTCATAACAGAGCAGTGCTGCTTGCACATGGCCCTAAAAATCGTTTACCATGCTCCACAGTTCTGCCTCACGTTGCTATTGCGAGAAATGTGTACTGGTGCTGTAGGCAGCCGTAGCTTTGGGTTTTCCTCAACGTCTGCTGCATTCATGATTGGACTTGCAGAACTCACAAAAACACTTTCCTGTCCTGAACTGCTGGCATGTGCCGTTTTGGCCCATCCATGCCACATTTGGCACCATGTGCCCGCTGGCGGTGTCTATCACGTTGTCTGGCTTCACACTGGTCATGTGATGGGACCATAAGTCATGGTCTATCTTATCCCACCCCTGGTTGTGGACCTTCAACATTTTTCCTTTTTTTTTTTTGCTATCTACTGTGTATCCCTCCTGTGGCCAGGACAGGCTGGTCTCCCTTCAGCTCTGCCCTGCCAACCCCACCATCCTACACCTTTCCAGAACACGTCTTTGAGCCTAAGTACCCCACCACAGATTTCCCCCATGGTGAGGTCAGGAGTGGGAGGGCCATCCAAACCCCCCCCACCCCCACCAAAGCACAAATCCAGTCTTCGGCTCCAGGGTACAGTATAGGATCGGAGTGCAGGCTTCAGTCATGCCTGTCCTGCCACCATTTTCCTCTAAAGTTTTCTGTTCCTTTTCCCCACACTGGGACGCACTTGTAAGCATGCACATGTAGAGGCACGCACATGCCATGGAGTCCTGCAGCTCCTCCTGTCTGCTGCTCTCCTTGACCTGCACTGCCACCCAGCCTTGTTCAGCAGAGTGTGCTGTCCTTCCTCCCTTCAGGTGCTTGATCCTTTCCCATTCTAGCTGATCTCCAGCAACCCGTGCTCATTTCCGAATATGGATCACCGGTGTGGTTAGAGTTGAGGCACTCACAGTGCCTCAGCCCTCTACACCTCAGGGCCGGCCCATCCCTCACCATTTTCATATGAAAAAGCTTGTTATAGTGCAATTAAGTGTTGCCTTCATAAGCCAAATGCATCATCTTAATGTTGTCTCAGTATTTTATGAGCTGGGCATTTTTATTGCGGAAACCTCACATAATAAATAGACATAAAAGTGTTAGCCTAATTGTCGAATGCCAGTAGCACTTTTGATCTAGACCATTCTTCTAACTTTCCTGATTTTTCTTTGTCATCCAAATCTGGCAGTTCACAATGCAAGAGCTCAAACATTTCCATATATTGTCCTTTCCATATCTTCTCCCTTATGGCATTAGAGAGATGGCTATCCATTAGGTCATCCACCCCCATGTATGCCTAGTACTCACTTCCTATTGCTGGTGTTGCATCCTCTATGATCAAAGGTTGGGAGGTGCCTGATGCCGCTACTACTACTGCAGTTAGGTCCTGCAGTGGAAACATCTCTGAACGCTGGGCCCTGCTGCCCCCTACTGGGGTTAGCACTTCCCCAGACCTGCTTAACTGTCTCTTCTCTCTGCAACCCAGTGACCATGCCACTGTCTGAGCACAATCCACCCTGAGGTCCATTGACTCTTGCAGGTAACATAACCTAGAGGGCACCCCAGTCGGAACAGCCAAGGCCGAATGCTGCTGGCACGTGTGCCCTGTGCTGGACGTTGCAGCTCCTTACCTGCCTGTTGTTGGGTGGCTGCTGTGCTACTCGGACCAGCCAATGCTGGCCCCCTGTTACCTACACATGGCATATTCCCCAGCGTCGACAGCAGCATCCCCTCCACCGATGGATGGTTAATTTACTGGCCACATTACTACCCCAAAACAACTGCTGTGCTCCCCACTGCACCCATGGCCATGGCTGTACTAGGTTATGCATGCATGCACACTTGCACATCCTGTGGCAACCATTTGCGCAGGCTTTAAATGACGGGCCAGGGCAGTCCTTAAATCTTTCTCACAATTCTGTCATCTCGGGATCCAAAGTCCTGCACAAGACATGCGAAGGGAATTAATTCTACCCCAGATGGCTCTTTTTAAGTACTTTCAGATACGCCACTTTTTGAATAAGGTGAAGAGGAGGGAAAGTGTCTTTATGGAACAGTCAGAGATGCCTAATTTACTTAGGACATGGACATCTAAAGATGACCACAGGGAGTTGATCTCAACATTATACAGAGGCATGGTAAAAAAAAAAAAAAAAAAAAACTTGGGGGGGTTGCTGGGATTGAGGGGATACAGGCAGCATGGGAGAGAGAGGCCGGGGAAATAGGTGACCCCATGGATGGTAAATATCTGGCAGAATATACACTAGATAACTGCGTCCAACTGTTGGATGGAGTTTAGGTAGAAAGTGTCAGTTTGTTATTTTATTACGCCTAGTAAGTCAAGACATTTCCCGAATACCCCACCCTGCCCTCATGGACATATAATTAAAAGAACAGATTTTATAGATAAGGTGTGATTCTAGCCATTACACGTGGGTAACTTTTATATGCTGGCCATCCCCCTGGGCTGGACCAAAGGGGGAGGAGACGGCCCAGTATTTGGACTCTCTGGCTTACACAGGATGGACTAATGTATACTTGAAATGCCCTTTATGAACCTGTTTAATTCTTTCATGCTGTAATAATTGTACTGTTTGACCAAGAAAATTTAATAAAGATTATATTTACAAAAAATATATATATTTCTGGAATACCAACTCTGATAGGTGTTAGAGAAGATGTGGTAACAACGTCACAGTGTGACATATTTTCTAGGACTGTATGAGTATGGGGCTGATCTGATGTGGGAACAGTTAGTTACTTACATGAAAGATATATTGGAGTCGGAAGGTGAGCTGGGGTTTTATCATTTAGTACCAGGGTTGCCCATGAAAGGTGTCAAATCAAAATATAAACATTACCTCTTTAATATTCTAGTGGCAACAGCCAGAAAAACTATCACAAAAATATTGGTTATTCCAGGAAGGGCATATTTAAACAGATCCCAAAATTGGTTATACCAGGAATGTCCTACAGAGATGGTCTGGAAGGACATACGTAAACAGATCCAGATCATGGAGGGTATTGCTGCAGTGGTGTGACTAGTGACTGAAACATTTAACTCGAGGTGGCTCTTATATTGGAACTGGGCTAACGCACAGGGAGAGCTGTTAGCTCTGGATCAGCTATTGTAAAAACCAGTGTGTGTTATATTTATAGGCAGCATCTATACCTGATACATCACAGACGCACGGTGTAACCAAAACAAGATCAATGGATCGTTTTAAGTCACTGACTCCGAAACACTGCACAAGTATGGGGCCCATGTTCCAGGGCTAGTTTATTCGAATATTTTCTATCCATTGTATTTTAGATTTCGAAATGTATATCTATTAGTATGTCAATATGTATGATCAACTTTGCTGAAATGTAAACTGTATATTGAGCAGTTTATCTTAATAAAAGATGAGTTTAGAAAAAGAGTCAGTCATCTTAACCCTATTTTCCTATTATACCTCTTCTCAATCCTTCCATTCTTCAAGTTCTACATATAGTAGTTCAGTGTATTTATACTGTATGTGACCTGGAGATGAGCACCAGCCACTGGAAAACCATGTTTGCTGTTGACACCAAGAGGGGAGGATTAGTTATATTTCATCAGGAAATCAATGTTATGTTGAAGGATCTGAACAGACTCTAGGAGTGGGCGAAGAGCTGGCAGATTAACTTAAATGTTGAGCAATGCAAGGTGGTGCATCTAGAAAAGAAAAACATAAAGGTGAAGTACTACATAAATGTTACAGAGATTACAGAAACTAAGCAGGAAAAAGATCTCAGAGTATTAATCATCAATAGCTTAAAATGGAAGCAGCGTTGTGGAGAAGCAGCTAGCAAGGCAAACAGTCATGCCGTGCAGCATGATAAACTTCATAACCATGTCTAGTGGTATTATAATGCCCCTTGTTCAAGCCCTACGTTGAATACAGTGTGCAGTTCTGGTCCCCATACTCTTATCTGACATGATAAAAATTAAAAAAAAGTACTGAGGAAAGTAGTCAAACTGGAGCTATGAGGACCATTTGACAGAAGTAGGGCTGTTATCTGTGGAGCTTAGGAGACTCAAAGGCGACTTGATAAGTCTTTAAATATCAGAAAGGGATCGTACCATAACTCCAAATGCCACACTGCAGAATGCACAAGGACTAAAGGACAAGGGGTGACACAGTCCCATTGATAGGAGGAGGATTTAGGGGCAGTGTCATGAAGAACCACACTACTTCACAGAGCAAGTGGTGAGCATTGGGAAAAGGACTTCCAGAGCAGGTGGTATCAGCTGATACTGTAACGACCATCACGCTCAGATTTGAAAAGTATTTTGAAGAATAATGGGTGATGAGGCATTCCCACTGAGCTGGGAGAGGAAGGAACGCAGTGGACTAATGTTCTTTCCCCCATGCAGCTGTATGCATATAAATCTCCATTCTGCCCCTCCAAGTTAACATTACCATGGCTGGTGGCAGAGTTTTCTGAGTCTTTGATTCACGAACTCTATTTTAATCTCATTTTAAAAACTCTCTTTTTCTATGATGTGTGACCTCTAATGTCTCCTCACCAGTTTCCTGCTCTCAGCAGCTTTTTGCCCAGCTTCAGTATGTAGGTACAGTTTTTCCTGCTGTGAAGTGTTAGTGATCTGTGAATGAAAGATGCTGTAAAATAGTTTGTGTTGTGTGTGCAGGTAAGCATTTAAATGGAATTATAGATCGTAGGAATGTCAGGTGACACTCCCAACCAATCACAGTGCTTTCTTCAGTTGTGCATGAGATACTGTTATTTCCATAAGCATGTCTTACGTGCTGTGCCATACTAAAGGACTTTTGCTTGTGCCGCACAATCCAGGACTAATATTTAAAGCACGATATAAAATAATGTTATAGGAATGCTAAGAGAGCCTGTTATGGATATAAGAGTGGCACCTCTTGCATCGTAAGGGCATTAAAACTGTTCACCTTTGATGTGCCTAAGAACACGCAAGGCAACATTTTTGTATCCATAAGAGGCCCTCCTACCATCCCTATAACCCTATATTATTGGTGGAATCTACCCAGGATAGACTCATTGAGAAGCAACATGTGCATGCAGTGTTGTCCGGCTTTTACCCCGGTTTTTTTTTGTACTTTTTGCAATGGGGAGGGTCTAAAGCACTGTAAGGTCAATAGACTTGCATACGGTCAGACAGTGTGCAAGTGGATTTTGTGAGATTTGAACCTGGATGCCAGTTTGCCAAGTTCAGTCCTACAAGTCAGCCAGAGGAAAGCAGTCTGAACGAGAGCGATTTTGAATGATTGCCTACCCAAGTTCAAGCACATAGGCCTAGAAAAGAGACAAAATGTGACCTGTTGATTGTTTAACCTGTGTACATTATTGCTTGAATAAAATATATGATTTATTTAATATCTGCTGTGCAGACAGGCTATTCTTTTTCAGTAAAGATTGCTTTTGGTCTTAATTTTGTTACTGAGACACAGGGTATGCTTGCAGTATATTCGTACTCAAGAGTAGCAGTTCAGAAGGTGCATTAGACAGTTGTTCAGTTTTTGGAGTATGGCAAGTCTCAGGAACCTGAGATTGTAAGGATTTCCAGGACAGCTTGTCCTTACAGCACAGAATGAACCAAAGAGGATAAAGTTATTCTCTGGATCTGTGGGTCTAGGTCATGATATTTTGTAATTGGGACCAGGGTGCATAGTGGCTTGTTAAAATATTGGTACAATAAAAAGGAACATAAAATTATGTCACATTAAGCAATGCTGATATAACATTTACATACATAAGAAGAGTATAGTTCTTTTTATTTTATTTATTTGTACATCAGAATACCTTTGAGCTAAGTGCTCATTTGCAAAACTTTAGTGTCAAATGCTGTAACAAACAGATTCGTATATGGGCAGCTCAGGTGAGCATTTGTCAGAGCAACATTAAAGCAAATAATGTTTATTTATTTTATTTATTTAAAGTTTCGCAATTACAACCTTTGAATCAGAGACTCTTTTACAAAGGCTCCACATCTGGGCAGACAAACAGGTTATGCAAGAAAACAACATGTATCATTACATAGTGTTATACAGAGGTGTTTACAAAATGACATAATACAAATACATATATTGAATAGTCTCTTTAGGGTTGCTTAGCAGCCCTGGTCAATAGAACATGACACATAAGGGAGATATGTGAGTACTTTCCATAATTTTTAACAACATTTGCTGAAATTGGGTATCGTTTCGGGTTTGGTTGTCAACCCTGCGTCTAGGTGGTGTAGCGTGCTTATAATACATGGTTGTAACAAATCAGTAGATTACAGTATGTACCATTAGGTTAGGTAGGAGGAGGAAGGATATAAGGGGGCTAAGGAGTTGGGAGGGGGATGGATAGAGCAGGATGGGTCAGGCTGAGGTTAGGGGTTAGGATAGGCATCTGCATGTGGACTCTTGGGTGAGTTCCTTCTTGAGGGCTGTCTTGAGCAGTGACATTTTAGGTAACTCTGAGATGGAGGTGGGAAGGTTGTTTAGCCAGTGTGCAGCTCAACAAGCAAAAAGCTTGTTGGCCCTGGTTGGCTACATTTGGGGACCATCAGTGCATGTCTTGCCATGCTCCTGGTGGTATACTGGTTATGAACTGGGTGGAAAAGTGAGGCCACGGAGGGGGGGAACCAGGCTAACAAGTGCTTTTTTGGCCAGTAGGATACTCTGGTACTTTATGCGTTCATGCAGAGGAAGCCAGCCTTTGAGGGAATATAAGGTACAGCAGTGTGCGAGTCTGTCAGAGCCCATGTCAACTCGGCAGGCCTTATTGAGCAGTACCCTCACCCTGTTCATGACAGTATCGGAGGCAGCCCCATATACCGTGAGACCGTAATCAACGAGCAGGAGGACAGAGTTTACTACGGCTAGGCTCCATGGGTTAGGTTCCGGCGCTGTCTGAAGATGGCTCCTAGCTTTCTGTTGGCCTAGCCAACCATGTTGTCCACACGCTTTGTGAAGGTGAGGGGCTCATCTAGTGTAACCCCCAGGTATCTGAATGTGGACACCTGTTCAAGTGGGAGACCCTGGGCATTCAGGATGCTCAGAGGGGGGGCTTTGCTCCTAAAACTGGTACCAGCAAAGAGCATTGTTTTAGTTTTTTTGTAATTAAGAACAAGCTTATTCTGCTTTAACCAACGTTCAATGGACCCAAAGCAGCTTTGAAGCTCCCTGGTGATAACCTCAGGTTGAGGGCTGCTCTTGAAGATGACTCCATCATCATCATAGAGCAGCATCTGTGTTTGGAGGCAAGCACCAGGAAGGCTGTTAATGAATAGGCTGAAAAGAAGAGGTCCCAGTATTGAACCCTGGGGAACTCCAACTGAGACCTGCTTTGCTTTGGAGAGCACCCCATTAATTCTGACCTTCTGTGTGCATCCAGAGAGGTAGCAACAAAACCAAGATACTGTCTCAGTAGGGAGACCAAAGCATTGAAGTTTTATCTGCAACAGTGGGTGATCATCAAAGTCGCATGCCTTGGTAAGATCAACATATGTGGCACCTACTAGATGTCCTTTGTCCAGGGCTTCATGTAGGTGGGTTGTAAATTTGATGAGTGCAGTCGTTGTACTGTGCAGTTTTCTAAAGTCATCTTGTTGGCAGCACAGTACATTGTAATTCCCAAAGTAGGAGACCAGCTGATCGGATACTATTCATTCCAGTGCAGTTATGTACAGTAAAGTCAGACCATACCAGAAAGTACAAGGTAATATTGTCAAGTAAGTTGATAGTGACTTGAATTGCTTCCGATGGTTTACTGTTGTATACTAGCCACCTGGAACAAGCCAATATGTGATCATGTTGTCAGCAGATGATGATAGACTGTTTGGGATCAGAGAGATGGTAGCATGGTGGGGGGAGCGCCAATGCATAATCCTTTCTGTAATGGGAACCTAGGTCTGTTGATACAGATGCAGTCTACCAGCTGTTGAGAAGACACTGCATTGATAAATCCAGGCTATAGAAGGGGCATGGCTGAGGTGGCGGTGCTCACAGTTAAAAGAATAACTAACCAACTAGGCACCCTTGAGAAGACTCGTTGAGTTGCCGAGTGATATGCTGGGTGGCCAGTCAGTGAGGGCTGTGTACTTCCTGTGATAACTGGCATGCAGTAAAGCACTTCTGAACACACATTACTGTTGAATGTGGTTTGTAGCAAACATTGTGCCTGGTTTTCTTGTTTTGCCTAAGCATTAGTAGGCAGGCAAAGAGGAAAACTAGGAGACAGATTGTGAGGTTAAGAAGGTCAGGTGGGGAGTGTGCAGAGGAGGATCAGGAAAAAACAGATATCCTGAACAACAGTCTTCACAGAGGAAGAGGATGGGCCACAAAAAAGCAGCAGGGGCACCAGGGGAGGTAGACACAAGTCCCATTACTGAGAAGAGAGTCCTGAAGGGACTCGCAGATCTGAAAGAGGACAAAGCTATGGGGCTAGACAGGTACACGCGAGGGTATTTTTTTAACCTTTGTTTTAATAGGTGAGGCACACTAAGCTGAAAGCTTGTTTACAGGTGCAACCTGGGAGTACAAGGAAGTTAAGTGACTTGCTCAGGGTCACACAGTCTGCAAGTGAGGGCTGTGGGATTCAAACCCAGGTCTCCAGATTTGCAGCTCAGAGCTTTAAACCACTGTGCTATACTGCCTCCTTGAGGGAGCTCAGGGTGGTACAGGATGCACCTCTGACCCCCCAGTCCTCTGCTACCCTTCTGATGTCCCCCCATGAAGGCACTGGGTATGAGACCTCCTCCCCTTAACCTCACATGATTTACCCTTCGTGCCAGGTGGTGGGGAGCAACTCGACCCACCAGACCGGATCCAGTATTTGGGGAGGTGCCCTCCTGGCCCATTGCGGTGGTGGACCATCATCATCCTTGCAGAGGACTCCCTTTTTCCATTTTTCTTACTTTCCCCTAAGGGATGCGGCATGCAAGGCATGGATGGTGGCAGCGCACCAGCTCCCGTGTGCACTCCCGCCAGGTGACTGCCACAGTCCCTCGTCCACATTCTTCAGTGCCGGCGTACCACCTCCAAGCCTCCACTAGGGGGCAGGCAATTGCCGAGTGCTGCTAACTACCCTTCCCCAGAGAAGGAGAGCAGTCCTAGGAATGCTCTGTCATTCTCCTCCCTGCCAACCCCCGGCAGCCCATGCTTGTTCCTGAACACGGGTCGCCGGTGCAGCGCGAGGTAAGATGTACAGCGCCTCAGCCCTCAGTGCCACCGGGTTGGCGTGACTTTCTTTTTTAATAACTTACTGAAAACATGAGTGGTTCCGGAGCACTGGAACAGGGCAAATGAAGTCCCACTTCACAAAAGCGGTAGCTGAGAGGAGGCTGGCAACTGTAGGCCTGTCAGTTTGCCATCAGTGGTAGGGAAGTTAATGGAGTCACTACTAAAAGAAAGGATTATGGTGTACATTAAATCCAGTGGTTTACAAAACTTGAGGCAATATGAATTACTGGCTGAGAGTCATGTCAGACAAATCTGATAGATTTCTTTGACTGAGTGACCAGGGAAATAGATGAGGTTGGGGCAGCGAACGTGTCTTACTTCAGTAAGGCTTTTGACACTGTTCCACATAAGAGGCTTATAAGAAACTGGGCATCTTAGGGGTGGGTCTATAGGTGGTAAATTGGGTATCAAATTGGTTGAAGGATAGGGGACAGAGGGCAGTAGTAAATGGAGTTCACTCCAGGGAAGGCAGGGTGTCCAGCGAAGTGCCACAGGGCTCAGTATTAGGACCAGTCCTCTTTTATATCTTTGCAAGTGACACGGTGGATGAACTGAAAGGGAAGGTCTGCCTCTTTGCAGATGACATCAAAATCTGCAATAGTGTGGGCTCTACAGAGGGGGTGAAAAGAATGTGCAGAGACTTGCAAAAACCTGAGGAGTGGTCAGAGGCATGGGATCTGAGTTTCAATGTGAAAAAGTACTAAATCACGCACTTGGGCACAGAAATCCAGAGGAGGAATACAGAATGGGAGAAGCGGTACTGGTGGTCTCCAAACAGGAAAGTGACCTGGGAATAATCATATCTGATGAATTCAAGGTGGCCAAGGCAGTCGGTAAGGCCAGTGGGATGTTGGGGTGCATAGGGAGGGGTATTACCAGCAGAACGAGGGAGATGGTGTTGCTGCTATATAGATCACTGGTGAGACTCCATCTGGAGTAATTTGTCACACTCTAGATACCACATGTCAAGAAGGAAATAGAGTGGAGGCAGTTCAGAGGCGGGCAACTAAAATGATGTGGGTCTACATCAGAAGCCCTTTGAGCAGAGACTGAAAGACTTCAGTATGTACACACTGGAAGATGGGAAGGAGAGGGGGGTACATGATAGAGTTCTACAAATATCTCACAGGGATAAATAAGATACAGAAAGGCAGCATTTTTTCAGAGGAAAAGATGGATGAGAGCAAGTGAACATGCCATGAAGCTGGAAGGTGGTAAATTCAAGAGGGATGTGAAGAAGTATTTCTTCACTGAAAGAGTGGTGGATGCCTGGAACAGGTTTCCAGTGAAGGTGGTGAGGGCAAAAACAATGGTGGGCTTCAAGCATGCATGCGATAGGCACAAGGGTATCTTAGTAGGAAGTAATGAGGGTGGGAGCTGGAGATCAAGTAGGGTCTAGGTGGCATTATAAACAGGGAAAAAATGGATGGACTGGATGGGCCAAGTTTTCCTTATCTTTCATCCATATTCCATGTTTTTATGTAGCTGTTTGCATGAGGAAAGAAAACCACTCCTTATGCATAGCTACTTGGGTATCACGCCAATGGAGCAGGATAGTTCATTCTGTGGTCAGCGTGGTACCAACTACGCACAGCTTACTTGGTGTGGACCAGTCTGCGTATGGTGGGTAAATACCTAGAAGAGACCATTTGGGATTCCTAGGGTCATGGCGGTCCACTGTCATCTCATAAGATTTCGTACTGTTCCTAGTCCCAGAAAGGTTGTATAGCTGGGTAGGATCATAGTATGTCATTCAGGTATGTCCCCGGTGAGTCAAGCCAGTAGCGGCAGGGCATCAGGGGTATGATGGGTACAGTGACAACTTTGAAATGGCTTCAGGCGGATTTTCAGTTCCTTGCAGTACCTATAAGCTACTCCTCTGACATCAGACCACCACTTCTCCATGACCGTAAACCCCATCTCATTTTCCAGGTAAGTCTAGGGAACTTATTTTGTACCAGGAACTCTTCTAACAGGTGTCTGTACAGTTTTCGAGCCAGATCTTACTTCGAGGGTATCTCTTGCAGCAGGCCATCACCAGTAGGACTAAGCCGCCAGGTGCCAGGACCTCACGGAAACCTTCTAACTAGCAGTTTGCCAGAGGGGCCGCCCACCTCTGACGTCAGCCATTGATGTCAGCCAGTCCTGTAAAGGCGGGCAGCCCCCACACCCTCCTCGGTTCTTTCCCTCCGTTCACCAACACACGTCTGACCACTGATACCACCACAGCTACAGTAGATTGCCGTTTTCCTGCATTTAACCATGCTTTATTATTTTTGGATTTTTAGTTAAACATTGAAATTTCAGTGTTCTTACCTGATGGTTTATGCCTTCAAAACCTTTCTCATCTTCCAACCACTCCACGAAGTGTGCCTCTGGCAAACAGATCCTGGACAAGGATAGCCATTCTGTCTGCATCTTGTGCCTAGGCCCAGACCACGACATCCAAGCCTGTGAGGCTTGCAAGAAGTTCAACCCTGTCACCAGGAGATGTTACCAGAAGATCCTGGAGAACCACCCCTGTAAGCAGAGGGTCGCCTTGATGGAACGGGAGCTGCAGGCCAGGAGCTCCTCCATTTCCTCGGCCCAGTCCTTGGGGTCTTCATAATCCTGGGACAAATCAACCGGGAAACATAAGCACAGGGACAAGGATCAGGACTGACCCCTGTCTGCCTCTCACTCGCAGTCCCCGCACAAGCAGTCTATATCAGCGAAACAGTCTTCCTCCCTCATGGGGTCAACCTCCTCTGCTCCACACACCCTAACTTCTACAGGGCTACCGGTGGCCCTGCAGCCCACCCGGGCCTCCCTCACAGATGGCAGCTCTTCAGGTCAGGGTACTCCATAATCCTTCTTCCCAGCCCCTGTTGTTTCAGCCCTTGTTCTCAGCAGGGGCACAGTGAGGCGACTCATCTGGAATCTCTTTGGCCGGCGCAGGTATGGCGAACGCCAGTCTCCAAGCTGCTGCCCCCCCCGACACCTGTGCTACTGACACTGGTCTCATTCTCTCGGACCACCGCTGGTTCTGCTCCTTCTTGTTAGGGGCAGACGCTGCAGGACACAGTCATCTCCTTGGGCCTGGTCTCTCCTCAGCCTTCACCCAGGAGGTCGCCCTCCACTCTGGTACCTGTCTCCCCACAGCCAGTGCCCATGGGTCCCCCTCCGGCTTTACATTGGCCGACGCCTGCTGAGCCTGCACCTGTTCCCCCTCTACTGCAGCCCATGAGACCCATGCTGGCCCTGTCCATCCCTCCCATCGGGCCTGCACCTGGCCTTCCGCAGCCAGTGCCCGCGGCCCACGCTGGCCTCCCCCTCAGCCAATGCCTTTTGGCCTGTTGCCTGTCCTCCCACCACCCACTGCCATGGGACCAGTGCCTGTCCTACCTCAACCTGCACCCAGACCTCGGCCTGGATATCCTCCTACTCCAGCACCTTCTGGTCCGGTGCCTGCATACCTCTATCCTGCACTGGCGGGACCTGCGCCGGGTTGTCCATAGCCGGTACCTTTGGGACCTGTGCTGGTCAACAATTACCCAATGCCCAGGGGACTGGTGCCGGTCCCCTTTGTTTACCATTGTCTGATTTTGACCTTGTGGTCCTTCATGCAGACTCATGTCACTTCTCTGAGAGGACCAGACCCAGCCACCCCTTAGGGGCCTCCTTTGGGGCCCATTTCCCCGGCCCCTATTTGGCCAGGCTCTAGTGCTCCTCACACCCCTCCGGAGTAGGCCTGATGTTGTGTCAGCCGACTGCTTGGACTATCGTCAGCCCGAGAATAGCAGGGATGACTACGCAGACAATGCTGATGAGAGTGTTACCGGTGAGTCTTCCTCCTTGCGCCCGGAATTCTCAGAAGGGGAAGAGACACCGAGCAACGTCCCCAAATCTACCCACCCCCCCCCGGATTATCACTCTTTCATGGCCATGATGAAGCACATTCAGGCCATTATGGGGTGGGAGACAGAGGAGCAGGGTCCTGAGAGTCACTAGCTAGCTATCTGCCCATGTCAGCCCAACGCTCCTCCTTTGGTGGTCCCCCCAATTATTGACTCCTATGAAGACGTTACCTGGGCTGTGTGGAACTGCCACCATATGGTCCCAGTGGTGTCCAAAAAGGCCGACAGATTTCACCACACACCGACTAGCAAGCCTTATTTTGGGGAACAGCCCAAGGCCAACTCTGTCATCATAATCAATGTGGTGCACGACCGGACCAAGAGGCCAAAACACCTCAGCTCCCTCCCCCATGACATGGAGTCTCAGCAGCTGGACCAGATGGGCAAATGTGCCTTCACCTCTGCCACTCTGGTCATTTGGCCCATATGGTACAGTATCAGAACCTCCTATGGGACCAGGCTAGGGAGGCAGTCTTAGCCATGCTGGATGACCCTTCTAAGCAGCAGACCCTCAAAATGTGCTCGGACATCAGTACCCTCATCCTCAGAGCTGTCTATGATGTGGTAGATGCCTCGAGCCAGGCAGCAGCTGTAGGCATCTGTATGAGGCACCACTCCTGGCTACAGGTCTCTGGCTTCACGCAAGACATCCAGTCTAACATAACGGATGCCCTTTCTGGGTTTTCAGAATTTTTTGGGGAGATGTTCAGGTTATCATCTCTGAATTCCAGACTTCAGGACAGGCTATCAAATCCTTCCACTCTATGTACCATACCCAGCCGAAGTCAAGGCAGCAGGCTCCCTTTCATCACTCCTCCCGCAGACTGGCCTGACCCCCTCCCAAAGCCAGGGCAAGCGCAAAGTGGGGGCAGCTCTCCCCAATCCCTCCTCTGCCACCACCCATAGTGCATGAGGTACAGCAGCAGCAGCAGCAGTAGCTGCTGCCACCTCCTGACTCCTTGACAAGCCCCCTCTTCCAGTTGTTCACCAGGAGGTGGTCATAGGGGCTCACTTTTTCCTGCACCTAGACAGGTGGAGGGAGATCACCACAGACAACTGGGTGCTGCATCTTATTGAGCATGGCCACACTCTCAAATTCATAGAGTAGCCTCCAGAAAATCCTCCGGGCAACTCCTCATACCCTCCCACCCATATTCCTCTCGTCCGGGAGGAAATTCAGGCCTTACTTCGAAAAAAGGCCATAGAGCCAATCCCACGGTTTCAGCAGGCAAGAGGGTTCTACTCCCACTGCTTCCTGGTCCTGGAAGTGGATGGGAGACCTTTGGCCCATCCTGGACTTAAGCCAGCTGAACCTGTTTTTGGAGTACAAGCAGTTCAGGATGGTCACCCTTCAGGCTTTACTGCGCCCCCCCCCCCCCAACATCAGGGGAACTGGCTTTGCTCTCTGGATATGCAGGATGCCTACCTGCATATCAAGGTCTTCGTCTCCCACCAGTGCTTCCTCCATTTCCACTTCCAGGGAGAGCACTATTAGCTCAGAGCTCTACTTTTTGGTTTGTCCTCAGCCCCCAGGGTCTTCACCAAATGTGTGGCAGGGTGGCAGCTGCCTTGAGATGGCAGGGGTTTTACATTTTTCCCTGCCTAGACAATTGGTTGCTAGCGGCCTTATCCAGGGACAGTCTCCTTCAAACTCTTTCTCACACTTGCAGCCTGCTCCAAGCTTTAGGCATTACTGTCAACCTGCCAAAATCCTTTCTTACCCCTTGGCAGGACCTCCTGTACTTAGGGGCAGTGCTGGACACAACCCAGGGAAGGCATTCTTACCCACAGACAAAGCAGAGCATCTGATGGACCAGGCCTGTCTTCTTTACTTCAGCCGTCATGTTCCAGCAAGGGTTTTTTTGAGGTTTCTAGGCATTGCCACAGTTCCCTTGGCCAGGCTGCATATAAGAATTCCTAAGTGGATGCTGCAGGTGTAGTGGGACCAATGCATGGATGCCCTGGATCAACCAATATCGGTATGTGATCCAGACAGGAAGGTATTGCTTGGGTGGCGGGCCCAGCAATCTGCCGAAGCCTTTGTATATCTCCCTCAGCAGATCCCTTCACGGCGGAGGCCTCAGACCTCAGTTGGGGGCCCTCAAACTGACAGGACATGGTCAGAAGTGGAGACCCTCATCAGTGTCCTGGAGATGCGAGCAGTCTTGTATGCCCTGCAGGCCTTCCAGACTCATCTCTCCCCGGGTCCACTCTTGATTCAGATGGACAACATGTATGTAGTTTATTACATAAAGAAGCGGGGGGACTCATTCCTACCCCCTATGCAGGGAAGCAATCAGAGTCAGATATTGAGCCATTGACCATGGCCTGGAACTCTCAGCTGTCCATGTTCCCGGCGTCCAAAACATCCTGATACACAGCATAAGCCACTCTGACCTCAACGGTAGAAGACCTCTTCGACAAATGGAGTTGGCCCTTAGTTGGACCTTTTTGTATTCCTACACAATGCAAAACTGCTGCTTTTCTACTCACTAGATCTAGGGCCTGGAGTTTTCTGGTGAGATGCATTGTTCCTCTCCTGGACAGGGAGGTTTCTGTACGCTTTCCCTCCTTCCCACTCCTTCATCGAGTTCTAATCAAACTCCAGATGGAGGGGGCTGTGATGATCCTAATAGCCCTCTTCTGACCTTGTCAAATCTGGTTCCTCTTGCTGCAGCGGCTGGCAGTGGAACCTCCGTTGCCCTTCCCCCTTTGCACAGGCTTGCTCTCCCAAGAACAGGGCACCCTGATCCATCCGAACCTCAAGTCTCTCCATCTCCGTGCATGGCTCCTGAAGACATAGCCATTGCCAGATTTGGGATCTCCCCTAGAGTAGCAGATGTCCTGGTGGCAGCCAGGAAGCTCTCCGCCAGAGCTACTAGCTATATGAAATATAAGCGCTTCACTCTTTGGACTGCATTGAACCATTTTGATCCTTTCACTTGTCCAGTGGATCAGATCCTAGAGTACCTTCTGCCCCTCTCTGGGTTTGCGGTACTCCTCTATCAAGGTACACCTCTCTGCCATTTCTACATATCATGTATCTGTGGATGGGTGTTCTGTGTCTCAACTTGATGTTTCTCGCACATTCTTGGGGGGCATTCTGCATTTGAAGCCCCCAATTCATGACCTTATTCCACCTCAGGACCTTCATTTTGTGTTGGAAAAACTGACACTGCCTCCCTTTGAACCTGTCACATCTTGTGAGCTACGCTTTCTGTTGTGGAAAGCATTATTTTTAGTTGCCAGTACTTCTGCTCGAAGGATTTCCAAGCTTCAGGTCCTTATATGTAAGGAGCATTATTTGATTTTTCACAAAGACAGGGTATCTTTGTGTAGCAATCCAAAGTTTCTTCCTAATGTGGTATTGGAGTTTATTTTGAATCAATTCATCCACGTACCTGTTTATTATCTGGAGCATTCCAGTCAAGGGGAAGCATTGCTCCATACCATGAATGTGCATATAATCTTGAGGTACTATACACACCGGACTAAAGACTATAGGAAGTCTAGCCAGTTGTTTGTTTCATTTGCCCCTGGAAAAGAGGGCGCCCTGGTGTCCAGACAATGCTTGTCTAAATGGTTAGCCGATTGCATTGTCTGTTGTCACCAGATGTATGACTAGGAACGTCAGGGAGGAGTTAAAGGCCATTCCACTAGAGCTAAGGCCACACTGCTAGCTTGTTTCAGAAATATGTCAGCTGCTGACGCCACCTGAAGCACTGTCCACATGTTTACCAAGCCACCTGGAGCACTGTCCACACTTTTACCAAGCATTACATTCTGGACATTGCCTCTAGGCGTAGGGCCAACTTCAGCCTAGCTGTTCTTCAAGGTTTTCTTTCTTTGGCTATTATTCTTTTTGCCTACTACCCGGACTATCTGTAGTGCCAGAACTGCTTGGGACTCAGTCCTATTAGTGATGGCCTGCTGCAAGAGATACACTCAAAGTAAGATAGTACAGTTACGTAAGAACTTACCATAACAGTAGATCTTCAAGTGGATCTCTTGCAGGAGGCCCTGCTTTCCATCCCTCCTTCCCCCTTCTCCTGTCTCTGTCTCCTGCCTTCCATAGGATCAAGCCTTCTGCTTTTCTTTTTCTATGCTATTGGGATACCTTGGAGTCCTCCTCAGTTCTCCCTTGTGGCATACTGCTTTTGGTCTCCGGCAGGAGAACTGAGGAAGGTATGGGGGCCACCCGCCTTTATGGGATTGGCTGATGTCAGGGGCAGCCCCCTCTAGTAGATGTCCTAGCACCTGGCGGCTTAGTCCTACCAGTGATGGCCTGCTGCAAGAGATCATCTCGACGATCTACTGTTACGGTAAGTTCTTACGTAACTGTACATTCTTTATGATTATTTTTGTGACACAGACAGGATTGTTGCTGGTTACAGGCTGGATCGCTATCTCTAGGGCCCAGTCGCACAGTTCAGTGGCTCCATATCTGAAGGTACTGCCAGAAGAAATTCTGTGGAAGAAAGTACACCTCTTGGAGAGAGATGAATGACATAAGTATGTCGCATTTAGGGTCCCATAGATTACCCAAAATGTGTACACCCTAATCTTGTCATTTGTGCTAAAAAGTCGACGTGCTTACAGTTTTGAGAGCAGGGATGTCTCTTATTGATTGCTGTAGGGACTTACATGGCTATGTTGAGCTAGGTTGAATGTGTAAATATGGCAGGTGGAGAGGTCATGGGGGGCAGCGGAGACCCACTGGGCCATCCTAAGGGTCCATAGTGGTGGGGAGAAGAACATTTGGAAATTATAGTTACTGGACTTACCACACAAAGAACAAAAGCTACGTGATTATTGCTTGAAGTTTGGAAGGCAAAGGCCCACCACCTACAGTATCAGAAGAATGTCAGCCTGCTTAGGCTATGGCATAGTTTTTGTCTTTCACACAGTGGTAGTGTGGCCCTCTTGGCACCTGAAAAGCAAATCAGAAACTGAGAGGGATCACGCTCCACAGATCTCTCAACAAATCTCAACACAAATGGAGACCAAGAGCCACTAACTGGTTGAATTTTTTAGTTTTTATTCACAAGTAGCATATCTACCAAATAATGTCTGTCCGCTGGCACTGAGGGTTAAGGCGCTGGACGCAACACTTCACGCCATGCTGGTGACTCGGGTTCTGGAACAAGCCCAGGCCATCAGGGGTCGGCAGGGGAAGGAAGGGATCAAGCGTCCTTAGGACTGCTCTCCCTTTCTGGGGAGGTATTCAGGGTATGCACCGCTCCTGGGTGGCCTCTGGCAGTAGTCGGGGCAGTGCAGGAACGAGCAGTGAGCAGATGCAAGAGGGGCAGCCAACCAAGAAAAACCCTCCAGAGATCAGTGGAGATGAAGGAGGCCCCGGGGACCTGCCCACTCCCCGCTGTCTGACCCGACACATCATGATCTCCTGCCAGGCATCCCGATCCCACGGTAAGGTCCCTCTAATTCTCAGACAGGCCGCCAAGGGTGGGCAGGCCCTCCCACAGGGGGTAATCCAGGGGGGCTGGACCTGCCGTGGATCAGAAGGGAGATAGATGTGTGTGGGATTCAGACTAGGAGTAGAAGGCAGAGTCGAGTGGGCATTCTGGAAGAATGTCCTGGCTCCAGGAGTGAATAAAGTAGAGTGTACAAAAAAAAATAAATAAATAATGTCTGTCCATGTTTTGTAGTGCTCCCACTACTTTATCAGGACCTAAAGATATGCATAACTTTACTAATTAATACATATATGCCATAGGGAATAATCATCACAGTAATAAGCAAACTGTTATTAATTATATCAAATATATACAATGCCCAGTATACATATCGCTGTATTAAAAAACTCTGTGTGACTACTCCGTAGATTGAGCAGTGTTTTACGTGTGATTATATTTATTTATTTATTAAAGTCTCAGAATTACAACCTTTGAGCCAGGGGCTCATTTACAAAAGCTCCATGTCATAGAATGAAGGAAACAAGGACAGTTTACATGGTACAGTAGACGGGGTGAGAGGTACAGAGTCCAATAAATGAGATCAGAAAAGAAATACAAAGTAAGTGCTGCAAAGGTTACAGTAGTTACATGGCTTCAGTTTTCACGGTACATATAGCATAGGAATCAAGAGTTACATGGATTACCAACTTTTGCACATAGTGTAAGAGCGGCCAAAGGAATGACCTTGTCAAGGACCTCTAAGATATGAAGCCAAGAGAAGGCGAGTAAAGGAGTGGATGAAGACCAGACAGAGAGTGGAAAAAAATTGAGCAGCCCGAGATAGGCATTATACTGGAGGGAGTACTTTGTCCTAAATCCACTAATGTAGGTGCAGAGGTGAGGAAAGGAGACTAAGGGTAGGAGACCGAGAAGAACGAAGGACGTTTACTGAGAGTAGGAGACAGAAAAAAATACAAGGAGGATTTACTAAAGGTGGTAATGGGGGAGTGTAGATGCAGGGGAGGAGGGACTAGAGAGGTTTAGGGGTACATGGGAGGGGACAAGAGAGGTAAAGAGATACGGGATGAGGTAATACGAAACCTAGGTAATTGTCTGGAGTTGGGGGGGTGGTGGCACAAAAGCTGAGATGTGGCCTGGGGTGGAAAGATTGGGGGGGTAGGGGTAAGAGTAATGGAAGAATAGTGGGAAGAGGGAGATGGGTGCTGGTTAGAATGGAGAGAGTATCAAGTAATTAGGAGGGGCAATCACAACTGTTGAGTTTCAAGGAATGCAGTCTAAGTTTGGTTTTGAAGGGTCCTAACCTGGAGTCGGCTAGGAGCTCAGGTGGAAGGTTGTTTAGCCAGCTGGGTACTCTGTACATAAATGTTCGTTGGACTTGGGCAGTATGGCAGAAGGGACTAAGAAGGTGGGATTGGATGTGCTTCTGGTGCAGTGTAGGTTGTTGGTCCTATGGAGAAGCAGCAGAAGCAAAGGGGTTGGGGGGTAGCCCAAGACTAACCTTTTTTGCGAATGGGCAAGTTTGGTAGAAGACACTACCCTGGAGGTTCAACTAGTTTGCTACAGTATAAAGGTCATAGGTGTGCGTGTAGCAGTGGGCACCAGTGACAAGGCGGCACGCTTTATTAAGAGCAACACTCAATCTCCTAAGTGAGGTGTTGGTGGCAGAAGCATAGATAATAAGCCCAAAGTCAATAATAGAAACAATGGAGCTAGTGATGGCTAAGCGGAGCACATCTTGGGATATGCTATGTCTGTGTCTAAACAGAAGCCCTAGCCTGATGCGGACAGTTCTGGATATTATATTAATGTGTTCCTGCTAGGGTAGGTGACTGTTGGGGATGTGCCAATGCACTTAAAGTTGTAGACTTGTTCAAGGGATGAGCTGAGATTGTTTATGATATGTAGCTGGGCATTTTTGTATTTGTAGCGTGGGCTAGCGAAGAGCATCATTTTGGTTTTCTTATAGTTCAGAATTAGTTTTTGTTTGGAGAACCAGGCCTCAACTGTGGAAAAACTCTGTTGTAGACTGTTGGCAAGGGGTAGGGGAGTAGGCTGACTGGTGAAGAGCACAGCGTCTTCAGCATACAGGAGCAGGTTGGTGGGGCATACCTGTGGCAGAGAGTTAAGGCAAAGGCTAAATAGGAGAGGGCCCTGGATTGAGCCTTGGGGAACTCCAGAGCATACAGGGTGACTGAGAGAGAGTGTATCATGTATTTTTATCCTTTGGGTTCTGCCTTCTAGGTAACTTTTAAACCAACCTGTGACTTCTTGAGAGAGTCCAAGGGTAGGTAGGGACTTGAGTAATAGAGAGTGATTAACAGTATCGAACGCCTGTGTGAAGTTAATGTAGATAGACTCCACAAGGTGATCAGGATCTAATGCCTTATGAGTGAAATTGGTGTATTCTAAGAGGGCAGTGGTGGTGCTGTGCCCCCTTCCTAAAACCATGCTGTTGGGCACATTGGATATTACAGGTGTCCAGATACTCAGTCAACTGATCAGCAACTATGCGTTCTAACACTTTGGAAAGTGGTGGCAAGATGAAAATAGGACGGTAATTAAGAGTGTAGTGCCCTGTCTCCACTCTTGTGAACAGGCATCACCACCGCTGTTTTCCAAACTGAGGGGAATTGACTTAGTCGGAGGGATAGTTTGAGGATCTTGGTGAGAGGTGTCAGGACTCCATCTAAGGTGAGGTGGAGCAATTTAAGACAAAGTGTGTCGCTGCTAAATCTTGAGTTGGTGAGTACCCACAGCAGATATTTTTTGGCTGTCCCAGTAGTAACTGACGTGAAATAGAAGGGGGGAGTATTGGGGGAGGATCCGTGCTTTGGTCTCTGTCCTGGTGAGGAGGGTCAGTGAAGAAGTTGGGAGGGAGTATCCCACTCAGGTCAGTGTACGCAGTATTGAATATATCTGCGATTTCTTTAGGATCCTGAGTGTTAGTTCCATTAAAATTGAGCATTGAAGGAGGGGATTTGCTGGGTTTGCCAGTGAGGTTTTTTTATGTTCTTCCAGAATTGTTTGTTTTGGCCCCAAGAGTTGGAGAACTGGTCTTGAAAGTAAGTTAACTGATAGTAACTATTATTTCTAGGGACATGGATATGTTGTTCATCCACACTCATTGGCAGTATCCTTGCCGCTTTAAATCTTGCCGGAAGGTCTTCAAGCTTGCTCCTCCCACCCACCCGGGTGGTATAACTCTCGGCTCCGCCCCATGACGCCAGATCTTCCTTACCGCTTGGAAGCTCAGGTTCCCTCCTTAACGCTCTGCGTTTGCGACTGGTTCCTATTTCTCCGTTTGCGGTTAAAATAATATTTTGCAAAAGACTTCAGTCTTGATCCCTCGCGGCTGCGATGGACAAATCGACTCCAGTTTGGAGATGCCCATGCGGGCAGAAGATGTCTCGGACGGATCCACACTCCACGTGTGTCTACTGCCTAGGCCTTGAGCACGACCCGCAGGCTTGCGACCTGTGCTCATCTTTCTCGGCTACGTCCTTGAAGACGTGCTGCCCGATTGCAACTGGGCCGTCCAGCGTTCCCTCGGTGAAGTCAAGGAGGCCGGTTGGCAGTGTCCTGGCGTAGTTCGGCGGATCAGCTCGGCGGATGGTGCCCTCGAAGAGGAGGCGGTAGCGGGCCGTATCTTCCTCGGCCGCGGCATTTATCCGCTCTCTCTGGGTTCTTCCTACCGGCTTCCTTTAAGGAGCTTTGTCTGTCCCTCTCCACTAAAGAGAAGGGCCTCGTCTGCTGGACCTTTCCGGTCCAAAAGAGGACAAGGTAGAATCCCTCCGTCGGCGCTCTTGGGAGCGGAAAGGTCCTCTCCCGGGCCGTCGACGTCGGCTTCGAGTCGACACCGGCCGGCCACTGGCCTCACGGTGTCCCCGTCCAGGTCAGTTGACCGAGACTCCACTGATGAAGTCGAGATTTTCTCGACCCATTGAGACGAGCTGTCGCCTTTAGCAGCCGAGATTCCCCTCTCCCGGTTCCCCGGGAGGAGTTGAGGATCCCGTGGGCTCGCCTGTGCCTCCGGTTCCGGAGCCCTCGGATGGACCTTCGAGCGAAGGAGTGCGGTTCCGGCGACACCTCCCGCACCGACCCGGAAATTCCGGGACTCGGTCTCGGTCTCGGACCTCTTAGCGGTCCACCCGTTCCCACCGTCATAGGCGGTCTCGGTCGGCACATGATAGCCCGTCGCCGCTTCGTCCTCGTCCTCCTCCTCGGGATGAGGAAGCTTCGGCGTAAATGCGTCGGCAGTGCGAGACCCTTATGTTTGCAACAACTCCTCCTGGCCGGAATAAGCCGACTCCGGCGCCTTCCCGGCCATTAAGTAACTGTCACGGGCGGCCGACACAACCTCGACTTGTCCGAGGCCTACACCAGGCGGTTGTTCGGCCAAAACCAACTGCTCCACCGATTCGGTGGAACCTCCGCCTCCACAGCCACCAATTGGGGCTCCGACCAAGGATTCTCGGTCGGCTAAGGGTTTTACCCATCGGCTGTCATTACCCTCACTCCCGACCGACCTCGGCAGGTGAAGGGTGGCTCAGGCCAGAGGCAGCTCTTTGAGGACTCTTCCGAGTCGAAGGCGATTCCTCCTTCTTCTCCAGCGACTGGACTTGGAGTCTTCAGGAGGTCAGCCAATGGACGATAGCCGTCGTCTTCCTAGGACTGCTTGGCTCATCTCGGAGTCTACGGGATGGAGCTCGAACCCGTTTCCAAAGCGGGCCAGGTATCCCCTCACGGAGATTCTGGACGGGATTCTCGGCGAGAGGCCTTTCCGGTGGCCGAGGCCATAGTGGGTCCGGCACTGGAACTTTGGCAGCGCCCTGCTTCCTGCCCTGCGCCTTCGGCCAGGATGGCCAGAAGTATCACGGTCCTACCGGTTCCTTGTCGGTTTGAGAACACCCCTCTGCTGAGGGGTTGGTTACCGACAGCGTTTTCGTGCGCGGCTGCGCCAGAGATGTGGACAAACCTCCTGACAAGGGCCAGGAGTGGACTATGTCGGGCGAAAAGTCTCGCTGCGTCCTCTCTCGGCCTTCGTCAGGCCAGTTCGGCCGTCCTCATGGCATTTTTTCTCATGCCCTGTTGGGCTCCTGGATGGGTCATCCCTCATCTTCCGCCGATCTGCAGACTACGGTTAAGCAGGTGCGGGACCAGGGGCAGGCAGTGGCCAAACAGCAGCTCCAGACTGCTTTGGATGTAGGGGACTCATGTGCCAGATCGGTGGCGGCCGCGGTAGCTATCGTCGGTGGGAGCTTGGCTGAGGATATCCACCTTTACCCGGATACCCAGCACAAGTTGGCGGATGTTCCCTTTTGGGACTGACCTCTTGACCCTGGGGTGGAAGGTCACCTGCAGAGGATCGAGAGTCAATGCCACCTTGGACTCGGTCTCTTCGCTCAGAAGGACAAAGGCCGCAAACCACAGCCTAAGCCCTTTGGTCCTTCTGTGCCCCAGGCGCCCGGCCAACAGCGTCAGGGCCAGCAGGCTGGCCTTGGCATCCCAAACCCAAGCCCGGCTTCCTCTAACAGGAGGCAGGAGGAAGGGCCCAGGAGGTCCCTCGGCGGTCCTCCTCCAAGCCTGCCCAGTGACGGGCTGAGGGTGCTCGCCCCATCCCGTCACCTTACCCCTGGGTCCCCGTAGAGATGGCTCGCACTTCCGTTCCGCTTGGTCGCTGTTACCACGGACAGGTGGGTCTTGGAGGGTGGAAGAGGCCTGCCTCTGGAATTCGAGCAGGCACCACCCTTCAGAGCCGTCGCCCCTCGGGGGGCTTCGGGATCCCCAGCCTCACTGGCGGCTCGTCGAGCCGACATCACTCTCCTCCTCCAGAAGGAGGTGGTAAGAGAGGTGGTGGACCCTCCTTCAGACCCAGGGTTTGTGTCCAGGTACTTCCTGGTTCCGAAACGGACGGGGGGCTGGCGCCCCATTCTCGACCTACACGACCTAAACAAGTTCCTAAGGTCTCGAACCTTCAGGATGGTCACTCTGGCTCAGATTATACCATCCTTGGGCATAGCAACGTGGTTCTGCTCTCTGGACTTGCAGGACGCGTTGTTTCACGTCCCTATCCGTCCGTCTCACCAGAGATTCCTTCGCTTCAGCGGAAGGATCCCTCTTGAGTTCCAAGCCATGCCCTTGGCTTGTCTCCAGCTCCCAGGGTCTTCACCAAATGCATGGCAGTGGTGACAGCATTCCCTCGTGCGCCCGAGGGGTCCGGTGTACCCTTACCTGGACGACTGGCTGATAGCAGCTCCCTCCAGGAAGGAGGCGGAGTGGTCAGAGATCTGGCCCTCAGGTCTGCTCTCAACTGGGCCTCCTTATCAAGCAGGCCAAGTCGGAACTCGAGCGAAGCAGGTGATTTTATTCATCGAGCTGAGCTCGACTCTCTTGAGCCAGGCCTTGGCTCAGCGGACAGGGCCGGGTTCTTTCCTCCTTTGCCCGATCATTTCTGGTTGGGCAATTGCTCCTGCCGGGACTTCCTGCGCCTCCTGGGTCTCATGGCGGCCTGTACCAGCGTGGTCCGTTGGGCCCGCTGGAACATCGTCCCCTTCAGTGGGGACTGGCCAGCCAGTGGTCTGCGCTGCGATCCCTTGGACCAGCTTGTCGGTGACACAGGGATGTGGAATGCTCTCCAGTGGTGGACCGTTCCAGATCATTTGCAGGAGGGCATCCCGTTCGTCCGCCCAGCCGGACGGTCTCTCTGTCGACCGATGCCTCTCTGATGGGTTGGGGTGCCCATCTGGGGAACACCGGCTCATGGCCTCTGGTCCCCGCGAGTCCCGATGCCACATCAACCTGCTGGAGCTCCGGCGGTCCACCCTGGCTCTCACCGCCTTTGCTCCGTTCCTCCGGGGTCAAGTGGTCCGAGTCCAGGACGGACAATACCACGACCATGTACTATCTAAACCGCCAGGCGGGGCCGCTCCATGCTTCTATGCAAGGAAGCTCTCCGCATTTGGTCACTCGTGCGCAGCCTGGAGGCGGATCTCCTAGCCATTCACGTGGCAGGAGCCTCCAACACCCTGGCCGATGCCCTGAGCCGGATAGGGGCTGCATCCACTGGTGGTCTCTCTCCGGAGGTAGTACAGCATCTGTTCTCCTTTGGGGCACACCTCAGGTGGACCTGTTTGCCTCCATGGAGAGCGAGGCTGAGTCTGTTCCATGCCGCCCCCTCAGCAGGGCTCGCTGCAGGGGATGCCTTCGAGGCAATGGACCCGGGCCTCTTTACGCCTTTCCCCATTTCCCTTGATCCACAAGGTGCTTCTCAAGGCGAGGAGGACAAGGCGCAGGTGATTCTGATAGCCCCAGACTGGCCTCGCCAGTTCTGGTACCCAGATCTCCTCAGTCTCAGCTCCAGGACTCCTGGCAGCTTCCAGCTCGCCGGACCTGCTCTCAGTCAATCAGGGGAAGGTGTTCCATCCGGACCTTCAATCCCTGCACCTGACGGCCTGGTTCCTGAGCGGCTAGAGTTCCAGGCTTTGGGTCTTTCCGACGAGGTCCTCAATGTAGTTGAGGCGTCCCGTAGAGTCGACCAGAAAATGCTATGCCTTCAAATGGAAAAGGTTTTCCATTTGGTGTCAGAGGCAAGGGCTTGGACCCTTCCTCCTGTTCCTTGGCAAGCATCTTGGACTATTTATGGTCCCTTTCTAGTCAAGGGCTTGGAGTCGGCGACCTAAGGGTGCACCTGGCAGCCATCTCTGCTTACGGTAGCGGGCTGGGAAGCAGTCGGTGGCGCAGGAGAAGGTGGTCTGGCGCTTTCAAGGCCTGATCACATTTCCCCTCCAGTCAGGAACCCCACCTCCGTGGGATCTACTGCTGGTACTGGCAAAGCTCATGGGCAAGCCATTGAACCTATGCACAGGTGTCTCTCTCACCTGTCGTGGAAGACCGCCTTCTTGGTGGCTATCACGTCAGCCAGAAGGATGGGAGAGCTCCAGGCGCTTTCCATCGAGTCTCCTTACCTGGTCTTCCACAGGGACAAGGTTGTCCTGCGCCCCCACCCGAAATTCCTTCCGAAGGTGGTGTCGGAGTTTCACCTTAACCAGGTGTTGACTCTGCCGGTGTTCTACCCCAATCACACCTCGGAGGCCGAATATAGGCTCCATACTCTGGATCCTAGAAGGGCGCTCGCTTATTATAAGGAGCGCACGGCTGAAATTCGGGGAGAGGTTCGCCAGCTGTTTGTCACCTACGCTGAAGCCGCATCTGGCAGACCTGCAGCCAAGCGGACGATAAGCAGGTGGGTAACCTCCTGCATAGATCTCTGCTATAAGTTAGCGGGCATGGAGCCTCCCAGAGGATAAGAGCTCATTCTACCGCCATACTGCTGCAACGGTGGCTGCTTCCAGGGACGTCCCTATCCAGGAAATCTGCAGGGCTGCTACCTGGAAGTCAGCAAACACCTTCATTACCCACTACCACATCGACCTTGAGTCACGCCGGGATGCTGGGTTTGGGGCCTCGGTTCTCCATCTCTCTTTCCCAAGTAAGTATATGGGGTGTCGTCTTGCCTCCCTCCTCCCGGAGAACTGCTAGGAGTCTGCCAATGAGTGTGGATGAACAACATATCCATGTCCCTAGAAATACAGGTTACTCACCTGTAACAGGAGTTCTAGGAATGGTATATGTTGTTCATCCACCACGATCTCGACCTCGGCGGCGCTGGCCATGAGCTTCCAGCGGGCCAGATCTGGCGTCATGGGGCGGAGCCGAGAGTTATACCACCCGGGTGGGTGGGAGGAGCAAGCTTGAAGACCTTCCGGCAAGATTTAAAGCGGCAAGGATACTGCCAATGAGTGTGGATGAACAACATATACCATTCCTAGAACTCCTGTTACAGGTGAGTAACCTGTATTTCTAGGATTGTGGATATGTTGTTCTGTCCATACTTCTTGGGAGGTACCTTTCCACTTTAAGATGTGCCAGAAAGTCTTCAAGCTGGCTACTCCCACCCACCTAGGTGGTATAACCCTCAGCTCCGCCCCATGACGCCAGATCTTCCTTTCCACTGGAAGGTTCAGATTCCCTCCTTAGCACTCCCGTGTGTAGTAGGCCCTGGCTCTAGAATCTTCGGATTTGAAACATAGAAACATAGACTTTGACGGCAGATAAGGACCGCTTGGCCCACCTAGTCTGCCTGTTTCCCTACCTAGAGGATAAGCTGCAGATCCTATTTAACCAACAGCCTATTTCTTCCTACCCCCCACAAAAATTGCCTTATGTCTGTCCCATGCATTATTGAATTCTCCCACAGTTTTAGACCCCACAACCTCCTCAGGAAGGCTGTTCCATGCGTCTACCACCCTGTCTGTGAAAAAATACTTCCTCACATTGCCCCGTGAGCCGTTCCCCCTCTATCTTCAGATTGTGTCCCCTTGTTCTTGCACATCTCTTTTTCTGAAAGATGCTACCCTCTTGGACTTTGTTGATTCCACTGAGGTACTTTAACATTTCTGTCATGTCCCCCCCCTCCCTCCTTTCCTCAAGGATATACATATTGAGCTCCTTTAGCCTCTGCTTGTATGGCTTCTCTTGCAGACCCTGCACCATTTTAGTTGCCCTCCTCTGAACTGCCTCCATCCTGTCTATGTCCTTGCGGAGATGGGGTCTCCAGAACTGGACGCAGTACTCCAGATGGAGTCTCACCAACTGTCTGTACAGAGGGATAACAACTTCCTGTTTTCTGCTGGTGATGCCTCTCCCTATACATCCCAGTATCCCCCAGCCCTTCTAAAACTTATTTTAACACTCTCTCGAGTTTCGTCTTCGCATTCTTCTCTTGCTACCGCGATGGAAGACAAATCGATTCCTGGATTTCGCTGGTGCCCCTGCGGGTAAAAAATGTCTTGCACTAATCCACATGTCTTCTGTCTGGGACACGACCACGATCCGCAGGCTTGTGATCTCTGCCGGTTCTTTTCACCTTCGGTTCTGGAAGATTGCGCTGCTCGACTTCAGCTGGGGCGACCGGAAAAGCGTTACCCGCCAGTTAAATCCACAGATGCCTATTGGGTGGTCTCCGCGACTGCGTGGTCCAGTGAGCAGCTGGAACAGCTTAAGGTTCTTGGTTCTCAAAAACATTAGCAGAAAAGGTCAGAGCCAAAAGGCTGGCCTTCAGCAAATATAAGGGAACAAAACGGGATGCAGATAGGGAGGCATATCAAACCTCCCTAAGGGCAGGGAGGCAAAGGCCCAAACTGGGGAAACACTAGCACAAACAGTAAAAGAAGGTGACAAGACATTCTATAGATACACTAGTGAAAGGAGAAAGTCCACAGGGGGTATTGCTAAGATCAAAGGAGGTACGGGGGCGTGTGAGGAGGACCATGTAAAAGCATCTATCCTAAATAGATACTTCTGCTCAGTATTTACTGAAGGGAAGGTAGGGCAGGGCCCACAGCTCAGCACCATTGACATGGGGGTGAGCACTAGTCCCTTCACAAAAGCAAGGGTCCTACAAGAGCTCGATAAGCTCAGGGTGGACCAGGCAATGGGACCTGATGGCATACATCCCAGGGTACTAAAGGAGCTAAGGGTGGAACTAGCAGAGCCATTATCAGAACTATTTAGTGAGTCTCTGAGCACAGGAGAGGTCCCAGAAGACTGGAGAAGGGCTCATGTGATCCCGCTACACAAGAGTGGTAGCAGGGAGGAGGCAGGGAACTACAGACCAGTCAGTCTTACCTCAGTAGTGGGCAGGATTATGGAGGCACTCCTTAAGGAAAGGATAGTGCAACACCTGGAATCCATAGGAGCACAGGATCTAAGACAGCATGGGATTACAAAAGGAAGGTCCTGTCAAACTAATCTCATAGATTTCTGTGACTGGGTAGCCAGAGTGGTGGACCAAGGGGGAGCAGTTGATGTTGCCTACCTTGACTTCAGCAAAGCTTCCGATACTGTTCCACATAGAAGATTGATTAATAAGCTGGGTAAGCTTGGGGTGGGTCAGAAATTGGTCAACTGGGTGGCAAACTGGTTGATGGGCAGAAAACAGAGTGTGGTGGTAAACGGTATACAGTCAGGAGAGATGCAAGTCACAAGTAGGGTACCTCAAGGATCAGTCCTGGGGCCAGTCCTCTTCAATACCTTCATCAGAGGCATTGCAGATTTACTAGAGGGTAAGGTTTGTCTAAGATCTGCAACAGAGTAAATGATCCAGATGGGGTGGGCAGAATGAGAAGAGATCTGGATAAACTAGCAAAATGGTCGGAAGAGTGGCAACTGGGGTTTAGTGCAAAGAAGTGCAAGATCATGCACATAGGGAAGAGAAACCGTGAAGCCACCTATAGGTTGGGAGGGGAGTTGCTGGCAGTCACAAGGGAAGAGAGACTCGGGCATCATCATCATTGGTGACCTGAAATCATCCAAGCAAACCAATAAAGCAGTAGGTAAGGCTGGGGGGGGGGGGTGTTAGGGTGTATTAGTAGGGGTATCATAAGTCAGAAGAGGGAAGTTAAAATCCCTCTTTACAAGACGCTGGTTTGGCCCCATCTGGAGTACTGCATGCAGTACTGGAGGCCACACCTTCACAAGGACGTTAACCAAATTGAGGCAGTCCAGAGAAGGGCAACCAAAATGGTACAGGGACTGCATCAGACAACATGTGAGAACAGATTAATGGAGCTCAATATGTATACCCTAGAGCAAAGGAGGGAGAGAGAGGTGATATGATCGAAACATTCAAACACCTTAAGGGCATTAAAAAGGTGAGAGTCTAACATGTTTCATTATTAGAAAAATAGCAGGACAAGAGGAACACAGCATGAGATTAGAAGGAGGCCGATTAAGGGGTAATGTGAGGAAGTTCTTTTTCACAGAAAGAGTGGTTGATGCATGGAATGGCCTACCTCAAGAAGTGGTGGATATGGATACAGTGCAGGGCTTCAAACAGACATGGGATAGGCACAAGGGAGCAATACAGATGATTATGAATAGATAGGCCATTGACAGAGCAAAGGCCAATGGCACATTTATCAGGTAGAAAAAGAAATGGGCAGACTGGATGGGTATTGTGGTCCTTATCTGCCGTCAACTTCTATGTTTCTAAGGCCTTCGAGGAGGAGGCGCCGGCTCAGGCCACAGCGGGCTCCTCTTCAGCTTCGGCCTTCATTCCGCCACAACTGGGATCCTCTTATTCAGCTTCCTTCAAGGAGTTGTGCCAGTCTCTCTCTCTACCAAGGGAGAGGGCCCTTCAGGGTCGCATGTTTCTTGCTCTCAGAAGGAGGAGTCAAAAAAAGGACAAGTCACAGCGTCGACGCTCTTGGGACCGGGTGCAGTCCCGCTCATAGGAAACCCCTGTTTCGACTTCAGTCAAAGTCACAGCTGAGGCCACTGGTTTCATGGTAACACCATCAGACCAGTCAGCTGAGACGCCTGTCGACATGGCAGAGATTTTTCTAGAGCCAGTCGGCGGGTTGTCATCCAATCTAGCCGCCGACTCTTTATTTCGGACGCCAGTTCTTCCAGTGCCCTTGGACGGGTCTGTTCAGCCTGCTGGGCAGGACCCATCCCCCAAGGAACCTGACCAGGAGGAGCCATGGGTTTCCCCAACTACTCCTGAGGTCCCCCATCGGTCTCAGTAGTTGGTTGAGGTCTCGGTCTCGTTGCTCAACTTCCCCGTTGGACAAGACTCGCCCTCATCGGCGATCTCGCTCCTGACATCATGGTAAGTGGCGGTGCTGCTCCTCGTCTTCATCCTCCTCGGGTAACGAGAGGCTCCGGCACAAGTTGCGTTGGTGCTACAAAGACCTAATGTGCCAGCAGTTGATCCAGTCTGGGTTGAAACCAATTCCAGTTTCTACCACAGCTATTAAGTGGCTTTCACCTGAGTGACCATTGGCCATGGCCACTGTCACTGAGGTGCCGGTTAAGGCCCCGCCAGCTCAGCGGAAGCTGGCTACTCCACCAGTCTGGGTGGAACCACCGCCTGAGCAACCGAAGTCCAGGGCTCCGACCAAGGAATCTCGGTCAGCCCAAGTCCTGCCCCATCGGTTGTCGGTCACTCTTACTGCCAACCTCCCAAGGCAGGTTGAGAGTGACACAGGTGGTCACCCGCTTTATGAGGACTCCTCAGAGTCCGAAGATTCCTCCATTGTCTCCTGTTCTGTCAGTGCCGAGTCTCTTCGGGGTCTCTCCGTTGACGAGGGCCCTACCTCGCTAATGGGTATTTATCGGCTCATTTCAGGAATGGAGCTCAAACCTGTGCAGAAACAGACCGAGTATCCCCTCACAGAGATTCTGGACAAAGGGAATACTCCGTTGGAGGCCTTTATGGTGGCTGAGTCCATTTTGGGCCCAGCCTTGAAGCTGTGGCAGCATTCTGCATCTTGCCATGTGCCTTCTGCCTGCATGGCCTGCAAGTTTGCGGTCTCTATAGGATCCTTTTCAGGGTTTTTGGAGCAACCCTTTGTGGTGGGGTTGGTTGATGACTCCGTCTTTAGGTGTTCAGGAAACAAAGGGGATGTGGATAGATCCCCAGACAAGGAATCCAGACAGCTGGACCATTCTGGGAAAAAGGTCTATGCAGCCTCCTCCCTTGGCGTTCATCAGGCCAGTTCAGCTGTTATCATGGCACATTTCTCCCATGCCCTCTTGGGCTCTCTGGACGAGGTGATCCCTCATCTCCCAGTGGACCTCCAGACCACAATCAAGCAGGTCCAGGACCAGGGTAGGGCTGTGGCAAAGCAACAACTCCAGACGGCTCTGGACATTGGTGACTCCTGTGCCCATTCGGTAGTGGCCACAGTGGCCATGCGCCGCAGGGCTTGGCTGCGCATCTTGACCTTTACAGCTGATGCACAACACAGGCTGGCAGATGTCCCCTTCTTGGGCACCAACCTGTTAGGGCCTGGCATGGAGGACAACCTCCAGTGTATAGAGAAGTCCAGTGCCACCTTGGTCTTCACCACATCTGCCCAGAAGTACAAGGGCCCCAGGCGTCAGAACCGCAGGCCCTTTTGTTTGTCCACTCCTCCGGCCAGACCGGCCCAACAGCAGGGCCAGCAGGCTCAATCTTGGCATCCTCAGGCCAAGTTCTTGGCCTCCTCATTCAGGAAGCCTGGGGGGAAGGTCCTGGTTGCTCCTCCGCTGGACCTTCCTCCAAGCCTGCCCAGTGACGGGTTGGAGGGTGTCTCCCTCAATCCCGTCACACCTCCCCTGGGACCTCCTATGGGGGGCCAGCTCAGCCACTTCCTTTCTGCCTGGTCCGCTAGAACCATGAACCGTTGGGTTCTGGAAGTGGTTGGTTGGGGCCTGCTTCTGGAATTCGAGCAGGCCTCTCGATTTCGAGCCCACGCTCCACGGGGGGGGATCTAGTGTCCGCATCCTCTCAGTTGGCTCTCTGAGATGACTTGGCTCAGCTCCTCCTCGAGGTGGTGTGCAGAGTAGCAGACCCACCTTCAGACCTAGGGTTCATTTCCAGGTACTTCCTGGTACCAAAGCAGACGGGGGACTGGCACCCCATTTTTGATCTGCACGACTTGAACAAGTTCCTCAGGTCCCACACCTCCCGAATGGTAACTCTGGTTCAGATTATACCATCCCTGGAGCAAGGCATGTGGTTCTGCTCCCTAGATCTTAAGGACGCGTTCCTTCACATCCCGATCTGTCCGTCCCATTGATGGTTCCTCTGCTTCCGAGCTGTGGGAACCCTTTACGGGTTTCAAGTCATGCCCTTCGACCTGTCTTCAGCCCCCAGGGTCTTCACCAAATGCATGGCAGTGGTGGCGGTTTACCTGAGGCACCGAGGGATTCGGGTGTACCCTTACCTGGACAACTGACTGATAGCAGGTTCCTCCAGGTGGGAGGTGGAGCGATCCAGGGATCTGGCCCTCCAGACTTGCCTTGACCTTGGCCTCCTGATCAACAAGGCCAAGTCGGAACTCATGCCTTCGCAGGTGATTCAGTTCATCAGGTCAGAGCTTGGCTCCTGGCAGACAGGGAGGAGGTTCTCTCCTCCTTTGCCCAGTCATTTCTGGTTGGGCAATTGCGCTCTGCCCGGAACTTCCTGCGTCTTCTGGGCTACATGGCAGCCTGCACCAGCATGGTCTGATGGGCCCGCTGGCATATGCATTCCCTCTAGTGGGAACTGGTCAGCCAGTGGTCTCAGTGCTCAGGTCATCTTGACAAGCTGGTGTCTGTGACCCAGAGGATGTGGGATGGTGTCCAGTGGTGGCTCGTCCCATCCCACCTCTAGGAAGGGATTCCGTTTGTCTACCTCGCGCCGACAGTCATCCAGACAACCGATGCCTCTCTGGGTTGGGGTGCCCATCTGGGGGAATACAGAACCCACGGGCTCTGGTCCTCCCAGGAGTCCCTATACCACATCAACCTGCTGGAGCTTCAAGCGGTTCGGCTAGCCCTGTCCACATTCTCTCTGTTTGGGGTCAAGTGATCCAGGTCCAGATGGGCAACACCACGACCATGTACTATCTCAGCAGGCAGGGCGGGATGCACTCCTTGCCCCTTTGCAAGGAAGCTCTCTGCATTTGTTCCTTCGTGCTCAGCCTGGAGGCAGCTCTCCTAGCCATTCACGTGGCAGGAGCCTCAAATCAGCTGGCCGATGCCCTCAGCCAGATGGGCGTGGCATCTCACAAGTGGTCTCTCCACCAGGAGGTAGTACAAGATCTGTTTTCCCACTGGGGGCGCCCCTCAGGCGGACCTGTTCGCCTCCAGGGAGAACGCGAAGCTGAGGCTGTATCATGCCCATCCCCCTCAGCAGGGTTCGCTGCACGGGGATGCCTTCTCGAAGCCATGGACCCCAGGCCTCTTCTACGCCTTCCCTCGATTCACAAAGTGCTTATCAAGGTCAGGAGGGACAGGGCGCAGGTGATCCTGGTAGCCTCTGACTGGCCATGCTAGTTCTGGTATCCAGATCTCCTCAGCCTCAGCTCCAGGCTCACGAGGCGGCTTCCGGCACGCCCAGACTTGCTCTCCGTCCATCAGGGGAAGGTACTCCCACCTGGACCTTCAATCCTTGCATCTGACGGCCTGGTTTCTGAGCAGCTAGAGTTCCAGGCCTTGGGTCTCTCCAATGAGGTCCTCAGCGTTGTTGAGGCTACCCATAAGGAATCGACCAGAAAATGCTATTCTTTTAAATGGAAGAGATTCTCCATCTGCTGTCAGGGCAAATGGTTGGACCCATTGTCCTGTCCAATGGGTAGCATTTTGGACTGTCTTTGATCCTTCTCCCAGCAGGGACTTCGGTCGACAAGCCTAAAGGTGCACCTGGCAGCCATCTCTGCTTACTGGGCGTGGGCCGGTCAGCAGTCAGTGGTGCAGGAGAATGTGGTCTGGCGCTTCTTCAAAGGCCTAGATCACATATCCTCTCCGGTGCGTGAACCTCCACATCCATGGGATATACTGCTGGTTTTGGCAAAGCTCATGGGCAAACAATTCGAACCGATGCACAAATATGACATCTCACATTTGTCATGAAAGACCACCTCTTGGTGGCTATCACGTAAGCCAGAATGACTGGGGAGTTACAGGCACTCTCTATCAAGTCTCCTTACCTGGTCTTCCACAGGAACAAGGTTGTCCTGCACTCCCACCCAAAATTCCTTCTGAAGGTGGTGTCAAAGTTGCACCTTAACCAGGTGATTACTCTGCCAGTGCTCTACCCCCAGTCACACCTTGGAGGCCGAGTACAGGCTCCATACTTTGGACCTGAGACGAATGCTCGCCTACTACAAAGAGCGAATGGTGGAAGTTCGGGGAGAGGTTCACCAGCTGTTTGTCACCTATGCTGAAGCCGCACCTGGCAGACCTGCAGCCAAGCTGACAATAGCTCAATGGATTACATCTTGCATTGACCTCTGCTATAGGTTGGCGGGTAGGGAGCCTCCTGTAGGACTTAAGGCTTATTCCACCCACCATATCGCTGCATCAGTGACTGCTTCTAGAGACGTCCCTATCCAGGAAATCTGCAGGACTGCTATCTGGAAGACAGCACACACCTTCATTTCCCATTACCACATCGACCTCAAATCATGCCGGGATGCTGGTTTTGGAGCCTCAGTTCTCCAGTCCCTCATTCCTAAGCAGGGGTGTGCGTCTTGCCTCACTCCTCCTGGAGAACTGCTAGTAGTCTGCCAAGAAATGTGAATAGAACAACATATCCACGATCCTAGAAAAATAGGTTATTCACCTGTAACAGTAGTTCTAGGAGTGGTATATGTTGTTCATCCACACTGACCCACCCTACCTCTCCGGCTTAGATGCACAAACCTGGCTTCCAGCGAGCCAAGATCTGGCGTCATGCGGCGGAGCTGAGGGTTATACCACCTGGGTGGGTGGGAGGAGCCAGCTTGAAGACTTTCCGGCACATCTTAAAGTGGCAAGGTAACTGCCAAGAAGTGTGGATGAACAACATATACCACTTCTAGAACTACCGTTACAGGTGAGTAACCTGTTTTTACATCCAGTCTGCTATTTGTATATCGTAATACATTTTTAATCAAAACACTATAGTTCCCACCTTTGGCAGAGTGCTTAGTGTGCTGTATTCTTTTTGTTGAGACACTCACAAATTGTTAAGATTTATCTAATACAAATAATGCATTCTGTCCATGTAAACAAGACAATGACTTCAGCATCACAAATTAACTCTTAATACGTGTTTAGTAATCCATTTAAAATAGCTCACCTTAAGTTCTCTTCGAAAACTTTTTTGTCTTGTTCACTTTTGATCATTTAACTACATAAAAAAATTGCTTAACAATATACGGTATATTAAATCCATGCTGTCAGAAACCTTTTATTTCTTAAATAACTTGTCTAAATCAACTTACCAAGAGAAGTAGCACACTTCTTCTTGGTCCACACTTCATGCAAAAAATAAATGATGTTACAATTGAGATCTCAATATATTTGATTGAATCCATATCTAAAGCGTATCTCCCACTCATGGATGTATTTTTTTATTTCATAGGTTCATTACTGTATCACAAAATGCACAAGCATAAAAGGTTTCAAACCAACTGCCTGCCCAATAAATTGGTAAAGCACTTAAATCCATTTTTATAGTTTGAAAAAAATATCCCCCCCCCATTTTTAAAGAGCAATGCCTTTTTTTTTTATTTGTGAGGCCGTTGCCTTTTACCATTTACCATTTTGTTTTAACATTGAGAATGCTGGTTTAAACTAGTCATGTTCTATAAACAGCTGTTGTGCTAAAATTGTTTGTATGTTGGCTCGCACTTGCGCAGCCAACATCTTGCGGTAGTAGCAGATTTGGAGGCGCAGTCACTGTTGGGCAAATGCAAGGCACGCATCAGAAGGTGCGTCCCTCATTCCCCAATCTGCCAGCAGCAGGTGCTGACCTCATGCATCCCTAATGTGGCCACCAGAACAAAGAAAAGGTCTGCTGCAATGAGAGCGAAGCTGTCATGCAACGTGACCACAACACACCTCCCTACATGTAGGCAACATGGCGGCAGTGACAGCCGCCACCGCCTGTCACAATGCCGATGGGGGAGCCCACTACCTGTCGGCATACTGAACCGCCTCTCATTTAAAATGTATGCCGAGGGGGTGCCCAGTCCCCCTCTGCATCATGTGCCCCTCAACAGTTTTTCTTTGCCGACGGGGTGCCCAATCCTAGTCAGTGTTTATCCCCCATCCCCATTGATTTTGCCAATGGGGGAGCCCACTCCCCATCGACATAATGTCTCTCCTCCCCCCGATTTTGTTGCGTGCCGAGGGTGTGCCCAATCCCCCTCGGCTCGTGTCTCCTCCCCCCAGTGTGTGCCAACGAGGGTGCCCAATCCCCCATCGGCTACAGAATCCCCCCAAAAAAACACTTAGGTGGCATGGTGGGAGCCCACCCCAGTGTGCCAAATCCCCTGCAAAAAAAATTCCTGCAATGTTTTTTTTTTTCTTTTGTTTTTAAACCTGTAAAAAAGAAAACAATCCCTCATGGTCTCCCTGCCCCCTCCCACAACCCGCGTTCACCCTCTGCACACCCTGCCTCCCTACATCCCCCCCTCACCCCATACTTACCTTCGGAGACGATCTTCAGTGGGCCGGAAATATGTCTGCACTCTTCAAAGCCGACCGCGAACTGAAGAGATGCCGGTAAACTGTATAATGGCATAAAAAGGATTGTTTCAACTTTGTTCCCTATCTCAGCCATTTTGGGGAATTTTGGCACCAGATTTTCAACATGGGGTTATTGGGACCTCTCCTCATGAATTCAGGCGCTGTCGTGGTGTAATTAGGTCCTGAAAGGTGATTTCGCAGTCACTGCGCGGAATCACCTTCAGGATTGATTAATGAAACGACAGTGCCACTGTTCATGAGCGGGGCTCTCAAAAAGCCCATGTTGCAAATTTGGTGGGAAAAATCCAAAAAATGGCTGTTTTCCGAGCGTGCGTTGTGCAGTTTCCACGCACGCGCATAACTTCGTGAATTTGAAATATTTTCACTCCAGATTTTCAAAATTGCCATTTTTCCACACCTCCTTATGAACAGTATAGCTGTCATTTTACATATCCTGACTGAAATATGTTTTCGCACATCCAGCACAGAATAGCGTGGTCACTGTGCGAAATCAGTTTTCGGGACAGTTTGAGGAAATGATGGTGAAACTGTTCATGAGCAGAGGTCCTATAATGCCTATGTTGAAAATTTGGTGCCGAACGTGCACAAAATGACTGTGTTACAAGCATCGTTGTGCAGTTTCCACGCACCCTTGTAACTTTGCAAAATTTTCATGCCAGATTTTCAACACTGGCATGTTTTCACACCTCCTTATGAACACTACAGCTGTCATTTTTCACACCCTGCCCAAAATGTGTTTCCGCACATGTGGCGCACAATGGCGTGGTCACTGTAGGAAATCAACTTTTGGGACAGATTAACAAAATCACAGCACTACTGTTCATGAGGGGAGGTACCAAAATGCCAATGTTGAAAATGTGGCTAACAAATTCCCAAAAATAATTGGGTTACGGATGTGTGTTGCGCAGTTTCTATGCATGCTCATGACTTCACCAATTTTTCATATTTTCATTCCAGATTTTCAATGTTGCCATTTTTTACGCCTCCTCATGAACTATACAGTTGTCATTGTCCACATCCTGCCCAAAATGTGTTTTCGTCCCTGTGTCACCAAATGGCATAGCCACTGTGCAAAACCACCTTTCAGCTAACAAACTGATTGTGCCGCTTTTCATGAGGTGGCCTCACAAGCAGCCCATGTTGAAAATTTGGAGTGAAAATACTAACACACGCCTACGGTGTTAGGGTTTCTAACTGTAGCTCCCCACCTTGTACAGACTGGCAGGCGTCAGGGTTGTGACTTGGGATCATCGGCTGTAATGTTCACGCCATTCCACCCTCACCCTGCAGCCAGTGACAGACGTCGTGATGTGCCTCACACTGTTTGGCCACAAAGTTCACCCCATTCTCCTATACTGCACCCACCTCAGTGTATTTCCGTATGGAATGGGTTAAGTATAACGCCCAAAGACTCCAAAGCACACCACAACACTTGTCAGTGTCTACCGGGTAGGGTGAGGTACAATGGCATGAGCGTTATAGCTGACGACCCAAATATACACCCCAATGCCTGTCGCCCTCTACAGGGTGGGGGTGAGGTTGGCGTCACTTCAATACTTCACTGCCATTCCTATTATGCATCTCTAGCTCCAGCAGTACCAGTGCCAATGCCAGTGAGACAACATTCGGCATTGACAAATGCTTGTTTGTAAACGCTGCAGGTTTTTTTTTTTAATACACTCTTTAGTCCCCTGCTTCACCAACTTCAAGAATCTTTACATGTTTAGTTATATCTAGTCTCAGTAAGTAAGTTAATTGTCCAGCCTTTAAAACATAATGCAATGTCCCCATTTAATCTTTTAGCATCACTACTTTTTACCAAACACTGTTTTCAGGAGTCCATGCATCTTACCTCTCTTTCCTTTTTGATTTCTGTCAGGTGTAAACACCAGCTGTCTCTGACTACTCCTGTAAATAGAGTACTAGTAACTATGGAGACATTATGGGAGCTTAAAACTCCCCTACTTGCGTAGATGTGGCACTTCAGTACTTTAATTCTTAATAAACTTGCCATTTCTTCAATCTATTTGATATACACTTTAACATGTGGACCCATATCTGTATAAAAGCTGCTTCTAACCCATTCTCAGTCGTCACTGACCAGAGTTTTGCTTTTGATTTTTGTTTTGTTTGTCTGTTTCATCTAACATTTGTTGTCTTCTAAATTGAATAGAATAATTAGTATATTTTTATTGGAATTCTGTTATTAAAAAAATATTTTTATTAAAACAAAAAGCTTTGGACTGGACAACTGAATCGGGACCAAAGTGCCACACCCTAGGGTAAAAAAAGCTTTGGACTGGACAACTGAATCGGGACCAAAGTGCCACACCCTAGGGTAAAGCTCCTCGTCCCTACCCACCCAGCTCCCTGCCAGTACTGGAGCTGTTAAGTGGCCACCACCATCCTGCTAGCAACTGGCTAGTGTATAGAGTGGTGGTCCATCTTACCGTGTGTACACTGCGTCACTAGATCACTACACTTGTATTTCTAATATCAAACTCAATATCTAGATATTTTGGACCCTGAGATACCTTACATATACCCATATAGTGCCGTGCGCAGTCCTGTTCTGTTGCATGAATTCATTCCATGCCATTTCCTTATTGAGACCATATCAGAGGTCTAACATCCCGAACCTATATGTCCAATATGCTTCTCGTAACAAAAGCTTTTTGTCAAAGTTGCCCTCTCTCAAAGGACTTTCTACTTTTTCCAGACCAACAAAACTCGATGCAGACACATTGTGTCTGCTCCTCATACAGTGTCTAGCTGCTGCTGATGTCATCTCCCCTTCTAATATTGTTTCTGTGCTCATTTAATCTGTTTTTTTAGTGAATGTAATGTTTTCCCTACATTGTACAAATCATAAGGGCATTTTTTAAGGTAAATTACTTGTTCTGTCTTACATGTTATAAATTGTTGAATCTCTATATGTTCTCCTTTAAATGTTTTTGTCTTTCTCATGCTATTGCAATTTTGGCAATTCCCACAAGGCTACTTGCCAGCGATAGGGGTCCTTCCTTCGTATTCCCTTTTCTGTACTTTACGTAAAGCTTGACACAGTCTATCACCGTTTGATTTAATGTTTTTTGCTATAACCAATGGTTTTGTGTTGACAATATCTTCTCCCACTGTATTTGTCTGTAATACATCTCAGTGTTTAAAGATAATATGTGTAATTGCCACAGCTGATCTGAACAGTTAATTGGTACTGTAATCCTCTCATCTGTAGTGGTTCTTTGACTAGTTTCCTTCACTAGATTATCACACTGGACCAAGTCACCTCTGATCTGGGCTGTTGCCAGTACTCCTGTGTCATAACCTCATGTTATGAAGTGTTCTTCAAGCTCATTAGCTGCTATGTGGTAATAATCTTCTCTGGTACAGTTTCACTTTACACGTATTATTTGCTCGTGTGGTATATTATTAATCACACTTGCTTTGTGAAAACTCTGTGCATGCAGTAATACATTTATGTCTGTTTCCTAAATAACTTCATTCCCAAATGGGTCCCTTCTTTATATATTTTCAAATCCAAAAAGTTAATTGACTGTTGGCTGTGATTCATCACGAATTGTAGGTAATCTGTACAAGAATTCAAAAATGAGTAAAACTCTAATAGTTAATTTTCTGTCCCATTCCATATACACAGACAGTCATTGAAAGTACCCATAGAAAGTACCTCAGCACTGCTCATTGTTCTGGGTGCAGGTTACAAAAACTAACAAGTAGCAATCAGAAAAAAAATTGCACACCAAAAGATAATTGCTGAAAAAATGTCGTTTATAGAAGTTCTATAAAATGTGCAGAGGGAACCAGAGCAAAAACTCACATCCAACTGATTAACTCCGCATGCACATTCGATGCTAACTCATCTTCATCAGGGAGCGGAGTTAATAGTAAAACATAGACCTTATGTAATCACAAGATTTGCATATCCATGAAGCCAAATTAAGTCAGATCAGCTTTTATCCATTGTCTCCACTGTGGCTTTTAAAGAAAAGAGGTAAACCACAAAACTTCCCTCTCTTTTGGCCAGTATTAAAGCATAAAACTCCTGTGTATAACCCCTCGAGCGCATTGTCGCCAACCAGCTCACAGAGTATCTTGCCAAATATAACCTACAGTGCCTACAACAACATGACTTTAGAAAGTCACGCAGTACCACCACTGCCCTACTTGCCTACACCAGTTACATCCATAAGGCTTTGGACGATGGCCACCTAGTTGGGTCAATCTACATTGACCTAACTAAGGCCTTTGATACAGTTAACCATTCCCTCCTGCTCTGCACTCTCCCTTCTCCCGGACTCTCCTCAGAGGTTACTAGCTGGTTCAAAAGATACCATGGTGGTCATACCAGCAAGTTAAGATCTGCAACACTCTCTCAAACAGTCATTCCGTTCGGTCTGGAATCCCACAAGGCTCCATTCTCGGACCCCTACTCTATCTTATTCATCAATAATTTCGCCTCTGCCTGTAACAGCAGCTTGGTCCTCTATGTTGATGATGCAGCCCCGACCCACTCTCACTAACGACCGACCTACAGTCCAACTTCAAATTGGTGGAGACCTGGTTTGAGCAACACAAACTGCACTTGAATTACAAAAAGACCAAGGTCGTGCTCTTTTCTAACCTCAATATGCACAAAGCTGCTAGCCTGACCATTTGCAACAACCTAAACCAACCTCTTGAGCAAGTTCAAGCATTTGAATACCTTGGTATAACATTTAATACTGCTCTCTCATTCAATCTCCATATAAACCAAATTGCTAAGGTCATCAACTCCAGGATTAGGATCCTTTATCGTTCTCACCAGTATATGACCACAGAGGCTCTGAGACTCTCGGTAACCAGCACAATCCTTTCACTTGTCGACAATGGTCTAGTTATCTATGGTGCTGCCTCTGACACCTCTCTAAAGAGAATTACACTTGCGCTGAACAAATCCTGTAGGCTAGTCTCTGGGTCTGATAAGGGGACCCATACCTGTGAACTCTACCAAAGAACCAACTGGCTTCCTCTCAAGGCTAGGGTCTCTTACCACACGTGCCTACTCTCAAAAAAGATTAGTTTAGGCCTCATGCCCCCTTTCACTGAAACCCTAATCTTGCCGGCACATAAAACCTGGCGTATATGGAGCACCTCTAAGCCATCCTACCTCGCCTCCTTCTTCAGGACCTCCCAAGCTCAGCGAACTTTTGCCTGTAGAGCACCCACTTTACTTAACTGTCTCTCCACCGTTGTCACTGCCGAACTTAAACTAAGTGCTTTCAAACTCGAGCTTTTTTTTTTTTTTTTAATTTCTGTTTATTCGCCTTCCCTGCCTGCCATCCCCGACCCTTCAGGAGCCTCAAGGTAGACATCCCTCTACCTTCCACCCAGCTCGTATGACCCTCTGGAACCCCATGGAGCTACGGTTTACCCCCCGAGCGGGGATGGGGCAGAGCCCCCTTACCCCATCAATCAACTTTCATCGGTCCAGGGGCCATCGGGCGGGCGAAGGCACATCGAGGGCACGTCTCCGGAGGCTTCATCTTCCCGGCGATGGCAGGCATTTTCCACTTTTCCTCCCACCCCTTACAGCGTAGGACCCCCGACGTCAAGGCACAGGCCCGATGTCACACGCTGTATCGTGGCCCCTCCCCTAACCTTAGGGGCTTGCAGTACTCCGAGCCTCTGCTCGAGTCGCCTATATCCGGGCTTGTTGCCTTAACCCTCCCGAGTAGGCGAGCTGTCGGGACGCCAAGCCTAACTCCCCGGCCGCCCACCAGCGACCCGAGTCTGCTCCCCGAACCCGGTCGCCGCGTGAGCGAGGTGTGGCGCCCAGCGCCAACCCTCAGCGCCACTGGGCCGCTCAAACTCGAGCTTTGTCAACACGTCCTCACTCTGTCGCTGTGATTGCTTTGCCTAGTTTCAGCTTCCTTGCACTGCCCTCCCACCCCTTTTCTTCCAGCTCCTCTCTGACTCCTCCCACATCTCGCTCCCATACCATTTCCCTTCTTCCCATTAACTCCTCTCCCCTCTATCCCACCACGACTCTTTAAATTCCCACTTGCTGCTCATCCCGTGTCCAGCACGCCCACTCCCCCACTCCTCCCCGTCCACTCCCCCAACCCCTTTACCTCTCGTCCTCACTTCCTCAGCCCCTCTCCTTCCCTCTCTCCCTATGTTTCCCACTCACCAATATGTAGGCTCCACCCTCTTCCCTACTCTCCCTACACATCTCCCCTGTTTTAACCCCTCTCTCACCACTACTTGCCTGCACTTGCAGACCCACATCAGTACTTTCAAACAACATGAAGTCTTGCTATATTATGACAATTGATGACTGCAGGCTAGAACTGCTCCGGAGGTGAAATAGTTAACTTCCATGCAAGGCATGGAATCTTGAGCGCGAGCTCGGTTAAGGAAGCTCTATCTGCTTACTTTCAAACCAAAACCGTCAGATTCTTTACTCCGCCTCACTGAACAGTCGCTCCGGAGATTTCTCCTTTTGCTCGGTTCATTTCACAGTTTAAAACAGTTTAAAAATATTAAATTCGTCTTAATTTAACTGCTTCGGTTGAACCGTTCGGTTCAAGCTCTGTCTGTGGTAACGTAAGTAATAGATAGGTTTTACATACGATTTCTGTGTGGAACTTGTAAAACATTTATCAGTTCGGTCTGAACCGATTAGGTTGCATTTTTCAGTTGCTAGTCCTTTTTTAGAGTGCGGTTCCCGGTTCCTATCGGTTCTAAAAAAAAAAATGGATTTTATTACGGTTTTTTCCACGGACCGTGACACGGTTGGGACCCGATAGGAGAGTCTTGCTTGGCGGATTGCCATAAACGGGCAAGTTTTTGGTTAGGCTGGCATAATGTCTGAGAAACCCAAAAAAAAAACCGGGCCCACTGGGTTTCAGCACTGCGATGTCTGTGGGAAGCCTTTGCCAAGGCTGACCCTCACACCACCTGTGTTTATTGCCTGGGATTTGACCACCTCGATTCAGACTGCCAGATTTGCAAGAATTTCCCTGCTGCCACTGTTGAAAAGAGAGTGGGTAGGCTCAGGGAAAGAGAGGCCAAAAAGTCCGCTGACCCGGATGGCGGGCCCGGTTCGGTGCCAACCGAACCTGAGAGAGTGCCCTCTGACCAGGGCCAGACTTCCTCGGGCAAACGAAGAGCTGGCTCCGATGAGCCAGTTCCTACAAAAAGGACTAGAAAGTCTGCTGCTGTGGAAAAAGTCCTTTCCCCAACAGCTGAAGAGATAGCCAAAGCAATCCAAATTGTCCAGTCTCTTTCCCCGGTTCCTGAACCGACCCCATCTGGGAGACGTTCGGTTCACCAAGTCCCACCGGTTCAGGATTATGATTTTGAGGAATTTTATGAACTGTGGGGGGGGAGGAGAGTATGAAGAGAGTAATTATGGTCTGGAAGATCTGGACGCTCCTATTGAGCCAGATACCTCTCCAGACAGACCTTTAGGGGTCTCTCCCCCTCCCCCAGGCTTTCTGAGTCCCCTGCTCATTTCATCTTTTACAAGAAGGTTGCTGAAACTCTTCAGCTTCCTGTTGAGGAAGCTGTGGATGATCAGGAAGAACCTGATTATGTAGAAATGATGGATATTCCAGAATCTAAGAGACTGTCTATTCCCGTTCATAAATCTTTCAGGAAACAGACAGTAAAAGTTTTAAAAACTCCTCATTCTATACCTCCTGTGGATAAAGGATGGACAGAAGGTATACTTTATCAGGTTCTGACATAGAATTTCTCACACAACAATGCAGCCATGTGGGTGTAGTGCAGGCTGTAGCCTGTGACAAGGCAAATATCCCCCTAGCTTCACAGCCTCCTGAAAAGGACTCCAGGAAGATTGATGCTATGGCAAAGAAACAGTACATGGCAGCATCCTTGGGGCTCAGACAAGCAAATTACATGGCTTATGCCGCCAGATACCAGAAATCCAGATGGGATACTGTGCTGGTTCTAGTCAAACAACTCCTGACAAGTTTGCCAGGGATCTGGAACAGTAGCTTTTAGATGGTATTGAGGCATCAAAATGCAATTTCATGCTGCGGTGGACTCTAATGATGTATCTTCTAGAGTTATGTCTACTTCTGTGGCTCTTAGCAGAATGGCCTGGCTCAGATGCACCACATTGTCACAGGATACCCAGTCAAAAGCGATTGATTTTCCTGTGATTGGCAATTCTTTGTTTGGGAGCAAACAGAGAATTATATGAAAAATGGATGAATACAGGACCACCTATCGGAGTGCACAGGCCAAGGAAAGGCAGGCCACTCCTCAGAAGCAGCCCCCCAGGGGCAGAGGCAGGCCTTTTCATAGGCCTTTTTATCAGGCTCAAGCCTCTTCTTCCTCCTTTACCCAGAGGGGATTCTTTAGAGGAAGGAGCAGGAGGGGTTCAAGCAGGCCTGCTTCCACTCCTCAGCCCAAAGCCGCTGCCAAGCAGGCACCCTGATGGGGTAGCCAGGGCCGCTTCTCCTCTACCGGCAGGGGGCAGGCTGGCTTACTTTGTCCAGGACTGGAAGTCTCTCACATCAGACAAGTGGGTCCTGGAAGTAGTAAGCCAGGGACTGGTCCTCAGCTTCAAAAAATTTCTGAAGCTGAGGACCAGATCTTTTTCTCCTGCATCTCCCCTTGGAGGCACTCACCTTAGAGTCAGAGGTCTCCACCCTCCTCGCTCTCAGAGCCGTGGAAAGGGTTAAACCCCTACACCAGGGCAAAGGGTTGTACTCCAGGTACTTCCTTACCCCAAAAAAGACAGGAGAATGGCGGCCCATCCTGGATCTCAGATACCTAAACAAGCACCTTTTAAAACCAAAGTTTAAAATGGTGACTCTGGCAATCATTTTACCTTCCCTAAGGCCAGGGGACTGGCTAGCATCCCTGGACCCCAAGGATGCCTACTTCCATATTCTCATCAGAAGCTTCCAACGAAAGTACCTCAGGTTCGAGCTGCCCTCAGGCCATTACCAGTTCAGAGCAATGCCCTTTCGGACTCACCTCGGCTCCAAGGGTATTTACCGAGTGCCTGGCAGTAGCAGTAGCTTGCCTAAGGAGGCAAAAGATTGCCATCTTTCCTTATTTGTACGATTGGCTCATAGTGGGACAATCCCCAGATCAGGTCAACCTACATCTTCAGATAACCCAGCAACTGCTTACGTCACTAGGTTTCCTTTTGAATCTCTCAAAGTCAGTACTGGAGCCTGTCCAGCTTCTAACCTTCATAGGCGCAGAGCTGAACACCCAGGAAGCCAGGGCCTTCCTCCCTCTAGACAGGGCAAACGCCTTTGTCTCCCTGGCCTCTTCATTCACCCTGCAGGTCTCTCGACCAGCAAGGCATTTTTTCTCCAGCTCCTAGGGCACATGGCTGCTTCCACAGCAGTAGTGCAAGGAGCAAGATTTCAAATGAGAGACATTCAGTTCCATCTGAGGGCCTTTTGGTCACAAAGAAAGGATCCTCTTACCAAACTGATCCCAGTAACTCGAACCTTGATCCAAGCCCTTCAGTGGTGGCAGGATCAGAGCAACCTGAGACAAGGAGTTCCCTTTGTCACTCAGCCTCACTCATTAATCCTTACTACAGATGCATCCCTCTTGGAGTGGGGGGCCCACTTGGACAATCTCACTACCCAGGGACTGTGGTCCCCACAGGAATCTCTGCTCCACATCAACCTGTTGGAGCTCAGAGCAGTTTTTCTAGCACTTCAAGCTTTCTCAAAATCTGTTCAGAACAAGACTGAGCAGGTCAGAACAGACAACACCACTACAATGTGGTACATCAACAAGCAGGGGGGCACTCGGTCTATGGCCTTGTGCACCGAAGCCATGAAGTTGTGGTCTCTAGCGTACTCCCTGAACACTTCCCTTATGGCAGTTCACCTCCCAGGCAAAGACAATGTCCTGGCAGATGCTCTCAGCAGGATCTCTCAGGGCCATCACGAGTGGTCCCTGGATCCCCTGGTTCTGGGAGTGGTATTTGCCAAATGGTGCACCCTGCAAATAGGTCTCTTTGCAGCTCCAGACAATCATCAACTTCCTCTCTTTTGCTGCAGGCCCCCAGTCTTGGGCTCAGTCCCTCTGGACGCCTTAGCCTTCAGCTGGGAAGGGAAGTTTCTCTATGCCTTCCCTCCTTTCCCTCTCCTGTTCAAAGTGCTAGTCAAAATCAGAGCCCAATCCTGCATGGTCATTCTGATTGCCCCGGATTGGGCCAGGCAACCCTGGTATCCTCTCCTCCTGTCCTTAGCAGTCCATCCTCCCCTGTGCCTTCCCAGGAATCACAATCTGTTAACATGTGCCCAGGGAAGAGTTTGGTACCCGAATCTCAAGTCTCTCAATCTCAAGGCCTGGTTCTTGAAGAACTAGAGTTTGCTGGCCTACACTCTCTCAAAGTGTAATGGATATACTCAAGGCTTCTAGGAAGCCTTCTACCAGGCTACTTATAACTCCAAATGGAAAGATTTTCCATATGGTGCTGGGAAAAGAATATTTCCCCAGACACTGCTGATTTACCCACAGTTCTAGATTATATGGTCCATCTAAATACTTTAGGGCTGAGACCAGCTACCCTGAAGGTGCATTTGGCAGCTGTCTCTGCTTTTCTTTCAGCAGGTAAACTCTCTCCTCTTTCATCTCACCCTGTATTTACCAAGTTTTTTTTAGGGTTTGCTTCACACTAACCCTCCATTCAGGGACCCTGCCCCTGCCTGGGATCTCAATGTTTGCATTGCTCAGCTCATGCAACCTCCTTTCGAGCCCTTGTCTTCAGCTGAGCTTAAGTTCCTGACTTGGAAAACTGTGTTTTTGGTAGCTATCACCTCTGCCAGAGCGCATAAGTGAATTACAAGCATTGTCAGTGGAGCCTGACTTTATCTCCTTTCACAGAGATAAGGTAGTCCTTGGACTAATAGAGTTCCTGCCTAAGGTGGTTTCAGATTTCCACCTTAATCAATCTATTTCTCTCCTGTTTACTTCACTGATCATTCTTCCTCTGGTGAGAGGAGGCTGCACAGCTTAGATGTAAAGAGGGCCCTTAGCTACTACATAGGCGTACCAAGGGTCTGCGGTTTGACTCCCTCAACTGTTCCTCACTTATGGTGAGGTTGGAAAGGGAAACCTGCCACTAAAGATCCATTGCCAGGTGGATTGTCTCTTGTATCAATTCTGTTATGAAAAGTTGGGTAAGACTCCCCTCAGGCCTGAGGGCTCACTCTACCAGAGGTACAGCTGCTTCTCTGGCTGCTGCCAGAGACATCCCATTCTAGAGATATGTCAAGCAGCTACCTGGAAAAGCAGTTCACCTTTTACCAAGCATTATTCCTTGGACATTCAAGCTAGGAGTGATGCTGGTTTGGCACAGCTGTCCTTCAGAGCCTATTCCTAAGTAGGTTCTGTCCCTCCTTCATGGGGTACTGCGGTGTAGTCTGCAATTGTCATAATATAGCAAGACTTCATGTTGTTTGAAGAAAAATTACTCACCTTAGTAATGTTGTTTCTTCTAATGGAGTCTTGCTATATTATGACCTCCCTCCCTGCCTGCCCCTCTCAGAACCTCGTTTTTGCGCTGTGGGTGGGCATCACAGTGTTGGCACTCTGTTTTTCTTGCCACTTGGTTGTTTTGTCTCACCCTCTCTAGGGTGAGTGTGTTTTTATTTCATTATTGGGTCTCTTGACTTGAGTCTTTTTTCGAGACCAACAAGTGTGTTTGTTAGGGTAGTAGTCAGTTGGCTAGTGTAGGTTTACAGCTTCCACACAGAACATTAGTGAGTGTTAGCTCGTAAAGATCTGACGGTTTTGGTTTGAAAATAAGCAGACAGAGTTTCCTTAACCGAGCTCGCCTTCAAGATTCCATGCCTTGCATGGAAGTTAACTATTTCACCTCCGGAGCAGTTCTAACCTGCGGTCATACTGCAATTGTCATAATATAGCAAGACTCCATTAGAAGAAACAACATTACTAAGGTGAGTAGTTTTTTCTTCTTGACTAGGTCTTGCTCTGACTGCTTTACTGAAACTGCAATTTTGTCTTGTGCTTGTAAATATTGTTAATCATGTGATTGTGATTGTAACCACCTTGTTTGGACCCATATTTTTTGTACCCCTATTTCAATGTGGAACCTTTGTAAAAGAACCTCTGGTTCAAAGGTTATTGTAATCCTAGTGCCCAAATAAATAAAACAAAAAAGTGAATTTCCAAGATGTTTAAAGTGTTAAAGGTGGCCTCCTATTAACAAATTTAACAAAATAATTATTCTTATTATTTAGAGGCATGCTCAAGCAATCACTAGAAATGTTGCAACTGCTTATAGGGTCCACTGCCTAGTGACAAAATACAGAAGTGCCTAAGTGAAACAAAAAAAAATATATATAAAATAGAAGTTAAAAATGAAAAAAAAAAACAAAAAAAAACAGACCACTCCAACGAGAGGAGCGGACATAATTTACAATATCATTTAAATGCTTTTTGTTTGGCTGTATGACATATCGACCATTATTATCTAATATACAGGGATTGCAATTGGCCATTTAAAACATTGTAGCAAAAGCACTCAAAGCATTTAAATAATTTTTTTATAAAATTGGTCCAGTTCCTTTGTGGCCTAGATTGACATGTGCAAGTAATATATTCCATGCACACAAGAAGTCCCATAATCTATTGCAAATAGTCCATAGGACAGAAATGGAAATGGAATATGCAGATGTTGAAAATGCGTGTTTGAATTGTAGACTAATGTCATTGATTGTACAGGAGTCCCTTAGGAATAATTGTTGTGGGTCAATCATTCTTCAAATTTCTATAAAGGATGATTATTCAGTGTTAATATCCAACATAATAGTACTCTGCATTGTTATATATTTCATTATTAGAGAGAAACGTACAATGTTCAATATGTAGAACATGACAGATGTTATGAAGGGACCAAGAAATGAAAAAAGAAAGAAATGGGAAAAGAAGGAAAGAAAAGTGGAGAAATGAAAGGGACAACTTAACTCAAGTTAACAGAGAGAGAGCGAGAGAGAGAAGGGGAGGTAAAAAAGAGCAAGTAACAAATGCAGCAGTTCAGTCCATGACAAATGATTTCAGCTCCACCATTTACGAAATTATAAAAATGGTGTGAAGTCAAAATATTGTTTAAACCATTGGGGCACAGACTTGTTTAGAAGTTGGATTCACCAGAATTCCCTTCTTAATAAGAACTACTTACAGAATAGTGCGCATTGGGAAGGTGGTGCTCTCGAAATAGTGTTCCACAGTTACTCAGAAAATCGGGCACTCACCAGCCTTATCAAGACAGACTCCAAAAATTGAATGTATTAAAGCATTTTATTGCATAAACAAAGCACAAAATAAGTGGGTTCACATTGCAATTTGTGACCCAAGATCGAGAAAAAGCAAGTCAAATGTGGCAATTATTAGCAGTCATTGCTAATCACTGCCAACTGGTCTTGAGTCCTGTAAAAGTGCCTTATTAGGGTACTGTCACTTTAATTTTTTTTCTTTTTGTCTGGGTATCCTTTATTTGCCCTCCTCCTCCGTGCCCCGCCCCATGAACCCTGAGCTGTATTGTGATTGGTCTAGTGATGCTCCTGCTCCTCCCTCTCCCTCCCGGTCTCTGCTCAGGAGAAACATAAGGGAGTCCTTTTGCAGCACACCCAGAAGAGGAAGCAGGCATCGGGAGCTCCTGCTGGAGTCCAAAGGTGAATTTTCTTTATTTTATTATTTATTTATTTATTTTTATCTTCCATCGTTGCCCTGTCGTCCAGTAACTTAAATTTTGTGTATTTATGTTTTGCAGGTGGTCGGAGACCAGCCGGAGCCGGGAGGGAGTCGATGGGTGGCCGCACCAAGGAGGAGCCGGAGGGAGAAGGCAGAGACTGTGGGAGGGCACGGGAGTGACCGGGATGGAGCGGAGAGCAGGTGGCTGCATCGCTGGGCGGGACATGGTCAGATGGGCAGATTTCGGTGACCAGAGAGCAAGAGCGCAGCATAATCAGGGAGCAGCAAAAAACAAGTAAACATTTTCATTTGATCAGGGAGCCTGGAGGAGGGAAGAGGGGCACACAGACTCCAGGGCACAGATGGGGGGGAACAGCATAATGGCAACGAATGGGCAAGGCCTGGAACTGGACTGTGGGTGGCAGAAGAACAAGGGCATGATCACTGGGCAAGTAGAGGGTGCCCTGCTAGAACTTTTAAGTTGGTGCCCTGCTTTGCAGTGAATTTGGGAACAAACAGTGAACATAATTGCAGTGAACATTTGAGAACAGAATAAAGATTATGTGCCCTGCTTTGTAGAGATATGGGGGCACCTAAAGAACTTAATGTGCCCTGCTATGTTATGTGCCTTGCTCTTTGCAGTGAACATTTGTTGGAACAGAAAAAAGACTAAGTAATGTGCCCTGCTTTTCAGAGATGAGGGGAACCAGTACTTAAAGAATATGTGCCCTGCTTATGTTGTGTGCCACGCTCTTGCAGTGAACATTTGGGAGTGACTAAGTTATGTGCCCTGCTTTGCAGCGATCCATGAGGGGAACCAAAAAGACTGCATGTGCCCTGCTAACCTGTTGTGCCCAGCTCTTGAACTTGGGAACAGATTCAGACTTAAAGCAATGTGCCCTGCTTTGCAGAGATCTGTGGGGAGGAACCAACCCTGCTATTGTTGTGTGCCCTGCTCTTTTCAATGAACATTTTGGTAACAGAGAAAGACTTAAGTTATCATGCCTTGCAGCTTTGCAGAGATCCATGAGGGGAACCAGAAAATGTGCCCTGCTAAGTGTTGTGCCCTGCGTTTTGCAGTGAACTTGGGAATACAGAATAAGACTAATGTGCCCTGCCCTGCAGAGATCCATCAGGGGAATTAAGACTTGTGCCCTGGTTTGGCAGTGTTGGAAAAATAAACTATGAAAATACTATCTGCCCTTTTTCTGAGCAGAAAATTAAAATTTTAAGTGTTGTGCTCTGCGACTGCAGAGATTTTAACTTTACTTAACTGCTAGTGTTGCTCCTGCTTTTATAGAGGAAGGAACTAACTGCCGTTGCACATTTTAATTTGGACACACTGGACACTTGTCTTACTGTGACAGCAAGCCCACAAAAACTGAAGTAATGTGCCCTGCTATGCAGTGACTCCTGCCTGCAGCACACAATTATTGGGAGTGATGCCCCGCTTGGACAGGAACAGGGTTTTTGGTTTGAGAGACTCAGTGCCAGCGACTGGGGGTCACAAATCTGCTGCCATTTCCTTTTTTTCAGTACAGGAAAAGCCTTGTGTTAATTTAAGTAGTTGCTCACCCTGACACCTTGTTTTGCTAACTTCAAACTTTTTAATAATTACAGTCCAACATGGCTGGAGTTAAATTAGCAACTGCAGAGGGATGGCTCCAGAAATATGATCCAGAAAATAATTTGCTACAGATTAGCAGTGAGGGAGACTGTGCAGTGTGTGTTAGTTGCAAATTGTGCCGTGAGTACGGAGATGAGCTACGTGGGTTGAGAAATTTCAGTGAGGCATTATTTATTTTTTGGTAACTGGGTAAGGCCCACTAGGCACAAGTTCCTGTTTTCAGGGACGACCTGGGAGCACTGGGTGGTTAAGTGACTTGCTCAGAGTCATACAGTATGCAAGTGGAGGTTGTGAGAATCAAACCCAGGTCTGCTAGATGTACCAAGCTCATTCACAGCTCATTACTTTAACCTGTAGGCTATACTGCCAGCCCAGTTAATTGCAGGGATTACAGGCCCCCAGCTAAAAGTTAACAACATCCAGAAACATCTTCTGACAAAGCAGCACAAGAAAGCTGTTAACATTTTGAAATTTGGTAGAACAAGGTCACCACTTGATATATATCACCATACCACAATTGGTACATTTGAAATAGTGAGGGGGGTTAGGGGTTTGGATCCAGACCTAAAACAGTTTTAATTTTATTTGCAGGGAGAGCTTTCAGTAATACAGGGGAACAGCATAAAACGATTCTAGGCAGTCTGATGGAGATCCTGTATTTGAAGGCCAAAGAATTCCTATTCTGTTAATTGATTCCTATTAAAAAGTTTGAAGCGATAACAGAACACGAGAAACTCCATGGAGTTCATTTGGGCAATAAATATATTAATGCTGTTAGTGGGAAAGAACTCTCAGTGTGTATTGGCAAGAACCTAGAAGAAAACCTACTGCCAATTGTCAAAAATGCTAATTATTTTTCAGTGCTTATGGATGGTGTGACAGAAATGGGAAGGAAGGAGTTAATGTTTTGTATTCTCCAAGCAGACAGTTTTTTAGTAATTTGGAAAAAAAAAAACATGCTGGAATTCCGTTGTCCAGCACCAACACACACAGGCTAGAATTTCACTGTTCATCAGCATCTGGCTAGGTGGGCTATAAATTACATCCACACATACTCACAGTTTAAAGGGATTGGTTCAGTTTATCTCTGTAATGGCCTTTTTCTGTTTTGTCATCTGTTATTTTAAAAACATTTGTTTACCTTTTTTCTGTAACAATGTTGTTCTCTTGTGTTGAAGATATCCTGTAATGCTTCTTTTTACTTTCTGTTAAGTAAAAAGCTATTTATTTACTCAACAGTTGTGACTGTGATGTCATTTTTCTAAGGTAATACATGGTTTCCACTGACTGAGGTAAACCCTGTTTAGCATCCGCCATCCGAGAGAGACACACTACCAGACTTTGATCTGTGCAATTGCACGTTTGATTACCCAATTTTGTAAACTTTGGAGGCTGACGTGGGCGAACCCCAGCTGGTGGTAGCAAATACTCAAGGACAGACACCTCTTTAAAAGTTGTTCCAGCCCAGAGAGAGAGGTGGGTTGTCACAGACGGTAGGACTCTGACAGTGTTGTAATTGAAAAAGGAACTGGTTTACATAATTTATGTAAATCCCATCAGTGGTCACGTGGCGACTAACTTTTTACGAGTGAAAGCTGTATCAGATGGCACAAGTCAGGGATTGAAAAATCTCCATTTAGACATTCTTACAGACTGTGGCCTTAATATAGAACACATGGTTGGGTTTGGGACTGATGGGGCATCTGTCTACATGGGTGTAAGACGGGGTCTTGCTGTTCTTGTAAGGGAAGACACAGAGTGGTTAGTTGGTGTTTATTGTTTCTCACACAGCTTAGAACTGGCCATAAAAGACGCTTTGGATAACACCTGTTTCAATGATGCTTCAAACTTTCTGACCCAACTGTTTTATCTCTTATCAGAAAAGTCCTAAGAGACTCAGAGAGTTACGGTCCCTTGCCCAGGCCATGGAGATGTCAGTTGAAAAGCACAAGAAGGCCCATGGCACACGTTGAATCAGCATAAACCTCTTGCCAACCCGTGCTGTTACCAAACCATTCCCCGTAATTTTTTGCCCATTTAGAATCTATGGCCACAGACCCAACTCATGACCAGGTCAAAGCCAAGAGAGTGTTGCAAATTATGACTAAATTCCAAATGGTGGCACACCTTTTGTATTTTGAACAGCTGCTTCAGCCACTTGCCAGGTTCTCACTAGCACTTCAAAAAGAGGTCGTTGAAATACCAGAGCTGCTTCGCTCTGTTGAAACTTTGAGAAACACTCTTGACCATGCTAAGTAGAGTGGTCCTATAGGTGCCAGTGAACTTGACATTCTCTTAAAAAAAAAATGGGTCTGATGTTCTTTCAGGAGCATGTACTCAAGTCATTTACAAGGGTGTGAAATTAATACATTTTAGTGGCCAAATTGTTAAAACTTTTAAACAGAAAACTAAGAAATACATTACAAACATTGAGAACTCTTGTGAACAAAGGTTCAGTTTGACTGATGAAAGTAATATCTATAACCGTGCAAAAGTGTTAGATACCATACTTTGACCAGCATACAGAAAGGAACTGGAGCTATATGCTAACTGACATTACTGCACAGGGTTTTAAATAATTGATTAGCATTTTTTTTTCTTGGGACAATGCTAACTTTACAGAAAGTATTTATATAGATTTTCTAGAAGTGCTAAGTTTGTTAAACACAGTGAGGCAAGTGCTATGCATTTTCATAATTTTTTAGCACTTTTATGAGCAAAACGCTAATCAGTTTTTGGAGTTAAATAAAACCCTGCTGCAGTAGCTGACCACTTTTCAGCATTTTTGCTGCCTGACTGTGACAGCACTCTGCTACTTGCTGAATGGCAAGAGTTTAAGATTTTGCTCAGACCAATTCCATCTATCTTTCTGCCTCTGCTATCTGGTCAAAGCTGGCATGTGATTTCCAAAATTCTTATCCAAATCTGTTGAAGCTTGTCAATGTGTTGAGAGTATTTCCTGTGTCTAATGCAATAGCAGAAAGGTGGGTTTCAAGTATAAACAAGGTAAACACTGGCTGGAGAGCAAGTCTGGCAGAGGATACTGTAGAAACATTGATTCACATTAAAAAGCAGGGCATCCCCTTCAGCTGAATTCAACCCAGACAGGGCTGTAGACGTATGTTAGTGCTAAACCAAGATATCCTGGTGATTTGGCAGCTGAGGATGGTGGACCACTCCCAGGTCCCTCCCCTTCAAAACAGACCAGAATTACGGGCTACATGCCTGGTGGAGAAGAGTAGCATAATAGATTGACCCAGTCCTTGTTGGTTACTTTATGATCAATCACAGTACCCTGGTGTTTATGCTAGGGCAGGGGTTCATTTTAAATTTATGTTTAATTTGTCACTACTCACGATCACACTTTCACGGATGTCACGGTCTGCTTTGGCAGACATCCAATCTCTCGGCTCTTAAATGTGCTGCTGCACATTGCTGTATTTCTGGAAATGGCTAAATAATACAGATATGTCTCAAACTATGTTTACAATGTGTATTTTATCAATATAGAGCAAGATAATTACTTTTTATGGGGGTTTGAGCAAAAATATCAATTTCTGGTAATTGGTTATCAACTTCGGCCAGTTGCTAATCATTCTTTACTTTGATTAGCGAAGGCCGCTAATCAAGTCTCCAACACTAATCCGTGTGTTGATAAAATAAAAAAAAGCGACCCACAAAGGTCCATACACGCTTGACATGTTTTGGATTTTATAAAGCTTTTGATAAAGGATTTATAAAATCCAAAACTCATCAAGCATGTTCAGACCTTTGTGGATCGCCTTTTTTATTTTATGCAATAAAATGCTTTAATATGTTCAATTTTTGGAGTCTGTCTTGACAAGGCTGTTGAGTGCCCAATTTTCTGGGTAATTGTTCCCTCCTTAATATTCTGTCTGTTCCTACCCCTTGGATGTGGTGGAATAAATTCCAAAGAAAGTGTACCTATAAACATATTATCATCATGTTAAAGACCTGTTTTTTAAGAACGGAATTTGGAATTAAAATCAAAACATTTTACTTTACTGAAAATTAGGGTAATCCCTTTGTGGGAAAGTGACTCTTAAAACTTAAGAACTTTAGAACTGTTAGCATAAGACATCCTATAATGTATGGTAGAATGCTGTTGAGCATGGAAATCCATGCTCCCAACAGCATTGTTTTGCTGCACTAGCTACGTCATCGTAGCTAGTGCAACAGCCTAACCTAAGTAAGGTGCGCATGCGTGGAAGCTGGTCGTGCCATGCGCGATCAAGGCGACCGGCGAAGAGCCAAGAACAGCCGCGGCAGTTAAACAGGCTAGAAGAAGCGAAAACTGCACACACAGGTGGATAAAAGTAAGTGCAGTCTTTGTATGAGCGACCATACACTATAAAAGACGTGTATGATTGCTCATACACAACAAGGGTATTTTTCAACTCTCGAGGTTTCCATGGTAATGAGACCTCTCGAGCTGCGCTCTTGAGGTCTCCAGTTACTATGAAAACCTCTCGAGTGAAAAATACCCTTGTTGTGTATGAGCGATCATACACAGTCCTCTATGTTATGGTTATAGGAGTAGCTGAAATGTTTTGAAAAAAAAAAGGTTATGGTTGGCTGAAAGCGTTGCCATGATTTGAAGTAAGAGATGAATATCTAGACAGTCATTACAGTTGAGAATACATTAAACAGTGGTGTAGTCCTCCCTAACAGCCACAGTGAAAAAGTACAGTTATGTAAGAACTTACCATAACAGTAGATCTTCAAGATGATCTCTTGCAGCAGGCTATCAGTGGTAGGACTAAGCCGTCAGATGCCAGGGCAACACGGGAACCTTTCTAGCTAGCACTCTACCAAAGGGGACCACCCACCTCCAGTGTCAGTGGCTGACGTCAGCCAATCCTGTGAAAGGCAGGCGATTCCCCACACCTTCCTCAGTTCTCGCACTGGAGACCATAAGCAGGATCCCAGAAGGGGGTAACCGAGGAAACTCCAAGGTATCCCAAAAGCCAGGAAAAGGCAAAGGCAGAAGGCTCACTCCAGTGGAAGAGGAGAGAGACACAAGAGAATGGCCAAGAAGGAAGGGAAAGCAAGACCTGCTGCAAGAGATCCTCTTGAAGATCTGCTATTACAGTAAGTTGTTACGTAACTGTACTCTCTCTTACTTCGAGGGTAACTCTTGCAGCAGGCCATCACCAGAAGGATTGAGTCCAAAGCAGTTCTGGCATTACAGACAGAAAGTTTGGGTGGTAGGCAAAAGGGAAAATAAAAAAAACAGTCAAAGAAAGGAGGCCTTAGAGGATAGTTAGGCCAAAGTTAGCCCCACACCAAGATACGATGTTAAGAATGTGCGGGAAACATCAAGTTGGGCCACTGAGTGCCCATTGACAGGCACGTGATATGCAGAAATTGCAGAGAGATGCACCTTAATGGAGGAGTACTGCAAACCCAAGTCTGAGAGGGACAGAAGGTACCAGACTCTCATTGCTTCCATGCACAGGGGATAGGAATGAGTCTCTCCTCCCCCACCCCCCACTGGTTTATGTAATAAACTATGCACATGTTGTTCATCTGTATCAAGAGCGAACCTGGGAAGAGCTGAGTCTGGAAGGCTTGCAGGGCATACAGAACTGCCCACATCTCCAGGACATTAATGAGGAGATCCCCCTCTATCTCGGCCCAAGTCACTTGAGTTTGGTGGGTCCCCATGTGGACTCCCCAACCTAAGCCAGAGGCGTCCGTCATAAGGATCTACCGAGGGGGAGGTATCGAAAAGGGAACTCCCTGAAACAGGTTGCTGGGTTCCAGCCACCACAAAAGCACCTTCTTGACAGAATCCGACACCAACACTGGTTGGTCCAGGCATCCATGTGCTGGTCCCTCTGGACCCGCAGTGTCCATTGAGGGATTCTCATATGCGGCCTGGCCACGGGAACTGTGGCAGTGGCCACAGTCATGAGGCCTAAAAGCCTCAAAAAGTCCCTCGCCGAAGCGAGACGGCTGGAATAAAGGAGGCGGGCCTGGTGCATCAGACTCTGTGCTCTGTCTGGGGATAAAAAAAATCCTTCCCCTGGGTGGTGTTCAGCACTGCCCCTATGTAGAGGAGATGCTGACAGGGGGTCAAGCAAGACTTAGGTAGGATGATAGTAATGCCCAAAGCTTGGAGCAGGCTGCAGGTGTGAGAAAGAGTTTGAAGGAACCAGTTCCTGGATGGGACTGCTAGCAGCCAAATGTCCAGGTAGGGAAAGATGTACAAAAACTGCCATCTCAAGGTAGCTGCCACCACCGCCAGGCATTTGGTGAAGACTCTGAGGGCTGAGGAGAAGCTAAAGGGCAGAGCTCTGAACTGGTAGTGCACTCCTTGGAAGTGGAAATGGAGAAAGCGTCAGTGGGAGGCGAAGACCTTAATATGCAGGTGGCATCTTGCATATCCAGGGGACAAAGCCAGTTCCCCCATGTAGCAGGGGCAGTAGACCCTGAAGGGTGACCACCCTGAACCGTTTGTACTCATAACAGGTTCAGTTGTAAGGTCCATGATGGAGTGAAGGTCTCCTGTCCACTTGAGGACCAGGAAGAAGTGGGAGTAGAACCCCTCTTCCCTGCTGATACCATGGGACTGACTCTATGGCTTTTTTTTGTTTTAAGGCCTGAATTTCCTCCCGAATGAGTGGGGCATGGCTGGGAGGACACAAGGAATTGCCCGGAGGGTTTTCTGGAGGCCACTCTATGAATTCGAGAGTGTGGCCATGCTCGATTAGCTGCAGCATGCAATTGTCTGTGGTGATTTCCCCCTCCACCTGCCCAGGTGCAGCGAGAAGTGACCCTCGATGACCACCTCCTGTGGAGTGAAGGAGGTGGGAGAAGCCGCTGCTGGGGCTGCTGCTGCTGCACCTTGGGCACTATGGGTGGCAGTGGCGGAGGGAGTGGGGAGAGCTGCCTCCGCCTTGCACTTGACCTGGGCTTTGGGAGGGGGTTGGGCCTGTCTGCGGGAGGAGCGACAAAGGAGCCCGCAGCCCTGACTTTGACTGGGTATGGTACATAGAATGGATGGATGGATGGATTTGGGAGCCTATCCAGAGGTCTGGAGTTTGGAGATGATATCCTGGACGTCTCCCCCAAGAAGTTTGAACCCCCCTGAAGGTGCGTCCATAATGTTGGAGTGGACATCATGTGCGAATCCAGAGACCTGAAACCACGAGTTGTGCCTCATACAGATGCTGACAACTGCTGCCCAGCCTGAGGCATCAACTGCATTGTAGGCAGCCATGAGGACATGAGTACCAACCTCCGAGCCCGTTTTTTGAGGGCTGAAGGGCCTGCTGCTTGGAGGGGTCATCCAGCATGTCTAGGACAGCCTTCCTAGCCTGATCCCAGAGCAGGTTGTGGTACTGAACCATATGGGCTGAATAATTGATAGCCCAGATGGCCATAGAGGCAGAAGCGAAGGCCCACTTGTCCATCTTGTCCAACTGGCGGAACTCCCTGTTGGGGGAAGGAAGCTTAGGTGCTTCAGTCGTTTGGTGCAGTCTTGGGCCGCATTGATAACCGAATCAGCCTTGGTTTGTTCTCCAAAGTACGGCTTGCCAGCCAGGGCATAGTAAAGCCTGTCAGCCTTCTTGGATACTACCGGGATCGTATGGGGGCAGTTCCAAGCAGCCCAGGTAACGTCCTCATAGGAGTCGATCATGGGTGGAACTACCCGTGGAGTGGTGTCTGGCTGACATAAGTATATGGTAAGCCGACACCGCTCTGGATCCTGTTCCTCAGTCTTCCACCCCATGGTGACTTGAATGTACCTCATGATGGCCATAAACATGGGGTCATCCTGGGGGGGGGGACGACTTGAGATCATTGTTGGGTACTTCTTTCCATTCTGAGGAATCTGACCCCAAGGAGGAGGACTCACTGCTGAAGCTCTAGTCAGCATCGTCCACATCATTGTCTCCACTCTCCTCGGGCCGACGATCGTCCGAGCACCCGCCTGACCCAACATCTGGCCTATCCCTGGGTATGCGAGGAGTACTAGGGCTTGGCTAAACAGGGGCCAGGGAGGTGGGTCCCAAGGGAGGCCCTTGAGGGGTGGGCAGGGTCGGGGCCGGGACCTATGTCTGCATGAAGGACCAGAGGACAGAAATCAGGCCATGGTAATCTAAAGGGGCCAGCATTGGTCCCACATGCACCAGATAAGTGGGGACCAGCTACGATCCCAAAGGAGCCAGTTATGGGTAGCCCAGCACAGGTCTTGCTGGCATTGGATAGGGGTACACAGGTGCCGGACCAGCAGGAGCTGGAGTTGGGTACCCAAGCATAGGTCCTGCAGGCATGGGTTGCGGCAGGATGGACGGTGGACACACCAAAGTGGGTGGTGGGAGAACGAGCGATGGGGTCCACAGGCACAGGCCTTGTGGGCACCAGTTGAGGCAGTGCCACTGGGGTGTCCACGGGCACTGGCTGCAGGGAGACAAGTGCCGGAGTGGAAGATGACACCTCCGCCAGGTGACATCTGAGGAGAAGCCGTGCTCTGGGAGGTGCCGGTGTCCTGCACCATCTGCCCCTGTGGATGGGGCAGAACCGGCTGGGGTCCCAGCAGAGGAGACTGATGTCGGTGGCGCAAGTGTCGGGGGCCAGCAGCCAGGCTGACTGAAGAGGCTCTGGCCAAGCGGCCTGACCGAGAGCCCACGGACAATAAGGGCTCGAACAGCAGGGGCTGGGGGGGGCAGGATACAGAGTACCCTGTCTTGAAAAGTCGCTGCCTGTGAGTGAGACCCAGGTGGGTGACGGAGACGCCAGTAGCCCTGTGGAGGTTAGGGCATGCAGGGCATGGAGGTCGACCCCCCGAGTGAGGAGGACCCCTATGCTGCTGAAGAATCCTTATGTGGGGACCACAAGTGGGAGGCAGACTGGGGTCGGTCACAGTCCTTGTCCCCGTGTTTATGCTTCCCAGAAGACTTGTCCTAACACTTCGATAGAGAGGACCCCGAGGACTGGGCCAGAGAAGCAAAGGAGCTCCTGGCTGTCCGCTCCCATTTCATTGAGGCGATATCCTGCTTGAGGAGGTGGTTCTCCAGGATCTTCTGGTGATGTCTGTGGGTGGTATGGTTAAACTTCTGGCAGGCCTCACAGGACTGGACATTGTGGTCTGGGCCTAGGCACAAGACGCAGGCAGAATAGCTGTCTTTTTCTGGGGATCTGTTTGCTGCAGGCACACTTCATGGAGCAGTTGGAAGAAGAGGAAGGTTGTGAAGACATAAACCATCCGGTGAGAACACTGAAAACCTGATGTTAAACTGAGAAAAAAAAAAAAGGTGAAAAAGTATAGTAAAAATGCGGGAAAATGGTGGTCGACTGTAGGTGCAGCGGTAACAGTGGTCCAACGTGCACTGTTCGATGGCAAGAAGGGGAACTGAGGAGGGTGTGAGGGCCGCCCACCTTTTATAGGATTGGTTGATGTCAGCCGCTGATGTCAGATTTGAGCAGCCCCCTCTGGTAGACTGCTAGCTAGAAAAGTTTCCATGTGGTCCTGGCACCTGATGGCTTAGTCCTACTGGTGATGGCCTGCTGCAAGAGATACCCTTGAAGTAAGAGTCCTTGTTCCAGGCTTTATAATTTTAGCTTTTTAAATTGTCGGCCGTTATTTTTTCCTCTTTGCTGCTACATAACAGCAAAATAATTGCTTATGATCTGTCATGTAGATATCTTTTTGTTTCTTCCTGGTTGTTTTCTTTTTTTATTTTGTTTTGTTACTGTCCTGTGCCCGCCAGCTCACTCACTCACTCACATACTCCCAACACTCATTCAGTTCTCCTGCACAACAAAGTACAATTTTTTTTTTTATAAAAAAAAGAAGAAAAAAAAACTCAGTCTATAATCACGTGACCTGCTCCTCACTCCACTGAAGAGTGCCTCAACATCACAACACAGATCAGGAATTGTTGTTCCCGAGTCTGTTTATTTCCTGTCCCCCCTGCCCTCCAGCCCACTTTTCTTCCTCGCCTCTCACTCACTCTCAAAACACGTTCTCACGTTACAAAGTAGCACAACACAGACCAGCAATTTACTGTAAAAATCAAAGTCAAATAAAAATCAGTCCAGCTATGGGGATTTTTTTGGGGGGGGGTACTATTTCACTTACTTTTTAAGCTTGTTTTTAACTCTTTTTAAACATGTTTCTTTTTTTACCTAGTTACTCATTTTAAAAATGCAGTAAGACTCCTTAGGGTGTGGATAGTAGTATGATCGCCACACTTCTAGGATCTGGCCTGATGCCTCAATACCGCCCCCAGGCATGTGGGGTCACACTACTATTCAAATCCTGTTTTGTCTTACTGTGTGTACATAGTCATGAACTTGCAGATAGTGTTATATAAAACATAAAGAATACTGCATGGGCAACTATGCACAACCAGTGTGATCTGCCACAGAGGGGTTCTGATTTGACCTCAAGAGTGAAGCTCGAGAGGTCTGTGGGAATCAAAACCCCGAGGTGGCAGAACACACTGAGTATGCATAACGTTGCTCATCCTATATTTTTATAGTGTATAGTATTTCGTGAAATGTGTGCATTGTTTTTTTTTCTCTTTCACAGTGAAGCTGACTTTTCCAATCTCTAGAAGTTCTAGAATGCTGTTCTACCACAGAAGGGTACAGTCACATTCCATGACCTTCGAACTGTGGCACAACAGCATTTAAAAAAGGATGGATTTCTGTAGAGAACAATGCTGTACTGTGCACAATATGCAGCTTCTGTAGGTGGCCTGATGGTACTGTTCGATAAACAATGACACTGTTCTTCAGTTGTAAAAGAAACATTTGTTGGGTAATTCTTTTCCTAGCTTGGAGCAGCAGACAGTGTGTTTCAAAATAAGATTCCGGATTTGGCAGAGCGTTGAAACCACATTGTCAATCTACAGACTGAAAGTTAGCTTTTCGAGTCAAGCCAGAGCCCCATGTAGTTAAAGCTAATAACCGACTGGCAGGAGTTACCTGAGGCAGTAACCACATTTAGGACATACTCATTGACCTTAGATTTGGAGCCAAATGGCATTAACATTGCCTTACTAATTTGTTGCCTCAGCCCGTATTAAACTAGCTTGCAAAGATTGCTCAACTTCAGTTTAAACTGGTTAAACTGTCTTATAATACAAATAAAAATGTTCATTCTGTTTCTTGTTTACATTATTTCTGAACATCTGTTCTGTGACAGTTGAAGTCTACTCCTGTCTTAAAATGTAAATAATACATGAGGGTTAAAACAAGCCAAAATGTGAAGATTTCACGCTTTCAGGAATCTTGTTGGTTACAGGCCAAAGGGTACTGCCTGAGTTTCTGAAGAACAAATATTCTGAGGTGTCCGGCTCACATTCATAAAAATCAATTGGCACCTTGCCAGACTTGCGGCTCTAAGAATGAGGTAATGAAAGAACTTGGGTATTGTGCGAACAGTTCCAACTTTATTAATCTACCTCAGTATTTTCTTGGCCCTTAGCCTTATGCCTTTTATCCCTGCATTCTCAAACTGTACTTCTAGCAGTGCAACTCGGCCCCCTTGTGCAGCTGGGAGCAAAGCCTTTGATAAAGGTATGTCATTCATTTCCAGGAAGGCTCTCCACAGAAAGAATTAGCATTTTGTGCAGATTACTGAATTAAAAACAAATGGTGAGGATTTTTCTAGTCTGGCTGCTTGTTTCAGTCCACTCTCAAGAATGATGTCATTTTTTTAACCACCAGGACAGATGCTGTTGGAGTTTAGTTCACATGGTCCTTTAGTGCTTTTCTTCCAAGTTTGGATTCTTGTAGTGAGACATAATGGTCTTTAGATTAACAGAGTGCTTGTTTTCCATGCACACAGTGATTTTGAAATGCAGGCAGTCTTGCTGTACAGATGTGAGCAAATCTCTACCAGATCAGAGAGATCTCCCAGTTTCTTATTATAAATGATTTTAATGAGAATACTGTCTCCAGTGAAATGCATTATGTCTTTGAACACTGCTTGTCATGAACAAAGTGAAATTATCTGAAGCAATAAACTTATTTGTTTGCAAAGGATGTAAGCCTATTCCAGTGATGATACAGTATGTCATGTTAATTAGCACTGAAATACCAGAGCTACTTGTATTATAGGTCCTTAGCCTAGTGGTGAGAGTGCCGAACTGTGAACTATGACACCAAAGCCACATATGTTTTGAGCAAGTCACTTACAGCAACCTCGCGGCTCTTCAGTTCAACCAGGTGTAAAATGGTGAAAAAGTAGGATCCCACTGAAAACAAGATGCTGTATTATATCTAAGCTACCGTGTGTAATTTAATTGTCAATATGTTATTAAAACATTATGAAGTTCGTTTGATACTGTGGTGTGCCACAACTGTGGTATAAAAAAATACTGCGGTAAAAAAAAAAAAGTTATCCAATGTCCTGTCCCCTGATAAGCAGTGGTAAGTGGCATATTTGGAAGCAGGCAATTGTGTATCCAATTTACATTTTTTTTTCAGGAAATACATAAGCAAAACAGCCATAACAGCATAACACATAATCAGAAGAATTCAAAAGGGCAATGTATAAACATGCAAGAACGTAATTTTCTGCATCTCTTGTATATCTCCTCTTTTTACATCTTTTCAGCTATTCATAATCTAGTCAAAAAGGTATTCATTAAAATATTATCTAATATATAACAACTTCTAGCTAACATTTTAATTGTAAAACTTTTAAACTAGTTCTGTTTATGAAGATTTAACTTTATTTTATAAGTTTATGGGTCCATTGAAGGGCCTGTTATGGATGTAAGAGGGAAGAACAGACTTTGCAGACAGAGAGGAGTGAAAGCACCTAGCTTTACCTTGAAGGTATGTTTATTTATATTTCTGTTTATGCTGAAAGTAGCAGGGTAAGAGGGGAGAAAAAAAAGAGATTCATAGGCAGTGTTTGGGGAACTTAGAAACTTGTCTTTAAAATTGTAACAGGTGGTGTGGCAGGAACTAGCTCAGGAGTTTAATCTTGGGCTGAGCAGATTCAGGAAGCCCTGTGAATCATGTGTATTTGTGTGGGTGGAGCTGACAGAGGCTTAGTACCCTCTTACAAGAGCACTGTAAAAGCACTTCCACTCTAACATGTCCAGCACGTTCATGTCCTAGCAAGTGAGTAGAACAGCGAAGAAGTGAAACAGGTGACTGGTATCTTAGGCATCGGCAGGCATAACCAAAGAAGCAGGGCACTCTGCTGGTCGACTGAATGTAAGACACCTGTTCACTACTGTGCAACAGTCACTGCTGGGAAGGGCAGAAGGTCAGAGGTAGGCCAAAAATGCTGTCCCAGTGGTGTAGAGGGCAGAGGCGAAGAGGAGCACTTAACCTCTCCTATGCTGGCGACCAGGGAGGAGGACTGGGAGAGGACTGAGTGGCCGTCAGGCAGCTTTCCTCTCCCAGACTGGGGAGGTTAGCCTTCCTGTCCTTCGACTGCCACCAGGTGGAGGCTCAGTGGTAGTATCAGGCAAATGAGGGGCTGGCATTAGGCCAGGTGGGTGGAGCAGAGTCTTTACCAGTTCCGGTGCACATGTGCACCTCCATGCGCGACTTTATCTGCTGGGACCCCATGGACATAAGGGGAGAAAAACAGAAAAAACAGTGTCCCCCTCCCCCCTTCACCATATGTGACAGCCCCCTGGGGCCCAATGGCAGGAGAAGGTGGCGACGGGCGGGCAAATAGTTATATGAAAGAAGCATAAATAAAGGTAGGTCAAAACTGGGAATAGAAACAACACCCTGTCTAGAGCAGGAGTATAAAGAGATTTAAACAAGGTACAGGGTAACACATAGAAATACGGGCAGACAAAAGGGGGAAACTAGAAACACCCTATAAGGGATAAGGGCACAGAAGTATTTTCAGTTAACACAGGGAGAATAGAAGTTGAGAATGCTGTGGGTGGTGCAGTGTAGTGGCTGTAGTGTGGTGTGGCAGTTTTCAGAAATACCTTTTGGTGACTGTGGGGCTGCTCCTGACTACACACACCTCTCGGGATTGAAGGAGGAGGTCAGTAGACTCCATGCCGAGTTGGCTAGGATTCAGGGGACCTCTTCCCCCATCCAGGGGTCACCAAATCTGCCACTGTTCCCTCAGAGGATGCCAGGGAGGAGGAACGGGTTAACTGTGGTGGGCTCTGGAGGGGTGGAGATGGTGGTTCAGAGGCACATTCCTCAACCAGTATCTCTACGTAATTCTTGCATTGCTCTGGTAGGGCAGGACTGGTGGGAGGAGATACCCATGGTAGTGACCAGGGAGAATGTGGTGGGCCCTTGATAGTGGAAACCCCAAGGAGTGTGGTAGAGGACCCCAGAGAAGCGGGAAGCAACCTCTGATGGGGACTCTATTGTCAGGAAGACAGTTTGGGGAACAGGAGAGGGGGAGAAAAGGCAGGTTAGGTGCCTACATGGCATCGCGGCTGGGAGGTATGGGAAGCAGATCCTGAGGATCGCTAGGGCAGCTGAACAGGAGGGAAACCTGGATGTCCTTTTCCAGCTGGGGACTAATTACCTGGCTAGGGACAGGGGTGGAATAGATCAGAGGGAGTTTAGGGGGCTGAGGAGGGGTCTTAGACATTTAGCTAAATTAGTGGCTTTCGCTGAGGCCTGTCTGCAGTGGGGGGGGGATCTCCACACTAGGAGCTTCAGCTCATGGCTGAAGAAATGGTGCAGAGAGGAGTGTTCAGCTACATTGGAGACTGGGGACCCACCTGGGAGTATAAGGGCCTATACAGGGGTGATGGCCTGCATCCATCTGGGAGGGGAACCACTGTCTTCAGTGGATGTTTGGGAATTGGGGAGGCAAAAACTGCTCCCCCCTGGCTGAAGTAGAGAGTAAGAAGAACCCAAAGGGAGATGAATCCCCCCAGGGTGCAAATTAATAAAGGAAGCAGGGTGGTAGAGAGAAAGGGAGAAGGAAATTAGAGCATTAAAAAGAAAAGGACGCTGGCCTGGTGGTGCTGAGGGTTGAGGTGCTGGATGCCACACTCACACCATGCACCGCGACCGGGGTTCGGGAAGGAGCGCAGGTCGCCGGGGATCAGCTGGGGCGCAGAAGGATAGAGTGCCCGACGGCAGCTTTCCTTCTCCTGGGTGGTTAACTGCAGGCTCCCGCTGCAGTGCCATCACCTAGAGGAGCCTGGGTGGATGGCGCTGTAGGTGGAGAAGCAGTAAGTGGATTAGGTAGATGTCGGCAGAGGGGCAGAGCAGGAGATACATCTCAGCGTGCCTCCTAGCTCATAGCCCCTCATTCCATGCCAACGTCCATGGGAAGAAACCGGAAAAACACCTCGGTCCCTCCTAGGCGACGACACCTCCCTAGGACGTCTTTGGACTCGTCAGGGCAGACTCCGCTGTGCTGGACCTACGCGCACACACAGTATGCTGGTTTGGAGAGAGGCAAGCACGGTGGGGGGTTACCTCTCCACCACTACCTGGGGGGGTATACGGGGGTCTTCAGGGGAGTGTGTGTGGATGGGGCACTCTAGGGGCAGACCACAGCGGGGATTGGAGGGTCTACAGAGGATGTCCGAGAGAGTGGAGGGTGGAGGCAGATTAGGTGCATAAACACAGGGTTAAAAAAAAAAAAAGGGATGAAAGTGGGATGGCACAAAGGAAAAAAGGGGAGCAACAAACAGAGTGGAAACAAAAAATGGAAGGCCATGTGTGCGAATGCTAGAAGTCTAGGAAATAAGATTCCAGACCTAGAGGCCATCATGGCAGAAGCCAACGTAGATACTGTTGCCATTACCGAGTTATGGTGCACTGAAAACCATGACTGGGACATGGCCATAACAGGCTATACTCTGTTCAGGAAAGAACTGTGTCGGAAAGAAAGGAGGGGGTATGATGCTTTATGTGAGGGGGAAGCATAAAAAAGATATTAGGAATAGAGGGGGAGGCAGAGGTACTGTGGGTCACCCTGGAGATGGGGAATGGAAATGGAACCACTGTTCACACTGGAGTGATCTACAAACTTGCATCACAGGAGGAGGAATTAGATAAGGTACTTGTGGAAGCCACTGGCAAGATGGTAGAAAAAGGGGAGGTGCTGCTGGTGGGGGACTTCAACCTGCCAGATGTAGATTGGATTCTCCCAGCAGCAGCTTCAGCTTGAAGCAGGGACATCCTGGGCAGGGACTCTCTGCATGGGGTGTTCCTCAGGCAACTATTCAAGTGAACTCACTCTTGATGGGGTAATACTGAACCTGGTACTCACTAATAGGACTGGAGGAGGGCAGATGTAGTCTCACTTCACAAAAGTGGTAGCAGGGAGGAGGCAGGCAACTACAGGCCAGTCAGCCTGACTTCAGAGGTGGGGAAAATAATGGAATCACTACTGAAGGAGAGGATTGCAGAAAACGTGACATCAAGTGGATTGCAGGATCCTTTACAGCATGGATTCACAGCAGGACAGTCATGTCAAACGAATATGATAGATTTCTTTGACTGGATAACCAGGAAATTGGATCATGGTGGAGCGGTGGACGTAGCTTACTTCAGTTTCAGTAAGGCATTCAACACCGTTCCACATAGGAGACTCATAAACAAGCTGGGCAGCCTAGGAGTAGGACCTAATTTGGAAACCTGGTGAGAAATTGGCTAGAGGACAGGTGACAGAGGGTGGTAGTAAACAGAATTCACTCTAAGGAAGGGAGGGTGACGGGGGGTGCCACAGGGGTCAGTACTGGGACCGATCCTCTTTAATGTCTTTATTGTAAATGCTGCAGCAATTACTGCCTGTACTTTGTAATTGTGAAACGCTGCTTTTGTGGCCATCTACAGGTGCGTGCAAGAGGCTGGGGTTACCTGCTGCAGTCGGGGTCTCAGAGGTGAGCCAATAGTGAAGCGGGACTGCCTCTGTGGGAGGGGATTATTGTTTTAAATCTCCATGCTCACACACAGCAGAGAGACCCCCCCTCCCCTGCAAGAACACCTAGCAGAGTATCCCGGTGAATACCTACACTCATCATTCACAGACTCAGCCAGTGAACGTTAGCAACTTGCATCAACAGTTTCAGCCACTGTGAACTTTGCCATTTAACATCTCGGCTGTTCTACAGAAAACATTACTGTCTGAAATCAGCGACTGTGAGTGCTGCAATAATTTTCACCCGCTGTGAACATTGCCATGTAACATCTCAGCTGTTCTACAGAGAACACTACTGTCTGAAATCAGTGACTGTGAGTGCTGCAATAATTACTGCGTGTACTTTGCAGTTGTGAAATACTGCTTTTGGGGCCATCTACAGGTGTGTGCAAGAGGCTGGGGTTACCTGCTTCAATCGGGGGCTCGGAGGCGAGCCAATAGTGAGCAGGACTGCCTCTATGGGAGGATTGTTTAAATCTCCCATGCTCGCACACAGTGGAGAGCTCTACCCCCTTAAGAACACCTAGCAGAGTATCCCGGTGAGCACCTGCACTCAGCATTCACATACTCAGCCAATGAACGTTAGCAACTTGCAACAGCAGTTTCAGCCGCTGTGAACATTGCCATTTAACATCTCGGCTATTCTACAGAAAGCACTGCTGTCTGAAATCAGTGACTGTGAGTGTTGCAGTAATTACTGCCTGTACTTTGCAATTGTGAAACGCTACTTTTGGGGCCATCTGCATGTGTGTGCAAGAGGCTGGGGTTACCTGCTGCAATCGGGGCCTAGAGGCGAGCCGACAGTGAAGCGGACCACCTCTGTGGGAGGAGATTACAGCCTAAGTCAAGACAGAGTTACCCAGCATGATGGACGCGAGCCCACTCAGTAGAAATATTTTGTAAAATTTACTTTGCTCACACAGACCATAGGAAGAACTTAAAAGAATCTTGTCAAGGTTCTGTATTTGTTTTTTTTTTGTTTTTTTTACGTATTTTAACATAGTTAACATATATAGAAGTCGGCCATTTTAGGCAATTAAATAAGTGATTTAGTTAAAATTTCTCAACCCTGTTACTGTTGGCTAAATTGCTAAGTTGGGTTGAAAAATATTGTATTCTACTTAGCATATTTAGAACTCAGCCATTCTAGATAATTAATACAATAAGTGATTCAGTTAAATTTTTCAACCCTGCTATTGTTGGCTAAATTGCTTAGTTGGGTTGAAAAACATTGTATTGTATTTAGGTTAGTCTGCCGTACGAAAAATTGAAGTTATTGCAAGGCTAATTATTGGTTTTCGCTTACTTATTATGGGGAAGGGGGGTTAGTGTTCTCAGTTAGGGTTGGAAGGCAACATCTAGATCAGAGTGAAGTTGTTTTTCTCCCAAACTTTATGAAGGAAGAAGTGATTGCTCAAATTATTAATGTATGCAAGCAAGCATGGAGCAAGTATAACCTACTCACGCTATTATACTTTTTCTGTTCCTCAGTTGATTTGCTGTAGGAAAAGATCTATTTCACAAAAAGTACGGTTTGCTTTCACAAGACATTGTGTTTTACAGTTACTCTTATTGTCTGGGAATGTGCATGTGAATCCTAGCCCAGAAGCATATGGGGAGGATTTTCCTCTTCAGGAGTTCTGTGACAGGGAACACATGGGGATCCTACATCTGAATATAAGAAGTCTTCTTCCTGAGATGGAGTATGTGAGATCGTTAGTAGATACTGCAAATCCAGATATGTTTGCTTTTTCAGAGACATGGCTTGGGAGGAGAGTTCTTGATTTGGAAGTAGCAATAGAAGAATATAATTTATATAGGCTAGATAGAACAACCAGAGGTAGGGGGCGGTGGCATTATATTTGAAGAACTTGTGTGGGGTTAAAGTTGTGCTTGCAAAATCTGTACCAAAGCAGTTGGTGCTTATGGTGCTGAAAGTGACAAGGTCAAAAACCTTTACTGTGCATTTAGCTGTTTATCGGCCACCTAAGGCAACCATGGATACGTTATGTTTACTAAGTACTTTACTTTCACCATTTTTAAACCAAGAGTTTATCCTGTTGGGAGATTTCAACTGGGATTTTGCTAGCCTTGATCAGGATATCACAAATCAGTTTACTGACTTGAATCTCACACAAATGATAGGAAAACCCACCAGGCCACTTAAAATGAATCATGAAAAGGATTCTTTACTTGATGTTATATTAACACCACCACCACAGAAATACATTTCATCAGTATTTGAGGCCATTGTTAGTGACCATTGCTGTATAGCATGCGTAAGAGTGAACTCAAAAGTTATGATCTTACTTCGAGAGGGCTCTTGCAGTAGGTACTCGCATATAAGACTAAGCCACCAGGTGCTAGGACCGCACGGAAAACTTCTAGCTAGCAGTGTCTGGCGGGGGACCACCCCCGATATCACGTGACTGGCATCAGTATGCTGCCATAAAGGGAGCAGTCCCCGCTCCTGCCCTCCATTTATTTCCCGTTGACCTGCAGATGTCAGACCTCCACTCCATCGACACCATCTTTGGATGAGTATCACTTAAACTTCGTGTTTAAATCACTGTTTCTTATCGATTTCTTGTTAATAAAGTGTTATATTATCGATCATGCTTGTTGTCTCTGATGCCTTCAGAATCGCACAAGAACAAGTGTGACTCCTGTGGAACTCGGTTCCCTCACAAGGACGGCCATTCCCTCTGTCTTCTTTGCCAGGGCCCAAGCCATAAGATCGAGGGGTGTGAGCAGTGCCAGAAATGTAATCCGGCCACACATAAACTCCATCAGCAGTCCCTGGAAGCTCATCTTTTGAAACTAAAGATGGCTATTATGGAAAAGGAGCTGAAGGAACTCGGGCACTCTTCTTACTCTCTGGAGGGCCATCACAACAAAAAGGAAAAAGACATAGGGACTGTGAAGGATCCCCATCCAACCTGCTGCCTCCGGACGGAGTTACGGCCCTGAAGGTAACTCTCTCTCTCAAGGGGATCCATCTTCGACGACCGTGCTGGTGGCTACCAAACATCTGTCAGCCCCCCTGTCTGGCTTGGGCCTGTCGGAAGCCTCGGGGGATCAGAAGGCACCCATCTCCTCTAAGGCCTCAAAGATTCAGAGGCCTAGCAGTATGAGTGGGACTGGTAAGTCAAGTTCCGGCGGCTCCGGGTTTCGCACGGCTATGGCTGCTAAGTCATCTGCCAGCTCCACCGATGGTTGCACAGCCCCAGATCATTTGCTATTCCTCGATAACAGGCCTGACGATAGGGTGACGGACCAGCTGACATTGACTACGCAGCTGATGACGGAGATTACTCTGACTTCTCCTTTACTGCCGATTGAGACGGTACCTCCAGCTCCCCCCGCAGAGGAACTGGAGGGCGGAGATCGCCCGCCGTCGGGGGTCTTCGCCACCCCTTACGCCAGAGCCTCAAAAGCCTGAGATGCCATCGGACCAGACGAAGGTCGCTCCGACTCCCTTAGGCCTGTTGGTTCCTCAAGGACCGCCATCGGGTCCAATGCCTGGACCATCGGGACCCTTGGGGCTTCTTGCCCCACTTCCGGATCCCCCGTCGGGGCCCTCTGCACTCCCATCAGGGCATTTTCCAGACCCTTCAATCCCACCATCAGGACCGATGCCAGGCCCCTCAGCCCCTCCGTCGGGTCCTGTGGCGGGACCGTCTGGCAACCCCTTTGGACTCACAACACCGGGTTATTCGATGCCACACTACCCCACGCAGGGGTACTCAATGCCACATTACCCCACGCTGGGATTTCAGATGCCGGGTTTTCCTTCGTCAGGATTTAATTACCCTTACTGCGGGCACGTGAGCTATGGATTTCATAACCCACTGTCCCTACAACTTCAAGTGGATTTGTAGGCAGTCCTTAAATCTTGGTGGACAAAGCCAAGTCACAGCTCGCATTGGAGCTGGAGAAACACAAGCTGCTGACAACTCCTAGGCCTCTTTCTCTGTCACCACCTCTACCGTCGGGCCCTTGGATCCCAACGTCGGACAGAAGAATGGAGTCATTGCCACCTAATCTGCGGTCTCTGGACATTTTCCGGCCATCTGACTTCTCAAGGCCAATGGATATTGCTCTTCCTATGATCAGCTCACCTGACGAAGGTCTATTGTCAGACTCGGACAGTGATTCGGTTCCCTCTGGCTCTGACTTTGTGTCCCCTACGCTGGAAGATCGTGGACCGAAAGAGTCTCCTAAATCCCCACCTGAGGACCCTTCCTTTTTGGAACTCCTCAAGAAGATCCAAGCGGCATACAACTGGTGTACGGTCGTCCACGATCCACAGAGACAGAGATTGGCTGCGCACCTCTGTTTGGCAGATACCTCATCAACCGTCATTCTGCCCTGGATAGAGCCACATGAGGATTTGGTCACAACAATTTGGAAGCAAACTTCCTCCATGGCTCTGGTGGCCAGGAAGGTAGGCAGGCTTTAACAGACTGCAGAGGACAAGGACCACCTTAGCCTCCATCCGAAGGCTGACTCTGTGGTCATCGGCATGGTCCAGGATAGGTCCGCAAAACCAAAACACCTTAATGCTTCTCCTCCCAACAAAGAGTCTAAGGTTCTTGACCAGTACGGGAAAAAGATCTTCTCTTCTTCCACCCTGGGAATTAGGGCATTAAATTATGTTGCCCACATGGGAGATTACCAAAATCCATCTTAGGACAACTGTAGTCCAAAATAGACTCCCTCCAACACTCAGCCCTGAAAGGAGGAATGGCAGATCTAGTCAAGCCTGCTAGATCTTCCTGGACTAAGTCTCCATCACTCATTTACACTAAAGAGATAGCACCAGAGGCACTAGGACCAAGCGGGAGCGTAAAATTTTCAGAAGGGTCGGCACCGAGACAGGACCACGAATGTGCAGCACCGTGAGACTAGCTCGCATCTATGTAGGCTATCTCGGTGTCGACCCTCCAACCGCCTCAGTTCCTTTTCTCACACCGTCGCGTGTGCTTGGATGTCGACGTCACTCGTCTGCCAGAGTCTAAGTTTTCGTCTACACGACAGCAGATTTTAGCGTTTAATTTAAGTTGTAACTTCTTATTTTACGAACAAGAAAAGAAGATTATAAAGAAGAAGAAATTCTTTCCTGCCATCAACGGAGTCATCCTTAGACGGTAGCAGTGATGGTAGGAGGACTTTGTTTGAAAGTTTTTATGGCAGAGAGGCTGTGTCCGGTCCACGGCCCTTAATTAACAGGTGGGGTCCGACTACGGACAGTCCTGTGCTGGGGGGGAGGAGGACAGTCCACCAAAGCACAGATCTAGCTGTTCCTGGGATCCGGCTCCGCTTAACCTCAAGCTCTTCTTCCTCATTGGGGGAAGAAGAATCTGTGCCGCTCGAGGTTGCCCGTTGGTACGTCTGCACGAGGATTGTTCGAGAGGGGCGATGGGCCTGAACCGACTTTGGTGGGTTCCCCTTGGCCCCACTCCTAACGGCTGCATTCTCAACTCCGAATTCCGTCTCTGTCCTCGTTGGAGCTCCGGTGGACAGTTTCACCTTTGGGCCGCACCTATGGAGCAGGGGGTTTGACTTTTCCAGTTTTTCTGGCTCTGATCCTGATTTTGGGGCCTCCGGGCCTTGGAGTCATTGGACCAGAGGCAGGTTGATTGGATCACGATGGGCGAGGTGCCCCCTTGGTGCCTTTGCCATTGTCTCGACCCCTCGTGCCTACTCCCCTCCATTTTCCATGCAGAGGACGGCACGGGCACCACCTTTTTCCTTCTCCCCTCTTCTCAGGATTTCCACTGGCATTTTCCTTCAGCGCCGTGCCTCGGAGCCGTGGCTCGGTACCTTGGTCAGCACTGTGCCTTGGTTGGCGCCTTTGTGCGGCACCGTGGGTGCTGCTGTTGCTGCCATTGGTTGTCGGCACCGCCAGTAGTGCTGCGGGTGTCTAGATGACGCAGTGCACCCGCAGATGCCATGGGTGCTATGGGTGGAGCGGGTGGCACCACGGGTGCTCATGGGTGCCACAGGTGCCACTGGTATCCTTGGGTGTCATTCTTGCCATGGGTGTCATGGGTACCACGGTACCATGGGTGTCGGGGTGCCCTCAGGTGCCGCGGATGCGATTGGTGCTATAGGTGGTGCCGGAGGCACCCATGGGTGCTACTGGTGCCCTCGGGTGCCATTCTTGCCATGGCTACCATGGTGCCATGGGTATCAGGGGTGCCCTCGGGTGCCATTGCTTCATAGGTGTCGGGGTGCCTGCAGATACTGTCGCGGGTACCCTTGGGTATCACCCAGGTTGGCATAGGCACTGCTTGGTGCCCTCCTGTGCCACGAATGATGCTGGTGTCGCAGAGGTGCTAGTGGGTGCTGTCTGGCAGAATTAGTGACACATTTTTCCTTTTCGGACTTCTTCTCCACAGAATTTGTAGCGAGATGTTTACCGCAGAATGAAGTCCTGTTCTGCGGATTATTTTTGTGCACATTTCAGTGAGTGGCGGTCCATGTGGGATCTTGTGTCATCCAGTGGTTTTCTGCTGATGGAACTCTGCTGTACTGTTCTGCCTGCAGAATCTCTCTTTCCGCTCAGCACTTTCTCGGCTCCCTACGTGGTATCAAGCTCCTTGACATCCTTCCTGGTGGCGGAGTCTCTAGTGGCTCTGACCTAGACCTCCCTTAGAGGTCCTCCTGGGGTAGAAGTGCATCTAGATGGGTCTTTCCCTGTCCTTCTGGTCAGTAATACAGCAGATGACTCTTTTTATATACTGAAGAGCACGTCCTCTCTATAATCAGAGTCCGTGATGGAAGATCTTTTCAGTAGTTTCTCATTAATGGGGTCCACTATAGTATTTTTACACTTTTGCGTCTAGACTTTTTCAGTCGTCAAGACAGTTATACTCTGTGGAACATTCTAATTTAATGGTCGGGAGCTGCTCAGGCTCTTCTGCTCCTTTGATAGAGGTATATAGCCACTGTGTGATATTGCCTCTTTGGTGGCTTCTTCAGCACAGGTGGTTAACATCTCTCCAGCTGTGATTATTAGTCTGGTCATGATTTCAGTATGGACGCTCAGGCTTCTTCTGCACTCAGTTGGAGAACATCTTAGTCATTTTATATCAAGACAATCCTTGCGAAATAGCAGCCTGAAAGCTTTGTTAGGCTCGAACTAAAAAAAAAAAAAAAAATGTTATCACCGCAGAGGGCCTAGCCGAAATTACCCGATACCCCCCTTTTTTGGATCTGGTCAGGTTCTGCCTCAGCCCCTGAGGCACTTACCTCCAGAATATGGTAAAGAGTACCTGACTTCTTCTTCCCGTAGGGGAAGTCCGATCCAGCGGTGGTATGGATCATTTCTTTCTCCAAGAAAGATTTCTCTCATTCAGAGATATTTCCTAGACTTAGGCGACTGCCCAGTCTGTTACTTCCCTTTTCTTTTTATCAGACTTTCTTCTCTTGAGCAGATCCTCGCAGCAACAGAAGCGACTCTCCACCGAGTTGGAACTCAGGTTCCTACTTCCTTGCTTGCTTTAACTTAACAGGCGATATACTCCTTCTTGACCGAAAGTCAAGTACGTCTTTTTTCGGAGGTAGCTTCTCAAATATTAACACCTTTGGTTTCTGCGCACTGGTTCCATGCCAGTTGCTAACAAAGCTATCCTCTCCAAGTGTGTGACAGAATTGTGATGTTTGTTTTTCAGCAAACTAGAATCCTTTCCTACTCCCTTCAGGGAGGCCATAGTGAGTAGTGCCTCACCCCATTGAGTCACTGCCGCTTTCAGTCACTTTCAACTAATGGGTTAGCCCTAACTTGGTCCTGCTGTGTCCCTCCTCGATGCACATCTGCCTCTATTTGCCTTAGAAATCCAGCCCCTGTTTTTTTCTGTCAGAATGCTTTTTTCTGCAGTGGACATGTCCTTCTGTACATTTTTCCTTTCTTCCCTGAGTTCAGAGACTGCTACTACAGTTGAACACACAGGGGAAGGATGATTCCTTTTGGAAGATGCAGTGGGTAGGATCTGGTTCTACTAGACCACCACAAGAGGCTTCTAAGTCGTGCTTGGCCTTCCATCAGGGAGGTCCCAGTGACTAAGTGGAGACCATTCTCCTTGATGGGCTAACCCCACCTGGACCCCCTTTGCTCACCAAGTAAGGGGTTCAAGTGCTCCTGGTCAGCTATACTTGGTAGTGGGGGTTTCCATCTGCACTTTCCAGTCTACCCTGAACTAGCAGACTTTACCTCCGACTCTTTCAGTTCCTGAGGTCCCTTTACATTACATTAGTACATGTCTTTGACACTATTAATTTTGGTCCTAGACCAAATTGTGAGGCCAGGTTCTTACCGCTCTCCTACAATGGTTTCAGCTTCCTGGCAGACTTTCATTTTGTGCCTATTGCAGTCGTCTGCAAAGTGGTACGTTACAACTCGAGCGCTTATCTTGTAAGCACTATGTTCTAGATGCTCTTTACAAGACAGCTCCTTTTATTAGCAAGACAGTCTTTGGCCATCCTTTCTGAGAGAACCCTATCTCCTACCACCCTATTCAGGGTTGTTGATTTTAGCTCGATACTCTCCCACTAGTGTGAATGAGTGATGAAGACTAAGTCCAGGAAGATATGGAAATTACGTACTTACCATAATTATTGATCTTCTTGGACAGTCTCCATCACTCATTCATACGCCCACCCACCATTCCTTGGGTTCACTCATTTTCTATCCTGGTCTTCATGGTCCTATGGTTGACTGTGAAGACATTGTTCTTTGACCTTTCTGGCAAAGGCCATCTGGGCCTTCTCAGACCCAGAAACTCAGGATGAGTTATTCTCATTAGTTACACTGCACCTCCTCGGTCGAAAAGGTACTGAGGCGGTTGGAGGGTCGATGCCAAGATAGCCTACACAGGCGCGAGCTAGTCTCGTGGTGCTGCGCATGCGTGGTCCTGTCTCAGCGCCGACCCTTCTGAAAATCTTAGGCTCTTGCTTGGTCCTAGCGCCTCCGGCGCTATCCCACTAGTGTGAATAAGTGATGGAGACTGTCCAAGAGGATCAATGATTATGGTAAGTACGTAATTTCCATATCTGCGTGCAGACATATGTTAAGAGCTACCTATGACATGGTAAATGCTGCTGGTGGAGGCTCAGCATCAGCCATTAGCCTCCAACACCATGCATGGCTTAGGATTTTAGGCTTGGCACCTGAAGTCCGGGCAGCCATACGGGATGCCCCATTTAGAGGCTCAGTTCTGTTTGGAGGAGATGTCGAGGACAGCATTACTGACTTACAGGACAAGGGCAAAGCTTGCGTCTGTACAATTTATGTACAAGCCACCCCAAAAACAAAAGCAGCCATTTTGGAGACAGCAACATCATCAACAAAGGCAGCCTCAAAACCGACGTCCAGAACAAACGTTGACCGCCTTCGGCTGGTAGAGCACTCCCCCCGGCCAAATCTCAGAAGGCCTCGGGCACCATAGCCTCCTGCCTGCCCACCGCCTCCTGACTTTCTAACCCCATCAACTCCACTGGATCACTTTCCAGAGGAACTGGTAGGGGGAAGATTCTCCGTCCACCTTCCGGAGTGGGAGAAAATCACAACAGACTCATGGGTGCTGCAATTGGTGGCAGGCCACACAACTGAATTCGCACAGAGACCACCAGAAAATCCCCCAGGTCACTCATTCTACCCACCTCACCACATACCCTTGGTAAGAGAGGAAATAAACTCTCTGTTAGAAAAGGCAGCAATAGAGCCAGTTCCAAAACAGCATCATGGGAACGGGTACTATTCGCACTTCTTCCTGGTACCCAAGAAGACAGGCAATCACAGACCCATTCTCATTCTGACCTCTCTAAACCTTTTTGCGGAGCACAAGAGGTTCAGAATGTTGTCTCTCCCCAGCCTACTTCCTCTGTTAAAGAAGGGTCATTGGCTCTGAGATTTGGACATGCAGGATGCCTACCTGCATATCCTGATTTTTCAGCCGCACCACAAATTCCTCCGGTTTTGTTTTCAAGGAGAGCATTTTCAGTTCAGAGCTCTTCCTTTTGGCCTTTCATCAACTCCCAGAGTGTTCACAAAGTGTCTAGAGGTGGTGGCAGCCTTTTTACGCAGACAAGGGGGTACAGGTATTCCCATACCTCAATGACTGGTAGATTTCAACTGCATCGAGAGACACTCTGACCAGCTCTTTGGCCCTTACCCTGGATATTTTCCAACGGGTGGGCATTACAGTCAACCATGCCAAATCCCACCTCTTCCCTACCTTATAGCTCCAATTTATTGGAGCAGTATTGTTGGACTCAACCAAGGACAAGAAGGCCTTCCTGCCACAGGACAGGATAGCAACATTGCAGCACCAGGGACACCTAGTGGCCTCACAGAGAAAGATACCAGCCAGATCAGTCCTTCGACTGCTTGGACTCATGAATGTGGCCATCCCTTCGGTCCCCTTAACCAGACTGCACATAAGAGTCTCCCAATGGACCCTCACAGTACAGTGGGACCAGAGATCAGACAAACTAAACCACAAGATCCCGGTCTCAGACCTGATGGCTCAGGACCTTTTGTGGTGGCAGAACCAGGACAGCCTCTCCAAGGGTGTCCTATTCTGCTCAGACATTCCCTTCCAGACCCTAACTATGGATGCCTCTGGCCTGGGAGGGGGAGCACACCTAGGAAACCAGAGGACACAGGGTCCTTTGTCCCACAACAAAGTGTCCCTCCATATCAGTGTACTCGGGATGAGGGCAGTGTTGAATGTCCTAAGAGCTTTCCAACACCTCATCCAACTGGATCATCTCATGATTCAGACAGAGAACATGAGAGTAGTCTGGTACACGAACAAACTGGGTGGAACCCGCTCTTATCCCCTCTGTCTGGAACCAATGAGAGTGTGGTACTGGGCAGCCAACCACAACCTTCATTTGACAGCAGTCCACATGCCAAGCATTCAAAATGTCTTGGCAGACGCACTCAGCCACACACAAGCCAGTGCACACGAGGGGGAACTGAGACAGTCAGTGGTAGATGACATCTTTGGAAGGTGGGGAAGGCCACAAATAGACCTGTTCGCCTCCCCATTCAATGCAAAACTACCAGTTTTCTGCTCACTTGCTCCAGGGCGTGGTGTTTTCTGGTGAGACGCACTGTCTCTATGCTGGAAGGGGATGTTCATGTGTATGCCTTCCCTCCACTTCCATTGATTCAGAGTACTAATTAAACTCCAGGCAGAAGGAGCACAAATGATTCTCATCTCTCGCTTCTAGCCAAGACAAAAATGGTTCTCTCTGCAGCAATAACTATCAGTGAATCCTCCATTTCCACTGCCAGTCTCTCAAAATCTCTTGACACAAGAGTAGGGGATCCTGGTATATCCAGGTCTAAGATCCCTTCATCTGCATGCATGGCACATACTGACATAGCTGCCACACATTTAGGGGTCTCCCCGAGGGTAGCTCAAATTCTGATGGAGGCCAGTAAGCCTTCCACTAGAGCCACTTATACCATAAAATGGAAAAGGTTTCCATTTGGGCAGACTCGAAGGGGCTAGACTCTTTCTCCTGTTCAGTCACACAGGTCTTAGATTACATGCTGCATCTCTACGACCTGGGTCTTAGTTACTCGACTTTAAAAGTACATTTATCTGCCATTTCTGCCTATCACATCCCTGTGGGAAGCAAGACTCTAGCCCAGCCGGAGGTATCCAATACCTTCTTGAAGAGGATCCGCCATTTAAAACCACCAGTATAGAACCCTGGGACTTGAATTTCATCCTAGAGAAACTCACACTGCCTCCTTTCAAGCCAGCAGCGAGTTCTGAGATGCACTACCTTTCCTGGAAAGCGCTCTTCCTAGTGGCCATCACTTCAGCTCGGATTATTTCTGCGCTTCAGGCCCTAGTGTGTAAGATACCTTACTTGATTTTTCACGGAGTCCAGGTGGCTCTACGAACCAATCCCAAGTTCTTGCCTAAGGTGGTATCGGAATCCACCTCGAGTCAGTCACTTGACTTGCTAGTGTACTACCTGGAGCATTCCAGCCGGGGTGAAACACTTCTGCACACTCTGGATGTACACAGAATTCTTCGGTACTACACGAACAGGATGAACCCTGTCCCTAAAACTGACCAATTGTTTGTTCCCTTTGCACCCAAAAGAGAGGGCACTGCTGTTTCAAAACAGTGTATGTCCAAATGGTTGGCAAACTGCATTACATTCTGTTACAAGAAGCACAACAGACCCCTTCCAGGGGAGGTCAAAGGACATTCAACCGGAGGCATGGCTGCTTCTGCTGCTTGCTTCAGGAATGTTTCAGCCACAGACATTTGCGTGGCTGCAGCTTGGAGTTCTGTCCATACCTTTACCAAACATTGATGTTTGGACATTGCTTCAAGGTGCAGAGAGGGCTTTGGCCTTGCTGTTCTACAGGGACTCTTATCATGAGTTACCCTGCTTTTTCTGCAAACCCCTTCCTACCTCCCATGTCTCAGACTTGTCTCATGTTACTGCTTGGGACTCGGTCCTATATGTGAGTACCTACTACAAGAGCCCTCTCGAAGTAAGATAGTACAGTTACGTAAGAACTTACCGTAACAGTAGATCTTCGAGAGAGGCTCTTGCAGTAGGTACTGCTTTCCCTCCCTCCTATCCCCTAGGTTTCTTCTACTCTTTCTCCTGTAATAGCTTTTAGCTCCAGGAGCCCACTCTTTCTCTCCTTTCGCACCTTTCTAGGTCTCCGGTCGGAGAACTGGAGGGCGGACATGGGGATCGCTCCCGTTATAGCACCACGCTGGCGTCGGTCATGTGACGTCGGGGGGGTGGTCCCCTGCCAGACACTGCTATCTAGAAGTTTTCCATGTGGTCCTAGCACCTGGTGACTTAGTCCTATATGTGAGTACCTACTACAAGAGCCTCTCTTGAAAATCAACTGTTACGGTAAGTTCTTACGTAACTGTACTTTCTCTACACGTACAATAACCACACGTAATTTTTTCCAGATTTATTGACCAGGCATTTCTGAAGGATTTGTCTGAAGTTGACTGGAAGCTGTCTTATACGTGCCCAGATAATTCAAACACATGGTGTTTTCTAAATCTTCATTTTTAGATGTTATAAATAAACATGCTCCTGAAATTAAAAAAAAAAAGGGTTAAGTAATAGAGCAGCTCCTTGGATAACAAACCAAATAAAACAACTCATTAGGGAAAAAAATAGTGTATGGAATCAATCAAGAAAAACAAAATCCCTGGAGAATAAATTAGCATTTAGGATAATAAGGAACAAGTGCGCAAGAACAATTAGGCAAGCCAAACTGGATTATTACACAGCTCAATGTTGGATCCCTCAGGAAATCCTAAGAAAACATGGAAAAGTATAAACTCATTATTGTGTAAAGTTACAGCTACAGTCCTGCCAAAGTTCTTGAATCATAATAATTTTGCTGTGTATAAACCTATCTCAGCAAAGTTGTTTAATAATTTTTTTGCTGAGATTGGTCTCTCCTTCCAGAAGGAAAACCCTAATCTTCAAACGCCACTTCTGGAAGTGGATTTTTCAACAAAAAAATGAATAGACTCTTATGTACTTTTAAAAGCATAACTGAGGCAGAAGTTAACAAAGAACTTAATAAATTAGATACCAGCAAAGGAGCAGGACCCGATAGTATTGCACCAAGTTTTCTGAAAATATCCACTAAGGTAATATCCAAACTCTTAGCTTACTTGTTTGACATGTCATTAAGATCTTCACATTTGCCTGATGACTGGATTACAGCATCTGTGACTCCTATATTTTAAGGGGGGAGACCCCTCGAGCGGAAATTCGTACAGGCCAATTTCTGTCATTTCGGTGTTTCAGAAGGTATTTGAAAAATTATTGTACAGGCAAATCATTGACCACCTGGATAGATATAATTTAATCTCAGACAAACAATCTGGATTCAAGAAACGTCATAACTCAGTGCATGTTATTACTAATGTTACTGATGATATTTTCAATGCTTTGGACAGGTCAGAAATTGCTCCAACAATGTTTCTCGACCTGTACAAGGCATTTGACACTGTAGATCATAACATTCTGCTTATTAAATTACAATCACTTGGAATTAGGACCAGTAGCATTATTATGGTTCAGCTCATATTTGACATCGCATTTGCAGTATATTAAACTGGGAGGAGTTACCTCAAATACCACCATCACTGATAAAGGAGTACCCCAGGGCTCTGTCCTGGAGCCCCTGTTGTTTTTGTTGTATGTAAATGATTTGCCTAACTGTTGCTCTGATAGTGTGAAAATACAGCTTTATGCAGACAATACAATAGTGTATACTCACCGTGCCTCTTCGGATATAACTATTCAAAAGTTACAGTACGGTTTTAATAAGGTGCAGGAAGCCCTGTTGCAATTACGGTTATTATCTAATGACAAAAAAAAGAAATGGATGTTATTCAGAAGGAAAAAAGTTATTTCTAGGGACATGGATATGTTGTTCATCCACACTTATTGGCAGGTATCCTTGCCGCTTTAAATCTTGCCGGAAGGTCTTCAAGCTGGCTCCTCCCACCCACCCGGGTGGTATAACTCTCGGCTCCGCCCCATGACGCCAGATCTTCCTTACCGCTTGGAAGCTCAGGTTCCCTCCTTAACGCTCTGCGTTTCGACTGGTTCCTATTTCTTCGTTTTCTGAATTTGAAGTTTTTTGCTAAAAGACTTGGTCTTGATCCTTCGCTGAAGCGCGCATCTGGCAGACCTGCAGCCAAGCGGACGATAAGCAGGTGGGTCACCTCCTGCATAGATCTCTGCTATAAGTTGGCGGGCATGGAGCCTCCCAGAGGGATAGGCTCATTCTACCGCCATACTGCTGCATCGGTGGCTGCTTCAGGGCGTCCCTATCCAGGAAATCTGCAGGGCTGCTACCTGGAGTCAGCAAACACCTTCATTACCATTACCACATCGACCTTGAGTCACGCCGGGATGCTGGTTTTGGGGCCTCGGTTCTCCAGTCTCTCTTTCCCAAGTAAGTATTGGGGTGTCGTCTTGCCTCCCTCCTCCCGGAGAACTGCTAGGAGTCTGCCAATAAGTGTGGATGAACAACATATCCATGTCCCTAGAAATACAGGTTACTACTGTAACAGGAGTTCTAGGAATGGTATGTTTGTTCATCCACACGACACCACCCGACCTCCCGGGCGACAACCTGAGCTTCCAGCGGGCCAGATCTGGCGTCATGGGGCGGAGCCGAGAGTTATACCACCCGGGTGGGTGGGAGGAGCCAGCTTGAAGACCTTCCGGCAAGATTTAAAGCGGCAAGGATACCTGCCAATAAGTGTGGATGAACAACATATACCATTCCTAGAACTCCTGTTACAGGTGAGTAACCTGTATTTTCTGAATATCAAATAACTGCACTTAATGGAGGTGTTGTTTCAAAGGTGCATGAATACAAGTATCTGGGCATGATCTTAGATGAGCAGTTAAATTTTAAATCTCATGTTACTTATCTTTCAAATAATCTGGAAAAAACTGTTTGTGTTCTTTTATCAAAACGAAAAATATCTCAAATATCCAGTCAGAAAAATGTTGGTAAACTCATTATTTCTTTCCATACTAGATTATGGGGACTGTATTTATAAAAATACTACATTATCAATCTTATGTTCATTAGATTCCTTATATCACAGTGCCCTCAGATTTATTACTAAACTTCCTTATTCTACATGCACCACTGTTAACTGTATGAACAAGTACAATGAACCTCACTGACTGTCTGAAGATACACGCATTGGTACCTGTATGTGTATAAATTTATTAGAAAAGTTACCAATGTATCTGTTGCAAACACTTAAATGTAAAAATATATCAAAGAATTCCTTTCACTCATCTAAAAGGTTGACTTATCAAGTGCCTATATATAAAACCAAAATATGATACTTTGCACTAGCTGCATCTGTTCCTAAAACGTATGACTATTTGTGAAAAAAAAACATAAGATAATTACCCTCCCTTTTCTTGCTTGATTTAGAGCCTCGTTAGATAGTGTGGTATAGAATTATTGTGATTGCTTTGGGTGATAAATATTTTTTTTTTTTTTTTTATATATTTAACTTTTTCCTCCTCCTGGAGCCGCCGCCTTGTCCTTCTGCCGGTCCACGGGCCGCAGCTCTGCCTCCAAATCGCCGCTGCCCCGGATACCCGTGGCTTACCCCCACGGTGGGGCCCGCAACACACTTCCTTATATGCGCCGGCGAGCACTGTAATTAGGTCGGGGCCCGCCTGAAGGCATATGAAGTCAGCGCAGTAGCTTAATCCGTGACGGCGGGCAGCTCCTCCATCTTTTCCAGTTTTCTCCCCTAGGGAGGCGGGGGTGGCAATGACACCCGCGTCGCCCGCCTCCATTCACGCTGAGTGTCGGCTGTGTGGAGACACCTGGTCTCCACCAGGGGTCCCAACCGCCGATCACTTCCCACCCTCCCGGGTGGGAGGCTGCCCTCGGACGCTCAATCCTACTCCCCGGCCCGGCCCTCCGGCGATCCGGGTCCGTTCCGAACCCGGGTCGCCAAGCGCTCCTAGCAAATCCAATCGCTACACCGACAGGCCAGCCGGGTGATAAATATGTGACTTGATGCCGATTACTTTGTATACAACACGATTTTATTAATTATATGGAACAAATATGTTATGTTCTGACTTTGTACGTATGTAACCATGTGTTTTGTACTTTATGTATTTTTTAACATTTGTCTATATTGACCGCAGTTGTGAATCAGAGATTTCTCTCAATTTGCCTTCAATAAAATGATGACAATTAGCGACATTGCAGAGGGGCTGGAGGGGAAGGTCTGCCTTTTCGTGGATGACTCAAAAATTTGTAATAGGGTAGACACTCCGGGGGGTGAGGGGAGACCTGACAAAGCTAGAGGAGTGGTCAAAGGTATGGCAGCTGGGCTTAAATGCCAAAAAAGTGCAAAATCATGCACTTGGGGCACAGTACAAAATGGAGGGAGTGGTACTGGCGACCACCGAACAGGAAAAATATTGGCGCCCTTGCACTTTTTCAAATAAATCACAATTTCCTCTAAACATAAGTTGAAATTAATAACAGTACAGTATTTGGTCTCCACAATTCTTTATTTCTCTGTTAATATTACAGAACCTGTGTTTTTTGTTCAGAATTTAATGTATCCTTTTAAATCAGAAAATGAAAAGAAATGGCATTGACAAAATTATTGACACCCTAGACTTAATATTTGGTAGCACAGCCTTAGGTCAAAATAACTGCAATCAACTGCTTCCTATAGCCATGGATGAGCTTCCTGCACCTCTCTACTGGCAGTTTGGTCAACTGTTCATGTGCAAACTGCTGCAGTTCTCCCAGATTTGACGGGTGCCTTCTCCCAACTGCTGTTTTTAGATCCCTCCACAGGTTTTCAATGGGATTTAGTTCTGGACTCACTGCTGGCCACTTCAGAACAGTCCAGCATCTTGTCTTGAACCATTCCTGGGTGCTTTTTTGAAGTGTGTTTGGGGTCATTGTCCTGCTGGAAGACCCATGGCCTTTGACGGAGACCCAGCTTTCTGACACTGGGTTCAACATTGCGCTCCAAAATGGCCTGGTACTCTCCAGATTTCATGATGCCATGCATACATTCAAGGCACCCAGTGCCAGAGGCAGTACAGCAGCCCCAAAACATCACTGAATCTCCTCCATGTTTGACTGTAGGGAAGGTGTTCTTTTTCTTTGAAGGCTTCATTTTGTTTCTGTAAACATAGAGATGATGTGCTTTACCAAAAGCTCTAATTTGGTCTCATCTGTCCACAGGACATTTTCCCAGAAAGGATTTTGGCTTGTTCAGGTGTGTTTGGCAAACCCCAGTCGGGCTTTCTTATGTCTCTCTCTCTCAGCAGTGGGGTCCTTCTGGGCCTCCTACCATATAACCCCCTTTCATTGAGTTGGCAATGGATGGTGCGAGTTGAAATTGTCGTACCTTGTGTCTGAAGGTCAGCTTGAATCTGTTTGGCGGTTGATTGAGGTGCTTTCTCCACCATTCGAATAATCCTGTGCTGCAATCTTCGATCAAGTTTTCTCTTGTGGCCACGTCCAGGGAGGTTGGCTACAGTGCCATGGGCCTTAAACATCCTGATAACATTACGTACAGTGGAAAAAGGAACATCAAGGTCTCTGGAGATTGATTTGTAGCCTTGAGATTGTCCATGCTTGGCTACAATCTTCTGTCTGACTTCCTCAGTCAATTCTCTGGCTGTCTTTCTTTTCTCCATACTCATTGCAGTACACACAGTGACACAAAACAGGAGAATGAGTCCTTTTCTCTATTCATACTGGTTGAATGAGTGATTTTTATATTGCAGGCACCTGCAGCTCACCACAGGTGAGTTCAATTCCAAAGTGAAGGAGAATCACCTGCTTGAAATCTAATTATTTCTAACTACTTCTAAAAGGTGCCAGTAATTTTGTTTGGGCCATTTAAGGATTTCTGTGTGGAATAAGCTAAGACTTAGTAAATTTTTCTGCTTTTTGTGTTTTATTCCACTGCAAACCAAAGAAATACATATGTGGATACCAAAATATTTTTTAATTTCAACAATTTTTCTGGAAGGAATGGTGCATTATTAGAAAAAAAATGCAAGGGTGCCAATATTTTTGGCCACAACTGTATCTGATGACCTAAAGGTGGCCAAGCAGTGTGACTAGGCTGTTGGGAGAGCTAGTGGGATGCTGGGGTGCATAAGGAAGGGTATCACCAACAGAAAGAGGGAGGTGGTGATGCCTCTGTACAGGTCCTCACCTTAAGTATTGTGACCAGTTCTGCAGACCTCATCTCCGAAGGGACATAGAGAGATTGGAAGTGGTCCAAAGGAGGGCAACCAAAATGGTGCAGGGTCTGTATCAGAAGCCCTATGAGGAGAGACTGAAAGTCCTTAATATGTACACCCTGGAGCAAAGAGGGGAGATACAATGGAGACTTTCAAGTGCCTTAAGGGTATAAATAAGGTACAAGAGGGAAGCATTTTTCAGAGAGCATGATGCTCAAGAACAAGGGGTCATGCTATAAAGCTGGAGGGAGGTGGATTCAGGAGGGACGTGAGAAAGTACTTCTTCACACAGAGAGAGTAGTGGATTCCTGGAACAACCTCCCAGTGGAGATGGTGAGTGCAAAAACTGTAAGGGGATTCAAGCATCCATGGGATAGGTATAAGGGTACCATAGTGGTTAGGCAAGGGGGGGGGAGATGAGCCCAAGACCTTGTAGGGTGTGCAGTGATACAGTAGGTAGGGAAAAAATGGTCAGACTACGTGGGACAAGCAGTTCTTCTCTGCCATCTAATTCTATGTTTCTGTGTTGCTGACAGCAAGATGGGAGGCCACCTGGGGACCAGTGATCACCGTACGATGTGGTTCAGTATAAGGATGGCTGTGGAATTGACCCACACAAGGGCGATGGTCCTGCGCTTCAGGAGGGCAGATTTTATAAAGATGGGTGAATGCCTCAGGAATGACCTGGCAGCAGGGGATGGCCTGGGTGGGGTGGAGGAACAGCTGGCGAAGTAAAAAGGAGCATAGTAAAGGCAACAAACCTCTATGTTTTTAAACAAGTGAGCAAAAGCAAGAGGAAAAACTGATTGCTATGATTCTCGAAAGAGGTGTCTGAAAAGGAAAAGGCTAAAAGGGTGGTATTCAGAAGGTATATGGAGTTGCGGGGGGGGGGAGGATAGGGAGGTGCATCATTGGAAACAGGGAAAGCAGTAAGGAGAATAAAGGTGCAAACCTGTTATGATGGTACACACAGTAGCAGCCCATATACTTTCCTCCCCTTCCCCCTCATCCCAGTTACCCTCTTCCCCACATCGCCTGAATTATTGTCAGCGATGGAGTCAGTATTGAATCAAAACAATAGTTTTTCTGCTTTTCTATCTGGTATTGGATGCCCATCCCCACCTCATGGCACCTGATGATCCTTATCCCCTGCCTTATTCCCTTCCCCCTCCACTCAGGTGGACTGCCTCCAACTCCAGGAAACCTACAGGGCTCACTCTTTCTCCTTTTGAGGGTTGATAAATATAGATGAAAATCGCAGTTGATTAGTAAATGAAGGTGTTCTTTAGGAACATTGAATAGGTCAATCCTGGTGTAAACGTTATGGGAAGGGGGTAGAACCTTGCTTATTCTCCACAGTGCTGCCTGGTCGGAGATCCCTTTCCTACTTCAAAGCCTGGACACGGAGAAGGCCTTCAACCAGGTGGCCTGGGAGTTTCTCTTTGCCACCCTTCAAAAATTCAACTTTTCCACCCCCCTTTCTAGAAATTATAATAGCCCTTTATAATACCCCAAAAGCATACGTGAAAATTAATGGGCAAGTCTCCTTTCCTTTTCCCCTTATCTAGAGGTACCCAGCATGGTTGTCCTCTTCCCCCCATTATTATTTGCACTGTATTTAGAACCCTTAGCACAGACCGTAAGACAGGATACCCAGATTCAAGAACTGCAGCTAGCTGCCCGCCAGCACAAATTTGCCCTTTATGCAGATGACCTGTTTATTTACATAACCAATGCAGATGATTTCCTACCTCGTTTGTGGGGCCTCCTACATAATTTTGGTAGCCTTGCAGGTTATAAAGTAAACCCCACAAAAACAGAGGCCCTTTGCCTTTTCTACACACCTGCGTTGGCAACCCGGCAGACCTTCTAATTTAACTGGGAGAGACTCTTTAAAATACTGTAGATGAACTTTGTTTCCCTTAATTCTCTCAACTACAACCCTCTAACCCAGACTATACAGGCTGACCTAAAGTAATGGCAAACTGTTAACCTTTCCTTTACACATAAAAGTGATTCGATAAGAATGAACAATCTTACTTCGAGAGCCAGCTCTTGTAGCAGGTAACCTATTTAGAACGGTGGCTGGCAGGTGACAGAACCCCATGGCAAACTTCTATCCAGCAGTACCAAGCGGGGACCGCCGCCGACATTGGCCCGCCCCCAACGTCCCACATGGTATAAGAGGCGGCGGTCCCTGGTGTACCCCAGTTCTTTTCCTGCCATCAGCGTGCGTTCATCGGCTCCACATCTAGACTAGCACCAGTACGACCGCCTTTACATTCAATATTTTTTCTTGTTTTCCTATAGTAATTGGTCCCTGCATTCTCTCTTCCTGTATGTCGCCTTCTTCTAGGCACACGAATAAGTGTGCCTGTGGGAAGCAGATCCCCGCTAAGAATGGCCACGTGGCCTGCATGCTGTGTTTGGCCCCAGACCATGACACCCAGTCGTGCCCTCACTGCCAAGCCTTTACTAGCCGGACTCAGAACCATTGTCAAAAGACCTTACAGGCTTACCTCACCCAACCGCAGTTGCCGCCATGCAGAGGGATTCCTCCTCAGAGTGGGAGTCTTCCCACCAATCCCACAATAAATTGGAGAAACATAGGGATTCTTTAAAGCATAAGGAAAGACAAAAGAAGGAAAAAGAGTGGAAGAGATCCCATTCGCAATCCAGGTCCTCCGGATCGCACTCTGCCTCGAAGGGCACTCTGAATCTTCAGACCATGATTCCCAACTTACCGTCATCAAAGCCCCGGCCACCTCACGCATGTTGGGTATGAAGGAGAAGGCTTTGGGATCCTCTGGCCTGACGCTTCAACTGATCAAGATCCAGCCCCCAGTTCAGACTACAGGCCGATCTTCAGACCCAGATAAGGGGCATCATGTATCCCGGTCGGCCTCTTTAAGTAGCACTGACTTCCGAGAAAAGTCTAAGGCCTCTGGCCAGTTGGCAGGGAGATCCTCCTCTCTCTCCCTCCCAAACAGGCCAAAAAACCAGCGGAGAAACCCTCTCACCCGCCGTTGGAGAGGCACCAGTCCAATAAACCTACTAAGTCCGCATCGGACCAGCACCAACATTGGACGGCGCCCCCAAGATATCTTATATGCTAGCACTGCCGGCAAAGACACTGTCACCTCCAGCGTCTCCTCCTCCAACCGACAACTGGGCCAATGACACCCCTGTGCATGCAGACCCGACGGTGATACACAAGGAACCCCCTGCACCTGACAATGCTAATCTTAACCCGTCCTCGCCTTCAGAATGGCCCACCGACACCAGATAGACCTGATGTTGGTACCGGCGCCGGTATTGGTATGAACCCTGGTCCGTTGCCAGATCTGGCTACAGGCTCTCCAAAAGTTAACCTTTCACAAGTTAAGGACTTATTTAGTCACTGGTGGGAGACCATCAGACCAGATATCCTCCCACCAAAGCCTCAGCCTACAACTCTTGTTGCCCTGGACTTGACACGGAATCTGGATGGGGAGCCCTTCCAGATCCTCCTCCCCCATCTCTGCATTTGCACATGGTCCCTCAACCTTCTTCAGACGAGGACTGAGGAAAGCCAAGAAAGAGAATGGCCAAAAAGAGGGGCCACAGGTCCAGATTGAGGAGCCCCAGCTTGTCTAGTTCCTCAGATAAAAATCGACACAGGAAGAGGTGGCGCAGATCCTCATCAGTCTCCTCAGACTCCTACCAGCCCTTTGATTCCTCACATTCTTCCATCGAGGAGTTATTCCCTATGGACCCTGAGGATACCACAAAATCGCCTCCCGATGACCCATCCTTTGTGGAGGTCATGTGGCACATTCAAGCAAATATGGGCTGAGATATGGAAGATTTAGACCATGAACGTATGCAACTTGCAAAATACCTCCGACAAAAAGACCCCAAACCACTGGTATTCCCACCTACGGTTGACACCTTCGAAGATGTCACCCAGGCAACATAGAGACACCCCCATTGTTCAGCAGCTGTCCCCAAAAAGGCTGACCGCTTATACAGGGCCCCGGAGGAGCAACCCTTTCTAGCCATTCACCCCACCGCAGACTCTGTGGTTATTTTGGCAGTACATGACTGCTCACAGAGACCGAAGCACCTGAGCACTCAACCACCATATTGCAAGGTGTATTCCTCTGCCACCTGCAGCATAAGAAGCCTAAACTTCATGACTCATACAGTCCAATTCCAGAATGCCCTCTGGGAACAGGGAATGGACATTCTGCAGGGAATGCCCTACTGCCCTCAAAAAGCAGAACTCTCTCAGATATTATAGACTGGATCGGATGTAGGCACGCATGTCGTATGATCCGCCTATGATTCAGTGGACACGGCAGCAAGGGCAGCTGCTACCGGCATATGTCTAAGTCGCCATTTTTGGCTTCATGTTTCGGGCTTCGCTCAGGATGTTCAATCCAACATCCTCTGCACCCTTCAGAGGCTCTGTCATCTTTGGCAAGGACACGGAGAAAATAATCAACAAACTACAGGACTCCAGAAAAGCTGTCAGAACCGTGCAGTCCATGTATCACCCGAAATAGGCAGTTGGGGAGGCAGTATAGCGCAGTGGTTTAAGGCTCTGAGCTGCAAATCTGGAGACCTGGGTTTGAATCCCACAGTCCCCACTTGCATACTGTGTGACCCTGAGCAGGTCACTTAACTTCCCTGTGCTCCCAGGTCACACCTGTAAACAAGCTTTCAGCTTAGTGTGCCACTCCTGGTTAAACAATTGGAAAAAAAAAAAACAGAGACAGTTTCAAAAGTCTGGTTTTTGTGGCCAAGGGGGGTCATCAACAACAGCAGCCCTGTTTTCAGCAGCAACAGTCTCAACAGGGAGGCTACAGACGAAGAGGCGCCCACAGAGGTGCTGCGGGACCCACCTCTTGCCAGGAGGCAAAACCTACTCAAGCCACCTTTCCACCTCCTCCCACCACCTGACTCCCTATGGGACCCACCTCTCCCCAACACCTTGTCAGGACAGGCGGTTGGAGGACGCTTTCCTGTTTACGCAGCAGCATGGCAAAGAGTGACCTCCGATCAATGGGTCCACGACCTCACAGAGAATGGGCACTCTATAGAGTTCATCAACATACCATCGGACAGGCTCCCACCTCCCTCCCATTACTCCATGTAACACGCAGGTCTGATTCGACAAGAAATCCAAACCCTGCTTTCCATGAAGGCCATAGAACTTGTTCCCCTAAATCAGAGAGGAACAGGATTCTATTCTCACGTTTTCCTGGTCCCGAAGAAGACAGGAGACTTGAGACCCATTCTGGATCTCAGCGAGCTCAGTCGGTTGGTAGAATACAAGAGGTTCATGATGGTCACTCTCCAGAACCTGCTCCCTGTGGTTCAACAAGGAGACTGGGTGGCATCACTTAACATGCAGGATGCATACCTTCACATCCTGGTGGTGAAGCACCACAGGAAATGCCTCAGAGTCTCCTTTCAATGCAGGCGTTTCCAGTTCAGAGTGTTACCCTTCGGCCTCTCTTTGGCACTGAGGGTGTTCATAAAGTGCCTTGCCGTTGTAGCAGTGGCGCTTTGGAGGATGGGGCATTGCGTTTTCCCATACTTGGACAACTGACTTCTCACAGTGCAGTCCAAGAAACCGCTTCAGCGGTCCATTCAGGATGCTTGTGCTCTTTTCCAGAGTCTAGGTATCACCATCAGCACCCCCAAATCATCCCTAACTCCATCCCAGAACATGCCTTTTATCAGAGCTCTTCTCGACAGTCAGAGGGAAAGCCTTCCTACCACAGGACAGGGCTGATGAACTGCAGGTCCTAGCCAGTCAAAAATCTTCAGCCTCAACAGTGCCAGCCAGAACCCTACTGTGGCTGCTGGGCCATATGGTTGCGTACATCATTACAGTCTCCTTCGCGAGACTTCGAATGAGGACAATTCAGTGGACACTCCACGTCCAGTGGGACCAGAGATGAGATGATCTGGACCTTCCAGTCTCCATCACAAGACCTGTTCGACTAGAACTTCAGTGATGGATGACATCACCTTCCCTGCAGGAAGGAGTGCCACTCCAAAAGTAGGCACCAGATCAGGTCCTGACGTCAGACGCCTCGAACATGGGTTGAGGGGGGGGGCGCACCTTGGCGTTCACAGTACTCTGGGACCCTGGTCCATGAACGAGGTAAATCTCAATATCAACGTTTTAGAAATGAGAGCCATTCTCTATGCTCTGCAGGCCTTGAGCATGGTGCTCAAGCCAGGGCACCTCCTTGTACAGATGGACAACATGTCCATGGTGTTCTGTGTCAACAAACAAGGAGGCACACACTCATATCCTCTATGCAGAGAAGCGATGAGAGTGTGGGATTGGGCCATATCCCAATATCTGACTATTTCAGTGGTTCATGTCTCTGGGGTTCAAAACACATTGGCAGACACTCTCAGCAGGACATGGTCAAGAGCGCACGAGTGGTCGCTTCTGCAGTCTGTAGCCAACGGTCTATTCGCCACATGGGGGACAAATGAGTTAGACCACTTTACCTCCCCTACCAACGCAAAACTGCCCAGTTTCTGCTCGCTAGATCTCATGCCTGATGTTTTCTGGCAAGACATGTTGTCCCTCTCTTTGAAGGGGAAATTCCTCTACACCTTTCTATCCCTTCAGAGAGTCCTCGTCAAGGTGCAAACGGAAGGTGCAACAATGATCCTGGTAGCACAACTATGGCCTTGACAAATCTGGTTTCCACTGTTGCAACAGTTAGCAGCGGAACCTCTGATCACCCTTCCATTGAGCACATTCTTGCTGTCTCAGGACAATGGAACCTTGGTCCATCCGAACCTGCGGTTCCTCCATCTACATGCATGGCTCCTGAGGACCTAGACAGACTTCGCTTCGGGGTTTACAGCAAGGTCGCCGAAGTCCTTGTGGAGGCCAGAAAGCCTTCCACTAGAGCAACTTATGCCATGAAATGGAAATAATTTTGTCTATGGATCCATTGGCCTGTCAGGTTAAAAGCCTACTAGAGTACCTGCTATCCCTTTCGAAGTCAGGCCTGGGCTACTCCTCAATAAAAGTGCATTTGGCAGCCCTTTCTGCCTATCAGATCCCTGTCCAGGGCAGAACGGTGGCACAGCTGGAGGTAACTCGCACATTCCTGAGGGGTATGCTCCACATTAAACTTCCCATTAGGGACCCCATTCCCCCTTGGGATCTTTTGTTTGTTTTGGAGAAGCTGACCTTACCACCTTTTGAACCTGCCGCGGATTGCAAGCTACGTTTCCTCTCATGGAAAACATTATTTTTGGTTGCTGTTACTTCTGCTCAGAGGATTTCCAGACTTCAGGCTTTGATGTGTAAAGAGCCTTACTTGGTGTTCCACAAAGACAGAGTAGGTTTGAGAACTAATCCCAAGTTTCTTCCCAAGGTGGTATCCAAGATGATGTTAAATCCGGAAGTTCAGCTACCCTTTTATTACCCCAATGACTTGGATGTTCATCGCGTCTTGCGATACTGCTTATCCAGAACCAAGGGAAACAGGAGTTCTGACCAGTTATTTGTTTCTTTTGCTCCTAGGACACTTGGAGCCCCTGTGTCCAAACAGACCCTGTCCAGATGGCTTGTGCATTGTATTTCCTTCTGGTATCAGAAGCACAATAAACCCCTACCTGGGCTAATATGGGGACACTCCATAAGAGGTGTAGTAGCCTCTTTTGCTGCACTGAAAAATGTCTGTGCCGCAGACGTCTGTGCAGCAGCTACGTGGCACATAGTCCACTCCTTCATTAGACACTATAGTCTGGACATTGCCTTAAGAGGCAGAGCAAGCTTCGGGCTTGCTGTCCTGCAGGGCCTCATCTCATAGGGGATTTATTCCTTTTTTCTCCTAATTCCATACCACCCAAGTAGTTGTCTTTAGTTTATACTGCCTGGGAATCAGTTCTAAATGTGTTACCTGCTGCAAGAGCCGACTCTCAAAGTAAGATAATGTAGTTACGTAAGAACTTACCGTAACAGTAGATCTTCAAGAGAAGCTCTTGCAGCAAGTGTAATTCCCACCCTCCTTCCCCCTGGAGATTTCCCGCTGCATGCGTCCATTTCCGCAAGTTTTCAGTTAGATGAGGTACTGCCCTAGGTTCCCTAGACGGATCTCAGCTTATCTGGATGCCGGTGTCTGCGGCAGAACAAGAACTGGGGCATGCCAGGGACCACTGCCTCTTATACCATGTGAGATGTCGGGTCGGGACAACATCAGGGGCAGTCCCGCTTGTTATTGCTTGATAGACGTTTGCCATGGGGTCCTGTCACCTGCCGACTACAGTCCTAAATGTATTACCTGCTGCAAAAGCTTCTCTCGAAGATCCACTATTATGGTAAGTTCTTACATAACTACTTTCTTCTGAGAATCTTATATCTTGCCCAAACACTCCCAATTTCCACATCAGCCTTACAATTTGAGCTTGGGATAGAATGAGTTCCCAACATCTCTGGGGGAAAGCAAAGGCCTAGGGTTCACTGTAATACCTTGCAACTCCCCAGATCAGAAGGTGGTATGGCATTACCCAACCAACACTTATATCATCTAGCAGCCCTGATCCGCACAGCCTTATATTGGCTGTGTCCCCTTCCTATGAAGCGCTCTGGAAAACTATCGAAATTATTGAAGAAGATTTAAATCCACTAACCCAGTCTCTGCTGTATCTTTCGGAGCCTCTACACCTTCCCTTGAGTGCCAACCAATTTATTAATACCTCACTTACCAACTGGCACAAAATTCTTAAACATCCCCTGCTTCAACCCTTTTGATACCTGATTACCCCATTTGATGGTAGCCTATCTTTTTCCCCTGCAGAGGCCCTTAGCAGGAAGGCTTTTTCCCTCTGCATGCCCCCTAATATGCATTTCTGCGCACTAGGAACGTTTGGAACCTATAACTGTTGCATCTGGTTGCAGTGAAGCACTCTGTTAGCTACATTGTCACAAAGCAAAACAGTCAGACTGGCTGTTAACCTTTGTGCCTGGGGCCAGAAAGTAGCTTGGCACTAGTCACGACATCTTACGGTGCCAGAGAGGTGGCCTCCTGGTTAGCAGTAACTGCAGTCTGCATCAGGCAGATGGCACACGGCGTTGCCTCTTCTGACTGGCACCTTTGGCCCTGTTAAGGGACTTAACTTGCACTTTCTTGAAGCTCATTTTTCTCCCCTAGGGTCAGGCAGGAACTGTCAGGAAATGCTGCCTCTCCTTTGCCACTGGGCCCCTGCCTGGCCCTGGTCAATGTCGGTTTTCATCAGACCTGTAAGGAGTCCCTGCTGTCAAGTGTTGTCTCTCATGCAGAGGGATGAGGGTATCTAATAACCTCTGCATGAACCTGCTTCTCCTTCAGAAAAGGGAAAGCTTGGTACACTGACCCATAAGTGGGAATCAATGGTGAAGACTGATTCTTGGAAAATATTAAAGTTGCATACTTACCATAACTGTTGCTCTTCCAGAATATTTTCACCATTGATTACCATGCCCCCCCCAAGCAGACTTTTGGCCTCTGGGCTTCTCACCCTGATAGTGCTGGCCAGCAGCATCTAGTGCCATGGCATCTTCCCATTGGTACCCACTATGGCGTGGTTGCTTAACACAAAAAAAAGAAAGAAAGAAAAAAGGGGGGGAGGGGCCCATTGCTAAGTTCCCACTGCCACCAAAAAGCAAAAACCTTAAAACTGGGGTGAGGGTTCCTTTAAGGGTATCCTACTAACTAAAAAAAAAAAAAAGGGAGAGAAGGCAACTCCCTTTTCCTCCTTTTTCTTTCTTGTCCTCCTCCTCCTTTCCTTGAGTATATCCCTTTCCTGGGGTATATCCATATTTGGTGCTAAATGCACTCTGTGCTTCTGGTCACTATTCATCTATAGCTCTTTCACAGGGTACATCCTTGTTGACGTAGCAGAAGCAGGTCCTTTTCTCTGGAGTTTTTTTTCTTTCTCTTCTAGCTATGCAAGACTATTCTTTTGGTTGGTATGTCCTTGTCCTTGTTCTCTTATGCTAGCTGGATTGTGAGCCCACTACCCTAAGCAGTTCCTGGGGAGAGGAACACATTTTGACTCCCTTGGGCTGTTTGGCCTTACAGCTCCACATGCACCTAAGGTTCCTTCCTTTTTACACGATGGGAAAGGGGTAAATATTTTCACTAGCTAGTCAGTCAGTCCTGCATCAGGTAGCATGGGGTTTTCTTTTTTTTTTTTTCCAGGAGTCTGTGATTCATTCCAGTTTTGGTACATTGTGACATCGTAATTGCAAGAAAGTCCCAATTTTGGGCATCCCCTCTTGCTTTTCTTCCAGAGCCGCATGCTTAAGGGCTGCTGCCTTAGAAATCACTACCCTTCTGCTCTCTCACTGGTGGAGTAGAGGCACTGGTTCCATACTCAACTACTAGTAGTGCCACCTAGTGTGCCCCATATTTCTTCTCCTTTATTCAAAGTTTGGTAGTCTGGTTTTATACTTTCCCTATCCCTTTGGGCTAGGAAAATTCTTAACCCTCTCTTATTTTTCTCCCACTTTATTTCTCTCCTAGCGACCAGAACTGAGGTTAGTGAGAGAGTAAGCAGTGGTTATTGACTGGCACAGAGCACCACATGGAGGGTGCACAGGCACCATGCCCAGTAGCCATGGCTGGCCCTCTGTCTTTGCTCTGCCTCCAGTCCATACTCATATGGGGTAATCAGTGATAAAGTATATACAGTATCCCTGGTACCCAGGGGGAGGTGTGTGTATTAGTTACATATTTTGCATTATTTAGACTGCTGGCATTCAATAGCATATGCCCTTAACTTTTCTTCCCACACTCATCACTGTTCCCTCTACTTAAATCTCTTCCTTACCTCACCTAAGGACAGGTGCTTTTCCCATTATGCGTCTTTCCTTACCAAATTCTGATTCAGCTTCCTTCCATAGTACTGTTTCTTTCTAGGAGTGTGGATATGGTTTATTTATCCACACAATGGCAGTTCTTCCTTACTCACTGGAACATCTTTAAGCAAAGCTCCTCCCACCACCCGGGTAGTATATCCCTTGGCTCTGCCCCATGACATCAGATCTTCCTTTCTGATGGAAGAGTTTGGTCTCCTCCTTCGCAGCTCCATGTGTTGTTGAGTCTATTAAGTGCACCATTGGCAAAAGTAGGTGATTTCTTTCTACTTTTTGAACATTTGTTATATTCCTCAGTTCTGCTCTCAACATTCGATTGAAAACATAGAACATGAGGATGCAAAGCTTTTTCTTGGTTTCAAACAGTGCATCACGTGCCAGTAGAAGATGGTCACAGATAAACCTACATGTGTCGAGCCTGTACTGCCTGTGAACAATGCACAACATTGCCCAGGCTGCCATGGTAAGAAGCTCAAAGCAACAAACCTCGCTGTTGGTCCTGGGACCAGGAGACATCATGCTCCTCCCACTCCGTTGACTCCCCTGACTGCTCAATGATTGTCAAGCACCCAGCTTTGGATGAGTTTCAGTTGGTTGCGGGGTGGTTGCTAGCTCCACAGTACCCCCGTCAGGCTTGTGGTCTTCGATACCAGTCGATCAGGTGGTTAAGATTTTTCTTGACCCTGTCGACCCATTGCTGGAAGGGATCGAAGATGAGTCGATCTCCAAGACACCAGTTATCCAATCCTCACTCAAGAGGAAAAAGAGCAGACGGCATCCTCAGCTGTTGTCACTTGGAATCAGTCTCTCCCTCCCCCCCCCGCCGGATGTCATGCAGTTGAAACCAGTGCAGATGATTAACACCACACGTTCAGATGCATCTCCTTGACATTGACCCTTGGGTTGCAGTTGAGGTTGAGGGGTTCCTCGATTTCTGCGTCTTTGATGCTTCTTCTCCTCCTCCTCCTCTTCATCTTCGGGCGAGGAGAGACTCTACCAGCAGATGCAGCGGTGCTACGAAGAGCTCCTCTGGCAGCAATAGGCCTTGACAGGGCCGGATAGGGCTCTACCCCCAAATCCTCTGGTCGACTGGCCAGTACCGGTCAAATCCTCACCTTTCCAGCCAAGAAACTTGTCCCTGACACATGTCTCGCCACCTTTGCTGGTGGAACTGCCTCCACAGCAGCCTATGTGGGAGGCACATTCGAAGGACTCCTGTCCAGGAACCGGTTAGCTAGGCCAATTATTAGTGAGAATTACCCAGGCTGATGAGTCCAGGGTGGGCTATGGCGGTAAATGGCTGACAGCCATCTTTGAAGAGTCCTCGGATAACTCTGATATGTCCTTCATGCAGTCCTCAAGGATGCATACATTCAACCGGGAATCGTTCAAGGAACTAACTACCAACCACGGGCTGGTGTCTTTTGGGGGCACTTCTCCAACTTATATCAGAGTCCATGAATGTTCCTTTGGTACCAATTCAAAAGAGGGCTAAACACTCTTTCACTGACATCGTTAATTAGGATGAATCCCTGGGGGTTGCCTTTCCGATGGCTGAGGCCATCCTTTGATTGGTGCTGGAGCTTAGGCAGCATCCAGCCTCCTGCCCAGTACTCTCAGCCCGTATGGTCCACAAATACATGGTCCCTACCGACTCTTTGTCCAGATTTGTCCGTCCTGCCTTCAGCTGAGGGCCTGGTCTTCAATTCCATTTTCCGTAAGTTCGTCAATACTGGGCAACATGGACAAGCGCCCCCCCCCCAAGGAATTGAAGAAGCTTAACCATGCGACTAAGAAAGGTTATGCCATGTCCTCCTTTGATCACCACCAGGTGAACTATGCCTTGATGATGGCCTACTTTGGTCACTACCTGCTGGGAATGCTCACTATCTTTCTTCCTTCCTTACCTGTCTGCAGACAAGCAGCTCTCGATAAAGGTCATCCAAGATCAAGGTCAAGCACTGGCTAAACACCAGCTCCAGATGGCCTTGGACACTGGTGACTTTTGCCGTGGCATTAGTCATTGCGATGCATCATAGAGCCTGGCTGAGAATCTCCAACTTCTCGTCAGACACTACACACAAGTTGGCTGATGTCCCTTTTCTGGGCACGAACCTCTTTGGCCCAGGGTGGATGGACATCTTACAGGAACTGAGAAGTCCAGTGCTACCCTGCATTTTGTGGCTTCATCCCAGAAGGACCTGAAAGGCCTGAAGCAAAAGAAGTCGGCCTTTCAATTTCAGCCCTTTTGGCCGCAGCAGTCTCTGCTGCAGCAGCCTCAGCCATGGCAATTGCAAGCCTGGTGCTCCAAGGCCAAGTTCTCTGGCAAGAGCCCCATTAAAAGGCAGAGATGGGGGAAGTGATGCCCTTGCGGCCTCAGTGGCCAGTGCCTCCTCCAAAGCTGCCCAGTGACAGGTCGGGGTGCTCTTCTCCCACCTTTCCAGTCGCTGATTCAGCTTCCGGTGGGGATTTGGCTTTGCTACTTCTGGCCTCACTGATCTGTCATTGCTATGGATAAATGGGTTCTAGAGGTGATTGGCAGTGGGTTGTTTATCGATATCAAGATCCTTCCACCTTACCAATCCCATGCTTCAAAGGGGTCCTTGGTGTTGCAGGACACACTGTCCACCCTCAGGGAGGATGTTGCTCATCTCCTCATAAAGGAAGCCATTGCTGTTGTCCCAGATGCCCTGGCATGTCAGGGGTACATGTCTAGGTACTTCCTAATCCCAAAACGGATGGGGGGATTGCCAACCTATACTGGATCTTCAGGATCTGAACCAGTTCATAAGGAAGCGCAAGTTCCGGATGGCCACGCTGAACCATATCATGCTGTCTCTGGAGTAGGTTGTGTGTTGCTGCTCCCTGGACCTCCAGGACACGTTCCCCCACATTCCAGTCTGTCCATCCATCCAACTTGGTGGTACTTCTGGTTCCATGCAGAAGGAATGTTCTGTCAGTTCCAAATCATGCCATTCGGCCTCTCCTTTGTGCCCAGGCTCTTCAACAAGTGTATTGCAGTAGTGTTAAGAGTATATCCCTACCTGGATGACTGGCTGATAGCCGGGCCAGCCAAAGAGGCAGTGGAGCTGTCTAAGGACCTGGACCTCCAGACCTGCCAAAACTTGGGCCTCTGGGTCAACCTAGCCAAGTTAGAATTGATCCCCTCATAAGTAATCAGTTTCATCAGGGCAGAACTAGACTCCCTATGGGTCAAGGCCCAACTCCCTGCAGACTAGGCATCAGATCTTACTTCCTTTGCCCAATCATGTCAGGATGTTCACTCGCACCCTGCCCGGCAGTTCCTGAAGCTGCTGGGGTACACAGAATCTTGTACCAGCATTGTCCAGTGGGCTCACTTGTGGGTGCGGCACCTCCAGTAGGAGTTGGGCCGTCAGTGGTCCCAATGCCTGAGACACCTGGACCAGTTGGTCACGGTGACCCAGCCAATGTGGGATGCCACCCATTGGTGGCTGATCCCAGAACATCTGGAGGAAGGAGTCCTGTTGTCCACCCAGAGCCAACTGTCACTCTCACAACAGACATGTCTTTGTTGGGATGGGGAGCTCAGCTTGGGAACCACAGGACCATGGGTTCTGGTCACCCAGGGAGTCCCATCACCACATCAGCCTGCTGGAGCTCCATGCAGTGTGGCTAGCTCTGACAGAATTTTCTCCTGTAGTCAGGGGTCAGGTCAAGCAAGTCCAGATGGACAGTACCACAACCATGTTCTTCCTGAACAGGCAGGGTGGAACGCATGCCCTTCCATTGTGTCAGAGACCCTCCACACCTGGATCCTCATGTGCAGCCTGGATGCAGATCTCCTGGCAATTCATATCGCAGGAGCAGACAATCAGCTGGCAGATGCTCTCAGTCAGGTGGACAAGACATCGCATGAGTGGCCTCTAGAACAGGAGGTGGTGAGTCACCTGTTCTCCCTGTGGGACACCCCCTCTGGTGGACCTGTTTGTCTCCTGGGAGGATGCAAAACTGAGGCTGTTCTGTGCCCCCTTCCCCACAGTCCAGGACACTGGTAGGGGATGCCCTCGCATGGCCCTGGATCCCAAGCCCCCTGATCCACAAGGTGGTGGTCAAGGTACAAAGGGAAAAGGCGTGGATGCTCCTCACAGCTCCGGACTGGCCTTGCCAGTTCTGGTACCCAGATCTCCTCAGCCTTAGCAGCAGACCCCCGTGGTGGTTGCCTCTTCACCTGGATCTGCTGACACAACAGGGAAAGGTCCTTCACTCAGACCTTTGGTCCCTGTACCTCACAGCCTGGTGTCTGAGCCAGTGATAGTGCCAGGGGTTTTAAAATATGGGTCAAATTAGACCCACTTGTGTCGAAAATGTGGGTTGAAATGAAAAATAACTGGGTCAAAGCTAAATCAAAAGTACACATTTCACTAGTACTGAAGGTGAAACTTGTCAATAAAAGAATACTTTCCTACTATTCACTTTTCCATGTTTCAACTATAGCTACAGACCGGTTGCACCACTATGGACCCACTGTGAAGTGGAAAGTAGATAATGTCTGGGCAGGCTGCAACTTTTTCCCTTTTTGCCTATCTAGCACTGTCCCTGGTATGAGCAGCTAGAGTTCCAGGCTTTGGGTCTCTTGGAGAATGTTCTCCACATTGTGGAAGCTTCTGGGAAAGAGTTGATTCACTAGTTTTGTGCCTTCAAATGGAAGTGGTTTTCCAGTTGATGTTAGGGCCAGGAGCTTGATCACCTGGCCTACCCTGTGGCTAGTACCTTACAATACCTGTGGCACTTGCCCCAGCTGGGACTGCAATAGAAGACCCTCAAGGTGCACCTAACGGCAATCTCTGCATACCAGGTGCAGGCTGGTATGCCAGCAGTGGCGCAGGAGAAGGTGGTCGGGCGCTTCTTTAAAGGCCTTGACCACTTGTGCCTACCACTGTGTGAGCCACCACCACCTTGGGACTTCTTGCTGGTACTAGCTGTGCCCGTGGGCAAGCCTTTTGAGCCTGTGCATAGGTGTGAGATGTCACACCTGTCATCCAAGACAGCCTTCTTGATGGCCATCACATCAGCTAGAAGGATTGGTGACATCCAAGTGCTTTCAGTGGAGCTTCCTTATCTGGCCATCCACAGGGACAAGGTAGTTCTTCGCCCCTTCCCCCAAAGTTCTTCCCAAAGGTTATCGCGGAGAGTCATTTTAACCAGGTGATGGACCTTCCGGTCAGGAGTGTAGCCAGGCATTTCAGATTTGTGCACCAACCTGCCACACTGCTACCCCCTCCCCCACTGTTGTTCATGCCTGCCCCCGACAACTCGAGTCCAGGGTTTCTGGCTCCAGTCAGATGATTCCCACACTGGAAAGAAAAGTATGCCTTTTTGCAGATGACACAAAGATCTGCAACAGAGTTGATACACAAGGAGGCATGGAAAGGATGAAAAGGGACTTGGCAAGGTTGGAGGAATGGTCAGAAGTATGGCAGCTAGGATTCAATGCAAAGAAGTGCAAAATAATGCACCTGGGAAAAAAGAACCCAGGGGAAGAATACACAATGGGTGGGGAGGTAGTAACAACAACAAAAAAGGAAAGGGACCTGGGGGTAATCCTATCAGATGACCTTAAGGTTAACAAGCAATGTGAGAAGGCAGTAGGGAGGGCTGGGGGTATACTGGGATGCATAGGGAGAAGCATCAGCAGCAGAAAAAAGGAAGTTGTTATCCTTCTGTACAGACAGTTGGTGAGACCCCATCTGGAGTACTGTGTCCAGTTCTGGAGACCCCATCTCCGCAAGGACATTGAAAGGATAGAGGTAGTCCAGAGGAGGGCAACTAAAATGGTGCAGGGTCTGCAAGAGAAGCCGTATGAGGAGAGACTAAAGGAGCTTAATATGTATACCCTTGAGGAAAGAAGGAGAGGGGGACATGATAGAAACTTTTAAGTACCTCAGTGGAATCAACAAAGTCCAAGAGGGTAGCATCTTTCAGAAAAAGACTTGCAAGAACAAGGGACACAATTTAAAGATAGAAGGAGGGCAGTTCAGGGGCAATGTGAGGAAGTATTATTTCACAGAGAGGGTAGTGGATGCATGGAACAGCCTTCCTGAGGAGGTTGTGGGGTCTAAAACTGGGGAGAATTCAAGAATGCATGGGACAGACATAAGGCAATTCTTGTGGGGGGTAGGAAGAAATAGGCTGTTGGTTAACTAGGATCTGCGGCCTATCCTGTAGGTAGGGAAATGGGCAGACTAGATGGGCCTAGCGGTCCTTATCTGCCATCAAAGTCTATGTTTCTATGTTTCTACACTAGATTTGCTGTCAGTCTGCGCTGCTAGTGTGTTGCTTGCTGCCCGCTGGTAGACACTACTGACTGCACCATGAGTCCAAGACCATGGCAGAAATTTCTTCTTTCTCTCTCTCTCCCCCACAAGTAGGCAGATTCACTCCACTTGCCACTCCACATGAAGTCTTCATTCTTTTAGCTGGCTCTGAGTCTGTTCTTCCTTCTGCTGCTCCTCAGTTCTTCTACTGCTTCTCTCGCTACCAGTACAATTGAACAAATAGTATGGCTTCTAACTTTGTTGGGGCATTTAAACTAGCTGCCCCAGACTTGGCACACCCCCTAAAAGATGCTGCAGCCAATCACTATGCAGGTGGACCATGCGGACATAATTGAGACCTTCAGCTTCAAAGTCCGTGGTCCACTGTGCGCCCCCCCCCCAAAAAAAAACAAAGCTGAAACAGAAAAGAAAAAGCCTGCAAAGCCAAGCAAAGGAATTTAAACACGATGGACTAGAGAGGGCAGAGCAAGTGAATGCTGGCCAGCTTGTTTGCTACCCCCTGCTGCTAAACGTGGTACACCATGGCTTACTTGGAGTATCAGTAGCTATGCCTTTGCTTCCGGTAAACTTTACCAGTCCACCTTCAGAGATTGAACAGAGGTGCCATTCCTTGGACCTGCAGCGGGCGCTGTCCTAATATGTTCAGCACATGACTGGAGTTTGGGTAGAGGCTCACCGGTTGCTTGTAAGAAACGCTGAAGCTGCACCTGGCAGACTAGGAGCTAAGAGGATGATTGGCAGGTAGGCCCCTTCCTGCATCGACCTCTGCTATAGATTGGCTGGTAGGGAGCCTCTCGTAGGGCTCAGGGCTCATTCCACCGGACATATCACTGCTTCAGTGGTTGCTTTCTGGGACTTCCCTATTCAGTAGGTCAGCAAGGCTGCCACCTGGAAGTCAGCACACACCCTCAAATCCCATTACAGCATTGATCTTGAATCTCACCAAGATGCTGCATCTGGGACCTCTGTTCTCCAGCCTCTGTTTGCCAAGTAGGGCACTGACGTTCACCCCTCCTCCTGGAGAACTCCTGGAAGTCTGTCATCATGTGAATAAGTGAACCATAGCCACATCCCTAGAAAAACAGGTTACTTACCTGTAACTGTAGATCTTCCACGGATTGGTCTCTTGCAGTAAGTCATTACTTCTGGGAGTTCCCGATAGGTGGCGCTCCATCATGGAAGTTTCTTCCAGCAGTCTGCACACAAGGGACCACCCACACGACCTCACTTCCAGGGCTGTACCTATAAAAGTGGGTGGTCCCTGGTAATCTCTGTTAATTTTCCCGCCGGCTTCAGTTCTGGCAGCATCTCTTCTTCAGCAGTATACGAAGTGGATTGACAATGTCACCTGGGGTGCTTGGACTTCATACAAGACATAAGGCTCCTGTACTAGACAAGACTGCTAAAATGGATGTCTCCCTGTCAATATTCAATGACTAAAATAGGGAAGGAAACCCCTTCACCTAAAGTCTTGCCTGACTGACTGTCAACGGTCATACCTCCGAAACAGGTCATCCAGAAGACATTCATCATTGGCGGGCATTCACCCCCGTCGACGACAGACAACACTTCATCAGAAGAGCACTGATGGGCATTCACCCCCATCAACATGCAGGCTCTTCTTCATTATAGGACCATTCCTTTTCGACAGAGCTTCATTCTTCAAGCTCCCTGTCGTGAGGGCTACCCTCCTGCCTCGGCTTGATGGAGGTCCTGCTACTTTTCCCCCATCGACAGGGAGTACTCACCCATCAACGGGAGGGCTCTTCAGGACATCCTCATTGATGACACCACCTCCTCCATCGATGGAGCACGCTCTACATGCTCCTTCATCGACGGGGCTGCCTCCCCCGTCAACGGGACATGCTCAAAAGCTCCACCGTCGATGGGATGCCTGCCACCATCGACGGGGCATACATTCACCTTCTCATCATCGACGACAGCATTTCCATCGTCAATAGAGCATGTACTCACTATTCCATCATTGACAGAGCATGTACCATCTTCTTTCTCCTCGTCGACGGAGTACATTTCACCATCGACGGAGCATGGTTTTACTTACCCTTCAGCTATAAAACATAGTACATAATCGACAAGGCATGCTTCTCTTCCACTTCCATCGACGAAGCAGCTGCCACCATCGACAGAGAAGCCCCTGCATATAATACAATTATGGAAGATCCTTATTACAAGTTTACCATGGATTTCCATGAATACTTTCAACAACATGCATCAAAAGATACTATGGGGCTACATCACTACAAAATAAAGAATTATATGCTACAGAACGCAGAGACTTACCATCCTCATCTGCTCTCATGCATGATACTCATACACCATTTATCACAGACTATGTCTCAGCCTCCATTGACGTTGACCTGCACGGGGCTGGACTGCCCAGCTGTCATGCCTCTTCATGAATATTCAAGAGAATATGAGTCCCCTTATGTTGTACCATCTAGCGGGGCTGACGGACTACTATAACAAAAACTGTACTGCCATACCTGAACATACAAGAACTATAACCAGTGTCTGCTAAGTATCTCTGCTGGTGACCTTATAAATAGACTATCTGCGTCCTCTGAAAAAGATCAGGATGCGACATTACTGATGCTTCAGCTTGAGCCTCTGCAGTCTGTATTTTCTACACTGTCAGGCATGGCTCCAACTCTCAGGGCTAGCACCTCACATTTAACAGCATGTGGCTAATGCCCCTTGTAAGGTGACCATCTTTTTGGACCCAGGGCTCAAATGAGACTGGATAACCTACAAGTCTTTAAACCCATGACCGGCCCTCTGGCAGGCCGAGCACCTCTTCTTCTCACTAAAGACTTCAACTGAAACCTGAGGCCTTTTTCAACAGGCTTTATACATTTAACCACTTTTCAGAGGTATCACTGTCACAGACCATCATGACCATTCCATCAGGATGCCTCTCGGCCTGTTGTGCACCAGTCTCCTTGTCCCTCCCATGAACAGGTCCACCTACTACTACTCACATGCTGAGACTCAATCGATATATCCTGGTATGGATTATACTATCTTAAATTTTCTCCTGCTATAAGCTGCTTTCACTTGATCATGAACATAGATCACATGAACAAGGTTCAGTACCCATACAGACATTATAAGTCTTAAAAACTCTACATGTCTTTTTTGCTTGGTCAAAAAAAATTTTTTTTATATATACACATATGTGTTTATGTATTCTTAAAAATGAGATCCACTGCTTTATGATTTTGATTATATTGTTCATTATTTAGCTTTTGTTCTCCAACTCATACGAACATTTCAGATTTACTCCCAACATGGTTGCAGGCCCGGACATACCTGGGACCCCCTTGTAAGTAAGATTTTTAATACAAGATGGATATATCAACATCACTCTATTACTTTACATGTTCTCTAAACCACCTACAAGATTGGTTATAGCTGCTGATTCTAAAATCACTGACTTCCTTTAGGTCACAGATACATTGTTTCATTTTGCAACATTATCTGCTACTTCAGTATTCTATTACTACTAAATGGATACAGTTTCTACTGTCTGGACAGACTGGGCATGGTGAATACATAAAACCTGTATAACATGCAAGATTTATCAAACTTGTTGATCCATGCTACTTGGACAACAAACTATGGACATACATTTCAAATCTCATGCATGAGATCACATGACTCCTAAATCTGTAAGTATCCAGATCATTGTTTTCATGTCTGTTCATCCGACAGTATCAACAAAGGGCCCATCATACTAAAGTTTCAGGTTTACGCCTGACGAGGTGGTAGACCCTGACAAGCTTGGGACCCCCTTGCAAATGAGATTATTAACACATTAAGGAAATGAATACGTCACTCTGTTGCATTCTATGTCCTTACCCTAAAGCGGGTATAATGTTGCCACTGATTCTAGGTGTCACTGGCTTCCTTCATGAAACAGATGCATTGTTTCACAGCAAAAACACTGTACTAAATTACTACATTGTAACAGTACAAAATAACATTGTATTATTTGGGTTAATATCCCAGACTCAGAACACAATGGACTTTGGCATAGGCTATCTTTTCCAGTGCATGCCACTGAGATCTACCAATTACTCTATTATATGACTGACTTTCCCATGATCTATTAGAATACTTGATGTGCCATACCCTAATCGGGTTTACATCTCCTTAGACTCATCTGATGATGCCAACTAATAGCCAATCTGGCTTGTCTTTCAGCCATGATCCTATAATAAATGATATAATGGGTTACTTACAAAATCCTTTTTTTTTTTTTTTTTACATGCTGATACACTGTTTTCAGCCCCTTTGGATCCTAAGACCACACTTAGATATAAGGCAGAATGCCATATATGGCCACCCTCTGCTCGATAACTGCTTGGGAATCTCCCAGAAGTAATGACTTAGTGCAAGAGACCATTCCGTGGAAAATAGTGCAGTTACACAAAGACTTTTGCTGTAACAGTAGATCTTGTAGGAATGTTTCTTGCAAGTAAGTAAACTTGTTTCCCTCCCTCCATCTGCCTGCCTTCTGTAACAGGAAAAACGATGTAAGGTTGGGAAGCTTCGGTACCTCGGTTTTTCGCTTCTGAGCTGAAACCGGCGGGGAACGGAGATTACCAGGGACCACCTACTTTTATAGGTACAGCCCAGGAAGTGGGGTCGTGTGGGTGGTCCCTTGTGCGCAGACTGCTGGAAGAAACTTCCATGATGGAGCACCACCTATCGGGAACTCCCAGAAGTAATGACTTACTGCAAGAGACATTCCTAGAATATCTACTGTTACAGCAAAAGTCTTTGTGTAACTGCACTTTCTAGGATTGGTATGTGGTTCAGATCCACCTCACCCACCCCTCCCCTGGCATGTGGCACATGGATCCCTGCTTCCAACAAGCAAGATTTGATGTCACAGGGCGGAGCTGAGTTGTATACCACCTGGGTGGTGGGAGGAGCTTTCCGTAGAGACATTCTGGTGAATCAGCTCTTAAGGAAGAACTGCCATTGTGTGAATGCGAACCATATACCACTCCCCAGAGCTGTGGTTGCAGGTTAGTAACCTATTTATTCTCCTTCCTATCCCTCCTCTTACGCTCTCTCTGTTCCTTCATCACTCGCTCATTCTCTATCCCCATTTAAAAACTTGTGTTGGGCAGTCCGCTACCTGCTCTCACCCTTATGGAAGGGTGCCAGATATAAATAAAGACTACTACCTCCCCTTCTGTGGAACAGCCCTCGCCGTCCACTCCAGTCCCTTCTCCTAGAAAGATGTTATCTGGGATCTTTGACTCATACGTGCTCTTTCGTGCTAGTTAACCCATTTACTACTGTACGTTACCTCCCTTTTTCACCTTCCTTTCTATGACGCATCCTATTTTCATCCCATCTCTGAAGCACTGCAGTTACCATCCTATTCTTGATCATATTTTAAACTATTATTTTTACACTGTAACTAATAAGTACAAACTGTAAATTGTTATTACAATCTGTGAACTGTTTTTTTTTCTTGATATATCCCTCCCCAATTCCCTCTCCCCCAGGTCACACCTTGAAACGTGCTCTGGCTCAGTGTGCCTCTCCCAGTCAACAACTTTAAATAAATAAATAAAATGCATATTGCCCACCCTCCACCAGCCAAGGCAGTTGCTCTGGCTCACCACTCTTCTCCCTCTTATTGCCCTCGGTGTGTGTGTGTGTGTGTGTGTGTGTGTGTATATATATATATATATATATATATAAAATATACAATGGTGAGCTGTCAGATGAATGATTTATCTCCACAAGTGCTGTTTGACCTCGAGTAACTTCGCGAGTGGCGTAAGTCACGAGTGAGGTGTCCGACGTCAAACAGCACAAGTGTAGATAAATCATTTATCTGACAGCTCACTATTGTATATTTCATTTATGCAATAGGGATGTTTCTTATCAGTGCAGGAACATTAGGTTTTGACTGTTTATCTTTTTTCTTTTTAAAATGATCATTTCTGGGACTTTCGGTTAACTTTCCTAGTGTATGTCTGCCTAGCATGGTGGTTGCTATTAAATGAAACGCCACTCACTTTGTAGACAACTTCTTGCTGAACAAATGTCAAGGTCACAGTATCATTCTACCTTTTTTGTTTAAAAGTTATTCACATTTGTTTGTTCAAAAAGTGAAACAAATATTTAATTGTATGCTGTTTTTTGCTAATTATAAAAAAACTAAAAGGTATTTGTTAATGAAGCGCCACTCATTTTGTTGATATTTTTGTGCTGACACATTTTTCTTGCTCACAGTACAATGCTATCATTTTTAGTTTTAAAGTTATTCACATTTGTTTGTCAAAAAAGTGAACAAAAAGCTTTGATTGACAGTTTGCATTTATCCCACATATGTGGGATAACTTTAGGGTGGTTAGATTTATCCCACGTATGTGGAGATAAATGATTTATGCAATGGATTTTGGCTCCACACCTACTGAATAAATATATATATATATATTGGCTTCCAGTAAAACTGTTGCTCCTCCTATTTATTGAGTGCTGTTGTACATTATTGTATTATTGCTGTCTCCGCTTTTTATTTAAAGTTTGGTTAACTTTCTTTAGTTTTATTTCCTTGCAACATTGCACTGTTTTATTTTGCTGCTTTCCTTAGTGAATTGTAACACACACACCACCTCCCCACTCAGGTGCACTTGGTAACAAGCTTCAGATTAGTGTACCTTTCCTGAACAGCAGCTCAACAAAATACATGTTGCTTGTGTTTGAGCTGGTGTCAGTAAGCGACCTGAAACTTATGAAACTGTACCCTTTCACATTTTAGTGTTACACAAGATGACATATTCTTTGTTTTTCTACATCATCAGACAACTTGCACTGTTTGCAAGATGCTTTAATCACAGACAGTGACAAGAAATGTGCAGTGGGATTTAACAGATGTTGGCTAGTGTGGTTTGATGATGGAATCAAAAAAGCTTCCACCTCAGTAACTCACAGGAGGAAGTGGTGTCTAAGCTCTGTCAGAGGCCCAGGATACTGAATTAAGAAATGTGAAAAATCCGAAGTGTGTGTTTTGCCACTGGATATGTTTAAATATGTTTATTCCTTGTGGTTGTTAATCACTTAATGATACAATTAATGAATTATAACTCATTCCCTCTAAAGCCATTCCGAGAATTGCTCCTAAACGATTCCAGCAAATCATATTTGCTGAGTCGAAACCTAACAGAGTTACCCTGCTTTGTGACATTGCCTTGATACATTGATTGGGTAATGTAAGTTCATGGTGGGCCATTTGAAACAGTGCCAGTTGATAAACAGTTGTGTGGAAGTCTGCATTAAATTTAAAAACAGATTTTGCTACATACATAAACCTTCTTGAGTAGTGCTATCCCTTCCCCAAATGCCCCTCCGCCCCCACCTCCACCCACCTTCTATACCCCCTCTCTGCCCAATGTCAGCCCTGTGGCCCCCCACCCTCCCCTACCATTCCTTCCCTTTGCTCCTCCCTACCCCCCGCTCTACTGACAAGGCTGGAATGGCTGCTTCTACCCTTCTACCTGTGGACAGCCTGGGACCTCCGTCCTTGACTGCACTCTGCACACTCCCAAGTACTGTACTGCACTCATGCAGTGTTGTAGGTGTTAATTACGTTCCTCATTGTAAAGCATGTATTCCTACCTGAACTGAATTGAACTGCTGAACTTGTTATACTGTACTCATTGTATTAGCACTTGTCACTTTATGTTAATTTTTTGCTTACCTGTGTGAACTATGTTTGTCCTAATGTCCTCTATCTACTGACTTGGAGCCTTTGTGACGGAGCCTGTGGCTCAAAGGCATTAATCCAAAACTGCAAATAAATAGTCTGCAGTTTCCAGTAGCGTGAACCAGACAAAACTATTATAACAAAACCCAGAGATGAGTTGTACCTGGCTTCCTTACAGAAAAAAAAAAGACACCAAAATGTCTTCTGTATTGTCCCAAATGTATGAAGCAAAAGCCTTGTGTAGGAACACTTGTCTTGCTTTTAAAGTTGTAACTGAAAGCATACCTCTCAACTGTCCCTGATTTTGCCTCAAAATTTTACGCTGTCCCTCCTAAAAATTGTGTTTCCGTGACCACACAATGGGAGTTGGAAGTACAAAATAATGTCAAACATTAAAGTTAAAGAGTTGTTCTTCCTTAGAAAATGCATTTTGCACTAAGCCCCATATTCTACCAGCTTTCTGAGTGGATATCATCAAGTTTGAAGATGTGTCCCTGATTTTGGTCCTTTGTCCCTGATTTTTTTTAAGCCTTGTCCCTGATTTATGAGGCAGGAGGGTGAGAGGTATGACTGAAAGCTTGGTAATAAGTTTTACCTAAACTCCCTTTTACTGGTCCAGAATTCCAGTACTGGTCTGTTGCTGTAGGATAGGCATGGGTTGAAAGTTAGTGCTATAGTATGTACATGTCCTTGGTAACCTGAAAAGAATTACCACTTTACTTACAGTCAGTAATTCTTGAATAGTTAGCTTGTGCTAATGACAGAATCAGACGGTACAGTATTGTAATTCTGTACTGATAGATCAGTCCGTGGCGCAACAAGCATTTATATTTAGTCATTGCACAGCATACTTACTCATCCCTGCTTATGAACTTGGGGGGACATGAACTGTTTGGTCTAGTAGTGGTTGGAGCACAGGCTTGGGAACTGGGGCCTGGATATTCAAACTGTGCTCAAAACTGGCGCAACAGCAGGAGCAAGCGTAAACCAGTTGCGCAAATGCGCAACAGGTGCGATATTCAAACATGGCGCAGAGCAAATTGCGCAAGCAACCAGCGTCCTGAATATCGCGACATACTGCGCCATCACAGAACCAGGAAGGGAGAAGCTGAGCTAAAATGTTGCGCCATGGCTGCCAACCATGGAAGCTCAGCTGAGCATTCCAGAGCTGCCATAGCGCAGCACAGCCCCCAGAGCAATGGAACTGCACATCCAGGAGGCAGGCTGGGGCCCACCGCCAGCCATGCCACACATGGGCACAGGAACACACTGCAGAACCCACACCACACGGCACCCCAAGCACAGCATCACTGGGGGTGGGACGGATGATCCACGTGCCCATGGGGACAAGCCAACAAAGCATAGCAGAGCCCTGACACCCCAGCACAACCACTGGCAGGCGGAGAGTGCCACACAGGGGTTGACAACCACAGTGCACATCAGCCCCCGTATGCACAGCGCACCCTCACGTGACCCCAAGACACCACCCATGTGCAGTGACTGGCACTGCAGAAACCATGCAGACTCCCAGCACCGCGCCAGCCCCATGCAACACAGAAGCCTACAAGCCAGACACACCCTGTGCACCCAGCAGTGGGTGGCAGCAGATGGCAAGACCAACCGAAAGTCACTGCCATGCTGGAGATACCTCCCCATGCACACACATGCACACACACACACACATACCCAGGACCATACCAGCCCAGATGGCATGTACACACCTGCAACTGAGCACCCATAGCCAGCTGCAAATCAGAGACCAACACAGTATTCATATATCAAAATAGAAATGTATATTGAACATAGTGCAACAAGAACAATAAAAACTATTTACAAGGGGGGGCGGGTACAAGGAAGGGGTGTTCAAGAGGGAGGGATTAAAAACTTGGAGAGGGAAGGCAGAGTGGTAGGGATGGAAGAAGTGGGAAGGGTATCACGGACTATGCCTGGCCCTGGTCCTCCCCTGCTGGCGCCATTCCAGTCTACCCCTGATGGCGTCCATGCCTCTGTATTGCTTGCAGGATCCTGTGGCTTGCCATGCTGACCTCTGTGGCACGGACATCCCGCTGCATCCTCCTTAGAACCTCGAGGCCTAGGAAAATGGGAACACAGTCAATGGCTGTGACTGACCACAACCCTGAACACCACCCAACCTGCAAGCCATATGGCCATGTCCGCACCTGTGATGGCATGCACCCACCCACAGTGAACATGCACATGGCCATCACAAAGCAAGCGGCACCAGCTATCGCACCACCGCCCACACACACTGCCCACGTCAATCACAGTACAAATTAGGCTGGCAAGTGATGTGGCAACGTGGTGCGATGCCAGTTACACAGCTATGTGCCCAGTGCATGCCTGGACCACCAGTGATGCATACACAGACATGCCGTGATACTGCACTGTGATGCAGGTCACCTGTGTCATGCCTACATACATGGATACATAGACAGTGTCGGCAGATAAAGGCCTATGGGACACCCAGTCTGTCCATTTGACCTTGAAAGTTCACTCTGTTGTCCTATAAGTCTGTTGCCCCTTACCCCTGACCTCCAGAATTCCTGTATGGCTAACCCATGCATTCATAAATCCGTGACCAAGTCAGCCCCACCACTTCCTCTGGCAGGGTGTTCCACTTATCCACCACCCGTTCTGTGAAGAAATACTTTCTCATGTTTCCTCTGGAATCCCCCTCCAACTTCATCCCATGCCCTCTAGTCCTGGAACATCCCTTACGCTACAAATACTGTTTTCCTGCACTCTTTTCCCCTGTAAGATACTTGTATGTCCCATCATATCTCACACCCTCCTCCCTCCAGGGAGTACATGTTCAGTTCCGTCAACCTGTCTGCATAGGACTTGTGAAGCAATCCATGCACCATCCGTGTCGCCCTCCTCTGAACCCTCTCCACCCAGTCCATGTCCATACGTAGGTATGGTCTCCGGAACTGTACACTGTACTCCAGTGTGGGGACTCACTAGTGTTTTGTATAGTGGAATTATGACCTCCCCTTTGGTTGTGTCCCGCATGACTGGTGGTCTTGCCCCCCCAGCATGCAATAGCATCCATGAAGTAATGATACTCACACTCCTCCAGCAGCTGGGTCTGACGCTGCTGCTGTCGGGGCACAACACCCCCGGCACGGGGCCTAGCGACCCCGTCACCCTGGCCTGTGTCCTCACAATCGGCCTGTGGGAGACATATGTTGAGACAAACATCAGTGTGACTCAAAAGCAGAGTGCCCCCTGCCCCAGTGAGAGTGCCTGCCCACACAGCCATAACCATCCATCGCACAGCTGCACACACTGACACAGCCCACCGTGTCTGAGCCAGCACCTATGCACAGCCACCCAAGCACACACACACCCCTACAGAGAATATAGGTGCATAGATGGTACACTCACCTGGCCTAGGCACCACGCCCCGCCTGGCACGTGAACGCAGCGCGTCAAGAGTTCCGGCTCCCTCCGGCGGAGGTCACTGTACCAGTGCCGGCACTGCTCAGCAGACCGGCCCCGGCCAGTGACCTCCACCAGGTCAGTGGCCACTTGCTGCCACATCGGGTCCCTAGGCATGGTGAGGGCCTCACCATACAGTGCCTCACAGCCGGCTCCACCAGGGCCACCAGGTTGGCCACTTCAAGCTGGCTCCAGGACACCGCCTCCTCCCTAGCCATGGCACCAACTTTACAGCAGGCAATAGGCGCCGCTCGCTGTAACCCACATGGAGTTGTTGCACAATAAGAGCCACCACAGGCTCCAATCGCTGTTAGAACAGCGCCTCGCTTCACATGGTGCTGTCACCAGACAGCGCCAATAGGGACGTACACATGGCATGCCAACAGCCAGGTCAGAGGGCATACACAAGGTCACGGCAATGGCGGCAAGGCCACGCACAGGCGCCATAGGGCGTATAGGCATCCTGCGCGACTGCCAAGCTGAGCACCAGTGCCACAGTGGACTATCGCGCGGTAGTGCCCCAGCGCCATATAGTGCCCAGTGCTGTAGCGCCACTGGCACAGTGGTGGCCATGGTCTGAATCGCCATCACGCTCAGCAGGTCTGCAGCGCGATAGGCGCTGTCGTAAAGCTATCTGGGCATCGCAATGCAGTGTGGCACAGCCACAAACCTGCGCCATTGGCTCAGCGGACCTTCCAGATTGCGCAAAGCGCCGTCGCGATATTCAACCGACATATACAAATCATGTGATCAGCTATTCAAAGGCGCGGTAGCGCGATTAGCATGTCATTAAAGTTGCGCCACACCTCATTTGCATGTGTTGCGCTATAAAAATCGCGACAGTGAGTTGTGCTGGCCAGATCCGGTTACGCAGGTGAGAGGTAAGTTACATGCTGTGTGATGCTCAGGACAATGCTCATGGGCGGGAGATGATAAAGGCTGAGGGCTGAGCATGAAAAGGGCACTTAGAAAGGGACAAAGGGCACCCTTTCGATCAGTATCTGCCATGCGGAGTGGAAGCGTGGGGTTCCACCCCCGGGCGGCAGCTATGCTCATGGGGAAATGCTGTTGACTGCACAGTGACAGGTGTCCACTTCCATCCATACAGATCCACCATGACTGACCAGAGCCAAGCTGAGGTTTGAATGGCCGGGCGTAGGAGGAGGCGAACTTCACCGCGGCAGAGAGCCGAGGCCCTCTTCCAGGGCTACCTGGAGGATGAGCCACTGGTGAGTGGATGGAGGCACCCCTCAGGGCGATGCAGCTGCATGGGAGGGTAGCTCGGGCCGTCAACCTGCACAGAGCCACCAGCGCTCCGTGCAGGAATAAGAAGAAGATGGGGACTGACGGAGGCTGAAGGAGAAGGTGGCAGCCTTCAGGGCAGCACTGCTGGCACTGGGTGGGGACCTCCACCAGTGGTGCTGGAGCTGACCCTACAGAGTGGACACTGGTTGCGGCCATGCAGCCGAAAGTGCCATTGCGGGCGCACTCAGGTGGAGGATTCCAGACAAGTGGAAGCCCATCACTGCACGGTATGACATGGTGGTGTTGTTGGGGGACTGTTGTTCACATGCACTCACATGTCTCTCTTTCTGTTACAGATCCTGTTAGTCTTCAGGAGGCGGTGGTGGTGGTGGGTCCAGACAGTGATGCAGACCTGCTGGGCGTGGAGGAGACCATCCTCCTCCGCCACCAGCCTGCAGGCACAGGCAGCATGCAGCTGGGCCAACAACTCCGGTGTCGGTGATACGGGTGCAAGGAGGCACAGCCTGTGTCACAACAGTCAGGCATGCAGGTATGCCAGCATGCTGTGCCTATGGCGATGTGCGCACCTGCACCATTGATGATAGCGGGCCTGCAATGGGCAGTGATAGGTGTGTGTCCCATGGCGGACACATGGCAGGCCAACCACGTGCCCCTGGGCCTTCCTGGTTCACACCTGTGTACCAGCATGCTGGCACAGTCCCAGGCTGTGCCTGTCAGCACCGGTGGGGCAGCACCGGTGGCTGTGCAGGTGTCTGGCACTGTTGTCCCTGCGGAGGTGGAACAAGGTGGACCTGGGGGCTCAGCAGTTGGAGAAGCGGCAGCAGCAGTCGCACACCAGGTCTGGGGTACAGTGTCAAGCAGTGGCACATGTCCACCCGCCCAGTCCGCCCATACCTGGTCCTGGCGAACAGCGCCCACCCTCAAGGGGTGCTGTGCACCAGGACCGTCCACACCCTGGGGTCACGCGATGCCATTGGGGCTGGACACAGTAGCCATTGGACGCTCACCTGCCTGCTGCAGGGGACGGTACAGCTGCAGGCGGGTTGCAAGGTCCGTGGAGGCACTGTCTGTGTCCGTGGAGCGGCATAGCAGGGGAGTATGCTGGGACCGAGCCGAGCTGGCCCTTATGCGGACGGATGTGACGCTGCCATTGACAGGCTGACCCAGGCAGTGGTCTCTGTTCTTGAGGACGCATTGGCCACACTGTCAAGGTGCCCCTGCTACCCCACACACACACACGCTCCCACTCCCGTTTCGGCGTGATGCGACACCAGGCCACCTGTCAGCGCGGGTTCTGCTGTGGGCATCGAGCACCCTGGTGCAAGTTTGTTTGGCAGGATGCAGACCCCTCGGGCAAGGTGGCGTTACGCACGAGTGGGACCCTGGTGGTGCACCAGCGCCACCGATGTGGCCCCTGCTCAGCCTGCCAGTGCTGCTGGGCCACGGCGAGCCGCCCAGCCATCCATGGTGGCCGTGGGACAGTGCTACCTGGCTGAGCTGTCTCCCAGTGCAGGCCCAGTCTGGTGCTGCCCTGTGTGCAATGTGTGTGTCATGGTGGGCAGTGCCTGCTGGGTGCTCCCTCACCAAGCTGACACCACGGACCACCTGCACACTCTCCCAACTGCTGTCCACAGGTGCGTGTGCATGATGATGCCTGCATTGCACTGTACACCAAGGTGCAAGGGTGCCCAGGTCCTGACACACGTACGTGGACAGTCCAGGTGGTGGGGGTGGTTGGTGGTGCTGTGTGTTGGCAATGTCATTTCCGCAGTGCTGTGCTGCTGCCCATGTATGCTGCCTGGTGTGTGTGTGTGTCCATATGAGTGCTCACCCCTCTCTGATGGTGTGTCGGTATGCCTGGAACCTTCAACTCCCTGACCTTCATGCACGGTGTGTTCCCCTGTGTGCCTGTGGTTTGCGCATGGACAGTGTTGCCTGCACATGTCCCCTTGACTTACCTGTGTTGGGCGTAGTGCTCTTCTGCAGTGGTGTCCCGGTGCAGCTGGGCCTGCCGGGTCAGTCGGGGGTCCCTCCGTCCTAGGGGGGGCTGCTCATCACTAACATCACCGGCGCCAGTTGGCGTCCCCATCGCTGTCCCCCACTTGGACCTGTACGCAGTGACAGCGCTAGGGGTTTTAAAACATGGGTCAAATTAGACCCATAGGTGTAAAAAATGTGGGTCAAAATGAGAAACAACTGGGTCCAAACCTAATCTTAAGTAGAAATTTTATTAGTACAGAAGCTTAAATTTGTTGAATGAAAATACTTTTCTATTGTTTAGTTTTCCATCTTTCAGCTATTGTTAGAGACAGGTGCATCACTTTGGACCCACTGTCCTGTGGAAAGTGGGTCATTTCTGAACAAGCTGCAACTTTTTCCCTTTTGCCCTATCTAGCGCTGTCTCTGCCTGACACGGCTATCCCATGGTCTTTGGCCATGTTGTGCAGGATGCAACAGGCCAGGAATATCCACAGGCCTTTTGGGGCTGTACTGTAGGAGCTCCGGGGTGTCCAGGCATCGGGCGTGCCTTGAGCATCCCAAACACCCGGCTCTATGATGTTACATGTTGCGGCATGTGCCTCATTGAAGCATAGCTGCGCTGGGGTCGTGGGGCGCCGGTACGGTGTGAGCAGCCAGGGATGGAGTGGGTATCCGCAATCACCTGTGTGGAGATAGTGGAGATCAGTGTCATGTCAGGTCCATATTGCCCATATCCTTGTGTGCCACTACCATGGCACCTGTGTCATTCCCACCCTTGCCCAGAGTTTGCATTCCATACATGTGTACTCACCCACTAGATGACCCGTGAGGATGTCCCCACTCTCGAATCGATGGCACAGTGCAGACTGGTGCCATATAAGCATCATGTGCTCCGCCAGGGGTGTGTGGCACAGAACATTGATAATGTGCCAGTGGCATCACACACCACCTGGCAGTTGACACTGGAAAACCCCTTCGGTTCCGATATGCCTGGCCGCCGGGGCCAGGTGGCGTCCGAATGGCCACATGGGTGCGATCTATGGCCCCTAGCACACCAGGCATCGTTGCTACCCTGTGGAACTCCTGCATGTTTGTTATACGCTCTGCCGCGGTGCTGGGGGAAATGGATGTACTCCGCGAGCATGAGGCAGCAGTCGCCGCAAGTGGGTGAGGATGCGTGGCGTGGCTGACTGTGTAATGCCTGTGGTGTCCCCTGTTGGCCTCTGGAAGGTGCCCGTGGCGAGCAGGCACATGCAGGCTGTCACCTTGGTCTCCACCGGACAGGCGTGACTCCGTCGTGAGGTGCCTGCATCACATCACTGCACAGCTGCCAGAGCCGTCTCAGTATTGCCCTGTTCAGGGCGTGCGGCCCACAATCGACGTCTGTGCAGCTCGAGCTGGTACGGGCCGCGATCGCATGTCGGGGCATACCCCGACGGGCTCCTCCACGACCACGCCCCGCAGCATGGTGTCTCACCCCTCATTACAGCTTCCATGTGGAAGCTGGCACTGTCCATCTCCTGGCTTCCCCCCCTGCTGTGTTCCTGTGTTACCCCGCTGCCCCCACTGCTGCTTCCACTGCACCGGCACCCCCACTGGCCTCTCTGTCCTCCTGGACCCTGCCTTCCCTCTCTGCCCTTCCTCTCTCTCTCTTCTCTCCCCAGTTTCGGCCTGCTAGGGTTCTTGCGCACTTCCTTGAGCCTTTTATTTTGGCTCAATTCCGCTACTACGTAACTTCGGCTGAGCCACTCTTGCGCATTCATAGCGTTCGATGTCGCATTGCGCACATGCATGGACCCACCCTTCGATTGCACATGCCTTCATTTCCATTGCGCTGTTGCTCAGCATGTTTTGGTGATCTAACTGGCCCCTTCTGAATATCGCAGAATGGCGATTTTTGGAGTTGCGCACGCGCAACCCTGTTGCGCATGGCGCAACCCTTTTGAATATCTGGGCCCAGGAGTTCATTGGTTCATTTATTTGTATGTTGGGAAAGTGCCTTCGAGCCCAAGAGCTCTTTTACAAATGTTCCACGTCATTGTCTACAAAATACAATAAAGCTGCAAAACAGAAGCTTCAGGCGATTCCAGAGGAATACAGTCAGAGCACAGTGTTAAAAGTACAGTGTATGTTACAGAGCAGGGCAAAGTCTATAAACAGGCAATGTTCCAGTTTAGTCGTGCGGTTATAGTTATGAACAAATAGTGATGTCAGCAGAGATTTTTTGAATTGGGCAAAATTTAGGAGATTAAGCAGTGAGTCAAGGCAGTTCAGTCAGCAAAGTAGGAGCCCTTACTGCAAACGAGCGCTGCCTCAGCTTAATTCTCCAGGAGGGCAGTTCTAGGGCATTCCTTGACATACTTCTGGTGTTGTACTGATTGTCAGCTAGGTGGAAGCAGTTTTTTAACGGGGGTGGGGGTTAGATCAAGCAGTGCATTTTTTTACTAGCAGACTCATTTGATGCTTTATTCTGCTAGGGTGAGGTAGCCAGTTGATTAGGATAAGATGGCAACAGAGTTAAGCTAGCCCTGGCAAAAAGAAATACAGGTGAGGGGGTACAGGCAAAGTGGACAGGCATTAAGGATGCAATATTTGATGCAACATCCCATTGTGTTAAAGAGAAAATGAAGTGCAAAAGAAAAAGGAAACCACTTTGTTTCTCAAAAACAGTAGCAGAAAAGGTCAGAGCCAAAAGGCAGACCTTAAGGAAATATAAGAGAACGCAGCGGTATGAAGATAGGGAGGCATACCAAACTTCCCTAAGGGAAGCAGGGAAGGCAGTAATGCAGGCAAAGGCCCAAACTGAGGAAACACTAGCACAGACAGTAAAAGAAGGTGACAAGACTTTCTAAAAATACATTAGTGAAAGGAGAAAGTCCAGAGGGGGTATTGCTAAGCTCAAAGGAGATAAGGGGGCATGTGAGGAGGAGGACCACGTAAAAGCATCTATCCTAAATAGATACTTCTGCTCAGTATTTACTGAAGAGGAGGTAGGGCAGGGCACACAGCTCAGCACCATGGACACAGGGGGGAGGGAGGTGTGCACTAGTCCCTTCACAAAATAAAGAGTCCTAGAGAGCTCGATAAGCTCAGGGTGGACAAGGCAATGGGACCTGATGGCATACATCCCAGGGTACTAAAGAAGCTAAGGGTGGAACTAGCAGAGTCATTATCAGAACTGTTTAGTGAGTCTCTGAGCACAGGAGAGGTCCCAGAAGACTGGAGAAGGGCTCATGTGATCCCGCTCCACAAGAGCTGTAGCAGGGAGGAGGCAGGGAACTACAGACAAGTCAGTCTTACCTCAGAGGTGTGTAAGATTATGGTGGCAACACCTGGAATCCATAGGAGCACAGGGTCCAAGACAGCATGGGTTTACAAAATAAAGGTCCTGTCAAACTAATCTCATAGATTTCTTTGACTGGGTAAGGGTAACCAGAGTGGTGGACCAAGGAGGAGCAGTTGATGTCACCTACGTTGACGTCAGCAAAGTGATACTGTTCCACATAGAAGATTGACTAATAGGCTGGGTAGGCTGGGAGTGGGTCAGAAGTTGGTTAACTGGGTGGCAAACTGGTTGACGGGCAGAAAACAGAGAGTGGTGGTAAACGGTATGCAGTCAGAAGAGATGCAAGTCACAAGTGGAGTACCTCAGGGATCAGTCCTGGGGCCAGTCCTCTTCAATATCTTCGTCAGTGACATTGCAGATGGACTGGAGGGTAAGGTTTTCTGTTTGCAGACGATACCAAGATCTGCAGCAAAGTTGATGATCCAGATGGGATGGGCAGAATGAGAAGAAATCTGGATAAACTAGCAAAATGGCCGGAAGAGTGGCAATTGGGGATTAATACAAAGAAGTGCAAGATCATGCACATAGAGAAGAGTAACCCTGAAGCCACCTATAGGCTGGGAGGGGAGTTACTGGCAGTCACAAGGGAAGAAAGAGATTTGGGCATCATCATCACCGAAGACCTGAAATCATCCAAGCAGATCACTAAAGCAGTAGATAAGGCTAGGGGGATGTTGGGGTGTATTAGTAGGGGTATCACTAGTCGGAAGAGAGAGATAATAATCCCTCTTTACAAGACGCTGGTTTGGCCCCATCTGGAGTACTGCGTGCAGTACTGGAGGCCACACCTTCACAGGGACAGTAACCAAATTGAGGCAGTCCAGAGAAGGGCAACCAAAATGGTGCAGGGACTGCATCAGAAAACATTTGAGGACAGTTTAACGGAGCTCAATATGTATATCCTAGAGCAAAGGAGGGAGAGAGGTGATATGATCAAAACATTCAAACACCATGAGATTAGAGGGAGGCCGATTAAGGGGTAATGTGAGGAAGTTCTTTTTCACAGAAAGGGTGGTGGATGCATGGAACTGCCTACCTCAGGAAGTGGTGGATATGAATACAGTGCAGGGCTTCTAACAGGCATGGGATAGGCATAAGGGAGCAATGCAGATGAGTATGAATAGATAGGCCATTGACAGAGCAAAGGCCAATGGCACATTTATAAGGTAGAAAAAGAAATGGGCAGACTGGATGGGCCTTGCGGTCCTTATCTGCCATCAGCTTCTACGTTTCTCTACAGGGAGCAGCTGTGTGTATGTTTATCAGCCCTTAGCATGACACTGCAGGCATTGTTGCAGATCACCTTAATTCTGTTTAACACAGAGTCATTTGCAGCTGAGTAGGCGGGGAGGCTATAATCGGCGAGTGACAGCACAGAACCAGACACAGTAAGGTGTTTGTCTTCGGCAGTAGGTTAATTGCGATTCTATAAACAGGGCTCCCAGTCTCCTGTTAACCGTAAGTACCAGGTTGTCCACGTGCAGGGCAAGAGATAGGTTATTGACTAATCCCCCCCAAGGTATTTAAACATTCCCACCTGTTCGAGTTTTAGGCCCTTGGCATTAAGGTTGGTGGGTGAGGGGGTACTGTTTTGTTTTTCATTTGTGGGCTGTGAACAGCATGGTTTTAGTTGTTTGTTATTTTTGTTAATAGTTTGGACCAGTTTTGTTGTTAGAGAACCACATTTTGATGGATTCAAAATTGCACTGTTTGACAGATTCAACATTGCACTGAAGTTCAGAGGTAAGGCTACCTACTGTAGGTCAGAGCTTTTAATGTAAATTACAGCATCACTGCGTACTGTTGGCAGACTGACAGGTATCTGGCAGGCTGTTGATGAACAGGCCATATATGAGAGGGCCAAGTATAGAGCCTTGGGGCACTACTGTAGATGCACTCCTGTTATCAGACAAGGATCCCTCAATCTTTACTCACTGTGAGCTGTTAGTAAGAAAGCTTTGGAACCAGGCTAATGTATCCACTGACATACCGAGGCTGTGGAGCTTGCTAAGCAATAGCTTATGGTTGACAAGGTCGAAGGCCTTTGTCAAGTTGATATACAGTAGATAGCCCCGACGATGTTACCATTGTCAAGGACTTTGAGTATTTTATAGCTGGTATATTCCATTAGTGCACTGTTGGTGCAATGGTGTTTTCTGAAGCCATGCTTTTGGGCACACTGGATGTCATATTTCTCTAGGTAAGAGATGTGTTGGTCTGGCACAATTCTCTCAGGGAAGGGAATTGAGACTGGCCTATAGTTAGTAAGGTTAGCGTGGATCACTGGTTCAAACTCCACTAAAGCCATTTGGGGCAAGTCTCTTGACCTCCTAGTGTAGCAATTCACCCTACTGCAAAAATGGGTTGAAGGCAAGCAGGACCTCCTGGAAACAGTGTCACATCTCAGCTGGGCTACCATGGGTAAATTGTAAAAAAAAAAATGATAGACCTAGAGTCCCTTTGACCTTAAATTATTATGTTAATGTTACAATAACATGCAGTCAGTGTATATCATAACATCTCAGTCGGGAAAAGCAGAGCTCTCAATTACACAAGTTGAGTAAGAAATATAGTGAAGAAAAAACACTGTATTGACTAGAAAATTGGCAAATGAGAGAAATAAAAAAAAATGCTTTCCTAGTATAGTCTTAAAAAATGTATGTGAAAAAAAGCTGTTCCACAGTTTTGGTGGCAACCTATCCAAATTTTACAGGAGTAAAATTAACAAATAAATAACACTTCTACACTTATCTGGGACAGAACAATGGTCTCTAAGGTGTTACTTACAATATCAGTATGGTCTAAAGTTTAGTTTAATTCTGATCAACTTGGTAAGCATGCCATTACCCAAACTAGAGAGAGGCCGTGGTTCTCCTTTACGTGAAAACAGTACAAAGCCATAATGTTTCACAATGTTTGAGATATATCACCACCCAGTTCCCTTCTCCTTCGTTATTTCCATACAAGGATTCTGTAAGAAGAAAACATTGCCAGCAAGGCTCCAACTAAGCTGCATACAGGGTGTATTTATGCTTGAAAAAATGGAATTTACACTCCATTTTTAACAATAATACCGTATTAAATATGCTTCTAGGGTTCCAACTTGAGGTGCAGTTCCTGTTATTGCCACTAGGGTGCTGCCACCGAAAATAGCTGAATCAAACTCCTAGATGTTCGGCTGCCACCAAAAATTGCCGAGGTGAGCTCCGAATGCTCACGAAGATCAGATAACGCGAGAGGAAGTGTGCAGATGAGAAGAAGCCAGTAACAAGGGAACACAAAGTTCTGTGTCATCGCCATTAAGCCTCGGATCACCAGAAGTCTGTGTCATCGTGTCCGATCTGATTATTGGGTCGGGAGTAGCGAGAGGCCAGGAGTCCTGTCCGGAATGTGATCCAGAGGACAGAGCCCAGAAAAACAAAAGAGAAGTCAAAGTGACAATCCCTGAGTGTGAAGGCCTGGTAAGTGACTACTGAGGACTTGGGGGAATGTGCTACTCAGTGCTGCTCACAAGTGTCTGACTAGGCCGATTATGATCCTCGGGATGCAGATCCTGCTGCTGGTGCCAGTTGCTTTGTAAGTATGGCCTGTTACACAGGCTAAAAGATGCCTGGTGCCACAAGGGGTGTGGGTGGGTGGGGGCAAGCACAATGAGGGGCTGTGGCAGAATTAGGCTACACCCTCTGCTGTGACTGATGGACCACTTTTCTATCTCCTTATTTCCTAGCTACAGTTAACACTTTTCTTCTTTTTCCCTCCTATCCTAGGTTGGCCACCTAGCGTAGCTCTTTACTATCCCTGATAAACTTCCTACTAGTTCCCTCTCTCCATTCTTTTTCCATTTCCATCCATCCAGTCCCTGGAATGATGCCAAACACCTGGAGAGGTGTTGTGTAAAGTGCATAAGTGCATTTTGTGTATAAAAAACATGAAGGCTATTTTAAATAGGAACGAACACAGTTAGTAAAGCCTTTTTAAAGAAAAAGGATTCAGAAGTCATATAAAACAATAATAATGTCATATTAGTACAGTGCAAGAAATCTGTAAGGTGTTTTCATAAATTCACTGTCGATCTGCTACTGTATAAGGTTTTATGTATGAGGCTGAATGATATGCTTTATAAAAGTGCTTAGTCATCGTGGATTAGAGCTATAGAGAGTCAGTATCTGTGGATATATACACTGTACCTTTAACTGAACCAGGAAATCCCCTGACACAAACCCCCTCCCCCTTGGTTTTGAACAACATGTTCAGACATGAAACATGTCCAGGCTTGTAAATACAGAAAGGGCTTAGTCAGGTGACCCCCACCAAAATATATAAAAAGCCTCTTCACTAAGTACACTTCAGTTCAGCCCAGAGGGGCTCAGCCAAAAGGAGAGGGAGAAGAGAGGCAGACAAACTGTTGAATGCAGATAAGAAGGGTCTTAGGAGCTCTAAGTTCCAGGACTGTATTTTGTGAGAAACTACTGATATTAAGTAGTGATTATTTTTTTTTGCAATTTTTGTTTTCATTTATTATTTTTCCAACCTTTGAAAAATAAATATCACACCACAGTGTGTTTGAAACCTGTAAATTTGCCTCATCTGAAGTTTATTTCCACACACTGTGACAAACTTGGTGTTAGAAGTGGGATAGTACTGGTTGTCCAGAGAAACAAGAGGGAGACCAGTACCCAGATACAAGCCCTGGTATCCAGACATAGGGGGCAAAAAGCAGGATGGTGTACCTCCAGTCTCTTGTTGATGCCAAGGATCTGTTGAAGGCGGAGGGGCTTCCCGGTGTACATACCAGAACCGAGGTGCGGAGGACAAGAGTGGAATTACTAACCAGATTAGAGCTCAATGGAACGCAGAGGCGGACCAGCACTGGAGAGAAGCGGAGCAACATTGGCAGGTGCTGATGGAGGGTTCCCAACCAGAGGATTTTGTGGTGGAGGCAGAGGGCCAGGATCCATGGGTTCTAGAGGAGGAGGACCCCCGATGGAACCTTTGTTGCTGGTCACTTTTGAAATCCCATTGTTGCCCATTTTTCCGGGCTGCTGCCACTTGGAGGACAATGAGATGAAGGCCCCAGGTAAGACCATTTCAGGACATTTGCATACTGGGGTGAAGACTACAAGCAACAGGGAAGACACCATCATGGTTGAATGGACTTTCCCATGTTTTGAATCCTCTGTATTATGGTATGAAATGTATGAAACATGTAATGTTTAAAATGAATATAGTATTAAGGCTGGTGCTGAGTGCAGTCAGTTAAGGGTACCAGAATGGTGTAGGGGTTGAAATATGTTACAAATAAGAGTTCAAAGGAAACAATGTGTTAGAATGGAGTTATAGCTGGGTACAAATCACCCCAGAGAAAGTTGTGGTATAGGCCTGCACAGCTGCCCTGATAGATGGGTATGGAGGAAGCTCGAAGTCAGCATAAAACTGCTGTGTATTGCTTCCTCATTTTAAATGTAATGAAGATGTGATAGTCGATGCACAGGGCTGAAACGATGCCAAGTGATGGGTATGGAGGACGCTGGAAGTCAGCATAAAACTGATGTGTATTGCTTCCTCTTTTTTTTAGTGTACTGATGAAGGTACGATAGTTGGTGCACAGGGTTTTGGAATGATGCCAAGTGATGAGTTCTGAAAAGTTGCCAAGGGATGGGTGCTGAAACGATGCCTATTGATGGGTGCCTGATATTACATATGAAGTGTCTGAGCTGTAGTTACCAGAGTGAAATAGTTAGGGGATAGAAAGTCACTACAGACTGAAATCCTCAGAGCATAAATGGGTACTGTGCTGAAGTGTATGACAGCCCCAGGGTAATGCTGCGAAAGTATTGTCATATTGCAGTAAGTTGGTATGGTGGACAATAATAAAAATAGCTGAATTAAGGGACCCTGGGGTGAAGCTCTGATAGTGGGTGAGAAAAAGTTTCAACCAACACCCATTCTACTGTTTTGGTAGAATATTTATGACTGAGAGGAGGTTCTTGAAAAAAAAAACAGTATAGTTTTTAGAATTGTTGTTTTCTTAAGGTGGGAGGTGTGTGGCAGAGCAGGGTTTTATTTAACTGTAAAAATTGATTAGCGTTTTGCTCATAAAAGTTCTTAAACATTGTGAAAATGCATAGCACTTGCCCCACTATGTTTAACAAACATAACACTGCTAGAAAACCTATATAAATGATTTCTGTACAGTTAGTATTATCCCAAGAAAAAAACTGCTAATCAATTATTTAAAACCTTGCAGAGTTAGGCTACACCCTCGGCTGTGACTGATGGACCATTTTTCTATCTCCTTATTTCCTAGCTACAGGTAATGCTTTTCTTCTTTTCCCCCCTATCCTAAGTTGGCCACCTAGCATAGCTCTTTACTATCCCTGCTAAACTTCCTACTAGTTCTTTCTCTTCATTCTTTTTCCATTTCCATTCATCCAGTCCCTGGAATGATGCTAAACACCTGGAGAGGTGTTACATAAAGTGCATAAGTGCATTTTAGGTAAAAATAAAAAAAATTGAAGGCTATTTTAATTAGGAATGAATACAGCTAGTAAAGCCTTTTTAAAGAAAAAGGATTCAGAAGTCATATAAAACAATAATAATGTAATGATTAGTACATTTATAAGAAATCCTTAAGGTATTTTAATAAATTCACATTATAGACCTGTTACTGTATAAGGTTTTTATGTATGAGGCTGAATGATATGCTTTATAAAAGTGCTTAGTCATTGTGGAGCAGAGCTATAGAGAGTCAATATTTGTGGATATATACACTGTACCTTTAACTGAACCAGGAAATTCCCTGACACAAACCCCTTCCCCCTTGGTTTTGAAACATGTCCAGACTTGTAAATACAGAAAGGGCTTAGTCAGGTGACCCCTACCAAAAGATATAAAAAGCCTCTTCACTAAGTTCACTTCAGTTCAACCCAGGGGGGCTCAGCCCTAGGAGAGGCAGACAAGCTGTTGAATGCTGGTGAGAAGGGTCTTAGGAGCTCTAATATCCAGGACTGCATTGTGTGAGAAACTACTGATGTTAAGTAGTGATTTTCTTTGCAATTTTTGTTGTTTTCATTTATTATTTTTCTAACCTTTGAAAAATAAATATCACACCATGCTGTGTTTGAAACCTGTAAATTTGCCTTGTCTGAAGTTTATTCCCACATGCTATGTCAGAGGCTAGCACAAGGGAGACACAGAAAGAAATGGAGCAAGCAGCTGCGAGGGGAGGGGGGAGGCTTAGCACAAGACCCAGCAGAAAATTAATGGTGACACTGTCTGTGCTGCATTTTCCTTCTCCCCTCTCAAGTCAAAATGTGAGCCCAGGTGTTGCTGCTGCGTTTAAATGTGTGTGTATGTGAGAGAGAGAGACTGCAGAGTGTAGCAACAAAAAGTAGAACCTGGATAGCAGCATCAGAGACTGAGGCATTATTGTTGTTTTAAAGACATGTCATGACAGGGAGCACACTGGGCAGTCTCTGTGACCAGAGGCCCTCTTGTCATAGTGACTGCCCAGTCTGCTCACTGTCATGACATGTCTGTAAAGCAACAGTAATGCCTCTTAGTCCCTGATGCTGCTGTCCAGGGGTTACTGTTTGTTGCTACACTCTGTAGTCTCTCTCTCACACATCTGAGCACAGCAGCAACACCTGGGCTCACATTTTGACTTGAGAGGGGAGGAGGCAGATGCAGCCATTGCAGCATACACTCATTTTCAAGAAATGTACTCCTCAGAAAAATGCACTGAGCCATCTGTACACATCAGAAATTGGTTTTACTCACCTCATTTTAAAAATGAGGAGTAAAATACTCCTGGTCAAATTTCTTATCTGGAGCCCTGGTTGCCAGTCTCTGGCATGGTCCCAAGAGCCAACACACTGTTTTTCCTCTCTGTCTCCTCACCCCTCCTCCTTAATTCGAATAACCCACCCTGAAAAGGCCCTTTATCTGAAGTGGGCTCCTCCTGTTGTTCCCCAATCCATTTCAGGGGAGGGGTTCAATAGTAGTTCAATTCTAGGCTTATTCAGCATGCCCCCCCCTCAAACAGCCCCACAGCACATTGTTTATACTGTAAGTTACAGTGTGTTATGGCAGTATCTACATGCCCGGGAGGAGGGAGTAAAAGTCCTGGGTTACTACTGTTGTTAGTTGCACTGACCAATTAATATGTCAGAAATGATGCAAGAGCTCCAGTCTAATAGTTTTCAGGACAATTGCTCCAGAATCAGTTAACCAGCCTTACTGATTCAGGATTAGTTTAGTTGGTTTTTATTGACTAGGAAGGCAAGTCTAGGCAGTTCTATCTACTTTCAGCCTCGTCCCGAGGGGTGGGGGGGAAACAGATGCGAACTGACATGGTGAATCAGTTAAGGTGTTGCAGTTTTCAGTGATGGGAAATTTGGCTAGGACACCAGGAAAATCCCCCTATTCTTGTGAGGGGGTGCTGTTGGCTCTCAATCCAAGATGGAGGAGATGGATGTGGTGGAGTCCTTGCACCCATCCCAGGTGGAGCAAGAGGATGGAGACTCGGGATTACAGAATGCTGACAAAGGAACACCTTCTCATAAGGTAACACGGAACAACAAAACTGAGATTTTGGCTGACAGTGCAGCGGGAGCTCCTGCCGGAGTTTCGGTCACCACGGACCTAGATATGCAAGACTGAGGAAATTTGTGAGCCCGAAAGGGAAAGAAAACAAACCGGGGCTGTTTCAAGTGCTTGTGTGGCTAGTCTGTATAACTCAAATGTATGGCTCAGTTCAGCAGACACGGAGCGTGTTCAGGAGATGGCTGAAACTGATCAACAGTTGATGGGGGATGATATGACAAACACAGTGAAACCTGACACTTTTAACTGTCACCCAGCAAATTCAAAAGCAGTTTGCTATACCCCCAAAAGACGAACAATTTCATGATGCTACCTGGACGGCTGAACAAGTGTTACAAAATGCATGCTGGATGCAAGATGTTACAGGGCAATGGATCCCAGACCCGGCGTGGGATGGCACCGAAAATGTACCGAAGGCTGCTCAATTTACCAAGACAACGGAGATACCCCCTACAGCTTCAGGAACGATGACACAGAAATCACAGGCATCAAAGCAGGATTTACCACAGGTACCTCGAATCAGCAGAGCATGTGGGACCCCACAGCAAATAGGTGCTTCTAGCAACCCTGGCAATATTACACTTGAGACTGAAAGGCTGGGCACCTCGGCCAACAGCACTAGAACAAACACTAACGCTGACTCAGATAAAGGATCAGAATGAAATACCAGGGATCCTACAAATAACAATTTTTCGAACACAGGGAGTCGGAATACCCAAGGGACAAATGGAAATGCCCATGTGACCACTTTTCTGATTTATTCAAAAATAAATTAGAGCAGGCTCCCAGGAAAAATGCAGTCAGGCTAAAATATTGAGGGAGCCTACAGGACAGATAGGTTGTATGTGGCTAGACGTTTATTAAAAGAGTCACTACAGTTTGTTGCTGCTTATATTTATGCGTTGATATATGTGACTGGAGAAGACACTTTTGATGTTAGTTTCAAGACCAGTATGGGATTAGAAAGGTTCTGACTTAAATATAATACAATTAAGAAAATGCCATTATGGACCCCGTTTTTGCCATCCCCCTTACTAAACCCCAGGTATAAAACATCATGGTCATGTTCAGGAAGGAGGGGTTAAATGTAAGTGATATACATTATTAGGTATAAAACAGGTGCAATATCCTGGGTTCCACTGAGGCGATTGATTCTGAGGGATAGAGATGTAGGGTAAAACTTTTTCAAGTGAACTCTGAAATCACACACCTGCCTAACATGTATTTCCTTGGTAAGGACAGGGGAGTATGTTTCTGTTATGGTCAGCCTAAAGTATGCTACAAGTGCAGTGCTTGAACCCACTTGAGTAGTACATGTGGTATGATCAAGTGCTCCCTATGTGGAGACTTTGGGCATGCTAATGTACGGTGTGAGAACATATTTAAGTGTAACGTTTATGATGACAATGGACACACATTTCATCAGTGTCCATGGACTAGACGCAATAGGAATGAAGGATGGGATCAAGATGACCTTGTACAAAGAGCACAGGATAGAAGGAGATCCCTGCCCTCTACCCCCCCCCCCCAGAATCAACTCCAGTGCAGGACAATAGGGCAGATATACCAAAGGATGGTGCACAACCTGAGGCTAGTCCCGAGAATGGCTGCAGTATTAAAAACTATAAAAAGAGGATTTAATTTTTGTCATACCTAGAACATGTTTCTCAGGATATTATGTTTTTTGCAAAAGACAAGACTGAGTTCTCTATTTGAAGTTGAGCAACTTAGAAGAAGTCGGGTGTGGGATCCATCCTTCTGGGCTTTTGGTACAGATTTAGTGGATGGGGTAGGAATTTTGTTCACGGGACTCCCTTTTTCGGTAACCAGGGTGATGGATATCTTGTCAGGGACAGCACTGCTCTTAGACTGTAAATACGGGGATTTTGACTTTCGGTTGATAAGTACTTATGCACCTCAAATGTAACCCCTAGATGGCGCTATCCCAGGGGCTACTACCCCTGCCTGATTTGCCACTAACAGGTTGAGGGGCCTGGATCCAATGGCGGGTGCCTCCACCCAGAGGTCAGGGTTTGCAATAGTTAAACTAACTTGGTCACAGCCCTCTGGGACACTGCAACCCCCCTTTCTTCCCACTAGTGGCCCACACAATATATCAGAATTACCTTCACAGTATACACTTACCCCAGGTCTGGTTCCGCACTGGGACCTCCTGTGAAATGAGATACAGTGCAACAATCACAGTACAGTACTTTAACATAGACAAATACCTCAGGCAGTATAACTTTGCTGAAACAAGCAGCTCTGATTTATTTAGGGGATATAACAAGGACAGGGGAAATCAGGTTAATTAGCTTATCACTCTAATAATCTACCTATGGCTCTGTGCAGGCCTATCCCTATCAGTTACTGTCCCTGGGTACCCAAGCCCTAGTGGCTAGTCCAAACGTGGCAGCTGGTAGGGGCCCTTTCACACAGAGAAAGGGAGAATTAAACAGTTAGCAGTACAGTAATTCCATTTGGATTTAATGTGGCAATTCAACAGGGAGCGACCTGAATTAGTACTCACGACCTCCAAATAAGATAGGGTCCTTCAATGTCAGCAGGGCTCACTTGAGGTACACAAACCTCTTCACACATCCATATAAAAGAAAGCACTATACCAGGCAGGCTGCATCTGTATCCCGATCGCATTACTGCACAATACCCGGAGAACACACAGCAGATTCAGTTCCTGACAGACCGAGTGCAATTTTCAGCAATTCTTCCAGTCTTCTACAGGGTGAGCCTGTTTTCTACTCTTCAGAGATCCTTTGATTCTTTTCACAGGACGGATTCAGTCCTAACAAGCTGCAGACCGGAACTCTGGGCCTTACACACGTTTTTGACTAAACTGCACACTGAAAAAGCACAGGGCTCCTTCCTTCTTCACTGCCAAAGCTCAACTGACACTCCAACTGACAAAACTGGCACTTCCTTTGAGTTCCTCCCAGTTCTTGACTGGATTGGCTGTCACTCACAATAGACTGCTGCTGTTGGTCCAAAAAGGCACTGAAGTCTAAACTACATCTCCCAGAGTCACTGCCCATACAATCCTCTTGTGGCTGGCTCAGATTATGAGTCCAAGTTCTGATTCGTCCAAGGCACCATTTTAGAGCTAGCTTACCCCACACTGATTGGTCCAGTTCAGCAGTTCAAAACTAGAATGGGGAACTAGCAGACACAGTTCTGACTGCAAAGAAAGCAGGTTAGACAAACTGTAATTTCATTATTACTCTAAATAATTTCTGGCAAACAGTTACATCTTTCAGATAGGTTCCCTTTGCACTCCTAGTGACTGCAAAATGAAGTGAATTGGCAGCAGCTCGAGTGGTACTCAGAGAAGCACACAGTCCCCCCATACAAACTAATTATGTCTGCAAGCAGACAGCTCTTAAAGAGACAGTACCAGAGGCTCTAAAAACACTCACTGATAAATGGCTTAAATGCCAAACACCATTCAGGCTTGGAGCATTCAAGCAAGCTCCTGGAAGTCTTTTGGGAACCCCCATTTGCAGGGGGGTTACACAAAGACATCACAACTTGAGCTTTTTGATAATATTAAACCATATTTATGTAGTAGAAAGCACACCATATGGGGAGGAGATTGGAATTGCAGTTTAGATTCAAAAACTCGAGATAATTTAAAAAAAAGTTTTGTGAGTCACATACACTAAAACATATTATTTCAACAATACATTTAAAAGACTCCTTCAGACACCTCAGGAAAGATCCAGGTTACACACATTATAGACACTCATATGCCACACGGATAGATTATTTTTAAATTTCTTACACCAACAAAAATGGAAATAAAACCAACAGAATTCTCAGATCACAATATCTTGTTAGTTACCTTCAGTTTAGCAACCCCCACCCCCGATTCTTTTTGCAGACACAACGTTGGAAATTGAATTCTGCACTGTTGGAACAATCAGAACTAAAACTAAAAGTGGTACCGTTATTAAGAGCCAGATATTCCACATTATGTCTTTATGATGATATATGGGAGTGGTGGCATGACACTAAAATGGACTTGAAATGGCCTTTTCTCAAACTTAGAAGAAATAAGGCTAACTTGGAATATTTGAAATACCTTGATTTCCGAAATCAGCTATATAAATTAATGTATTTTCCACTGACTGAAGAAGTTCGATATAAAATTCAAATAGCTGAAGTTAAAAAAAAAAAAAAAAGTTTCCCTACCAATATAGTGGAGCTAAGACTTTAGAAGCAGAAATGAAATTTGGAACTGTTAAGCAACCTGCATCAGACCCATATATGGCATGCAAATAATGACTAGACGCCACTGTGATGCCAGTCTTATACAAACAGAATAAAAATTTGGTCACAGCTGAGTTGCATATGTTAGTTGTGGCACAATATTCTTTAAAATCCACATTTAATATAGAATTTAATCCACAAGATAGTCTTTTGATTTTTTAACCGCATCAGTTAAACAGTTGGCAGCTGATAAATATGCAGAATTGGAGATGCCCATTACAAGGGAAGACATTTTTAATATCATCATGTCTTTAAAAACTGGAACATCTCCAGGCCTTGATGGCCTCACGAGTGAGTTTTATAAAATATTTGCACAACAAATTAGTGGATTATTAGTACCAGTATATAATTACATCTTAGAACATAGTAAGGCTTTTCCAGAATTTGGGAAAACAGTTATTACTTGTATTTATAAGAACAAGCATTTGTCAATAAAGGAATAATGCATGACATGGTGTGTGTCATGCTGGGATAACGCCACGCCTGGGGGGGTTGGGCACGAGGCCGCATGCGTCCAGTGCCCCAGGTGTGGTGTTATCCCAGCATGACACGTACCCTGGAGTGCATTATTCCTATTATACAATGGCTTGTTGTGTATATATAAAATAAAAAAAATGATTTTAAAGAATGTTTTTATTAGTGTGGAAAAATATTTTTTGTTTCTTAAGAGGAAATGCAAAAAAAAAAAAGAGTACCAAATGGTCATCTACATGGGTTCACAGTGCTGAGACTAGACCTGTGACGTTATGCTCTGATAACGCCATGGGTCCAGCCCCAAACTGACCAATCACAGTCCAAGATTCTTTCTTGCCTTTTTATAATGTTGAATGTTTGCTTGCTGGTATTAGCATTGGAAATGCAGGAGTTAGACAGATGCAGAATAGGAATGGCAATGAAGTATTGAACTTCATGCCAACCCCACCTCCACCCTGCAGAGACGGAGAGGCATTGGGGTATGTATTTGGGTCATCGCACATAACATCCTTACCATTTCACCTCACCCTATCCTGCAGACACTGACACGTTTTGAGGTGTACCTTGGGGTGTTCAGCTTTACAGTCACCGCATTCCATAAGGACATTCGCTGAAATGGGTGCAGTATAGGAGAATGGGGTGAACTCTGGGGCCGAAGAGTTCAAAGCACACCTCAATACCTGTCACTGGCTGCAGAGTGGGGGTGGAATGGCATGAGCATTGAGGTCAGCAATCCAAAGGCACACCCTTAATGCCTGTCAGTCTGTATAGGGTGGGACGTTATGGTTAGGAACCCTAACGCCCTGGGCGTTTGTTGGTATTTGCACTACAAGTCTTCAACATGGCCTTTTTATGACCCCCACCTCATGAACCGTGGCACTGTGATTTTGTTAATGTGTCCCGAACTTTGAGTTCCCACAGCGACCGTCTGCACCAGATGTATGAAAACAGATTGGGCAGGATGTGAAGAATGACAGCTGTGCCATTTAAGGGAGGTGTGAAGAGATGGCAGTGTTGAAAATCTGTAGTGAAAATATTACAAATGCTTGAACTTCCAAGCATATGTGGAAACTGCGCAACGCATGCGCGTAACATAGTCATTTAGTGGAATTATTTCACCAAATTTTCAACATAGTCTTTTTGTGACCTCTGCTCATGAACACTGTCACTATGATTTTCTTACTCTGTCCCGAACATTGATTTCCCACAGCGACCGTGCTATTCTCGCCAAATGTGAAAACGCATATTTCGGGCAGGATTTGAAAAATGACAGCTATACTGTTCATAAGGAGGTGTGAAAAAATACCAGTGTTGAAAATCTGGAGTGAAAATATTACAAATTTGAGAAGTTACATGGGTGCATGGAAACTGCGCAACGCTCGCTCGTAACACAGTCATTTTATGGACTTTCATCACCAAAGTTTCAACATAAGCATTTTAGGACCTCTGCTCATGAATAGTGTCACTGTGATTTTCTTAATCTGTACCAAACACTGATTTCCCAGAGCAACTGCGATTTTCTGCGCAGGATGTGCAAAAACACATTTTGGCCAGGATGTGAAAAATGACAGCTGTACTGTTCATAAGGAGGTGTGGAAAAATGCCAGTGTTGAAAATCTGGAGTGAAAATATTACAAATTCATGAAGTTACAAGTGTGCGTGGAAACTGCACAATGCATACTCTTAAAAGAGTAATTTTTTGGATTTGTTTCACCAGATTTGCAACAGGCTTTTTAAGAGCCCATCTGATGAACAGTGGCACTGTCATTTCATTAATCAGTCCCGAAAAGTGATTCCATGCAATGACCGCAAAATCATCTTTTGGGATGGAATAATGCCATGACAGTCACTGAATTCATGAGGCGGGGTCCCAATAACCTCATGTTGAAAATGTGGTGCCAAAAGTCCAAAAAATGGCCAAGATATCCACATAAGTTGAAAAAACAATTTATGCCATTATACAGCTTACCGGCTTTTCTTCAGTTTGTGGTTGGCTTTGAGGAGTGCAGATGTGTTCTTGGTCCATCGAAGATCATCGCCCCATCCGGTAAGAATGGAGTGAGGGGGGTTGTGGGGAGGGGGTATGCAGAGGGTGGGCGCGGGTTGGAGAGAGCACCGGACACAACACGGGACTGTTTTCTACTTTTCAGGTTAAAAATAAATTGAAACCATCACGGGAAGGTTTTCCTTTTTTGCAGGTAGGTTTGGCACGCTGGGGTGGGTTCCCAGCTTGCCACCTGCGTGTTTATTTTGGGGGGGGACTGCAGCCGACAGGGATTGGGGCCACCCATCAGCAAAGTAAGAAGGATTTGTGTTTTGGGGGGTAGACATGATGCTGAGGGGTTGGGCACCCCTCAGCAAACAAAATGTACTGGGGGGTATTATGCCGACAGGAGTGGGCTCCCCATCAGCAAATGATCTGGGGAGAGGGCATGCTGTCAGGGTGATTGGGCACCCCAGTCGGCTTTTATGGGGACTTTGCGCTGCTGCCATGTAACTAGAAATGTTGCACCAGGCAAGGCACCGCCCTGCAATGACAGGTCGCTCCTTCATTGCGGTGCAGTGGCTGACGCTGCAATGACAAGGCGGCCTCTCATTGCAGCGGCCAAATTGTGTAAGTTGGTGGCACTTTTGCAGAACCAGTGTCATCAGGACACTGGGCCTGCATTGGGTGAACAGTGCCAAGCCTACAAATGCAGTGCTGGCGTTGGCTGCCACAGTGCCGCACCTCCATAACCTGCTTCTCCCCTAAGCTGCCACATAATATGTCTTGTGCATACGTGCAAGCAAACCTAAAAAGTGATAAGCATGACATTTTAAACTGGAGGCCTATAAGCCTTTTAAATACTGTTTACAAAATCCTTACTAAATTATTGTGCTTGTGGTTACAACTGTTATGGAACTACTTATTGATTCAGCACAAACCTGCGCTATACCTCACAGAATTATACAATGTAATCTATTTTTGTTGAGAGAAATATTTGAATGTAACAGGGAAAAACCAACTGACTGGATTTGTATTATCCTTAGACCAATCCAAAGCTTTCGACTGGGTGGGACATAAATACTTCACACAAGGCCTATCGGCATACAGTATACCACGGAAAATAGTACATTGGATTGAAGGACTGTAAAAAGGAGCATGTTTAGTACCATCTGTAAATGGACATTTGGGTGAGGCCTTACCTCTGAACATAGGGGTACGACAGGGCTGCCCTTTAAGCCCCTTACTATATACCTTTGCCCTAGATCCCGAGATAAGACAGATTAAATTGGAAAACTAGATTACAGATTTGTCTCCACATTCCAGTCTTAGCCATGTAAAGCTCTCTGCATATGCAGATGATGTTTGCCTTTTTGTGCAGGACACCTTATCAGGACAAACTGCAATACACACTTTTCAGGCTTTCTCGAAAATCTCAGGGGCTTAGTTAAATGTGAACAAAAGTATGAACATCCCTATAGGGAACTTGCCAGATATGCAGAGTCACTTTGCAGGTGTAGCAATTTCAAGTACCCCACACAAAATTTGGGGGCATATGGTTTGGGAATGGAGATTTACCCACTTAAACTGGGAAAAGAAATTAGACATCTTCGAAACGAAGGTTAGACTCTGGAAAACTTGGAAATTGGCAAAGAAGAAAAGAGTATTGATAAGAAATGTTTACTACCCATATTTACATATTTAAGTTTTATATATGCACCACCAGTACATCTGGAAACAAAGAACATTAAGTAATTTTTTCCAAAAACTTTAGGGAAGTCTCCTCAACCCAGTTAGGAGAGATTTCAAGTATTTACCATATAAAGAGTGTGGGTTTAATATGATAAACTCTCTAGTGTTCTATCACTCCTTTTTCATAACGAACACAATTGTATGGGGCTGGAACCCTACTGAATATCCCTGGCAAACATGGATGAGGTATGCTTTAGGCATGTATATGTCTAAATGGGAACAAGAAGCTCCAAAGATAATTACTGGTTATAATATACCAGATTATGCAGTGGCTATTTTAAAAACATAGACAATGGAAAATAGACAAAAATAGCATACAGGCTTTTGGAAGAAGACAGTTGTACAATCATATTGTGTATGGCACACAAAAAGTGATATTAATACTCCCCGAATGTATACCTACAAAACTGACACAGGCTTTAGCAGTATTAAATGATAATAGGGTACCACAACACACTTGGGATGTTCTTTGGATATGTAGCCAAGGTAATTTAGGAGTTCGAGGGAATCTGAAGCACAAGGTCATACAAGAAAGATTGTGCCCAAGACTGACATATAACAATATAGAGGAAACATTGAAAAATTTCTATATCACATGTCCACATAGCGTACAGTTCTGGGATATTTTAGCAGTTAAATGGTAATGGCCTTTTTTAAGCAGAATAACACACTTATTCTGGGAGATTATTCTGAGATATGGAGATGGTTTCATAACACTACACTGAATGTTATTTTTGCAATCCGAAATTGTATGTATGGCAAGCTAGACGCCAGTTTCTGATGTAACTGATACAGTTGACAAACATGGCACTGATTTGTCAGGTTGAACTTGCAATACAGAATGTGAAAGAATGTGACAAAATAAAATACGCATCTGGAAAAGTAATACACTTCTGGAGAACTCTGGACATATTATAAGTATGGGATTACTTTTTGGCAGATTTTAATGTATAGAGTGCATTTTTGGGAAGTTATTAATTGAAATGGGGAGGGGATTAATACTATGTGCCTGTACATATGGAATTACATGGATGTATATTGTGATTTCCTGCAGATATGTTAAACTGATGTAATGTTTATTTTTTTCTCAAATAAAATGTCCCTACTCTTGGATAGAGGACGCTGTTGGTCTGCTGTCCAAGATGGCAGATCCTGGTAGAGTGGAGGAGGATGGTGTGCTCAGGCTGGGGTTTTACTCTCTTTCCCAATCTGTTTCTCTCAAGAGGATGCATTGGCAGAAGGGCAACAGCTTCCAGAAAGTATGGACATTGAGACAACAGTGATAGAAACCGAACCTGAAGATACTGCCCTAGCTGAACAATAACTTGAGCTGGAATTGCAAGAAAGGAAACCGCACCTGTTATAGATGTTAGCTGATGATGAATAGTGCTATAATGTATAGTGTAATGCTGTTATGCATGAAATTCCATGCCTGGAATATGCTTGTTCTGCTGCAGTAGTGATGTCATTATGTTGTTCTGCTGCAGTAGTGATGCCACTACTACAGTAGAACCACTTGGAATCCTGGCACATTTTTGCTTTCCTCCATTTAATTCTATGGTGACAATATTCTGGAACCTCTAGAGACTTTGCAAGTCAGTTTCATTATGAAAAAGAGAGAAAAAAAAACACAAAGCACACATTTCACATAGTACTACTATACACTATAAAAATACAGGATGAGCAATTTATGCACAACCTGTGTACTGTAACACTCGGTCTCTGATTCTCATGGACCTCTCAAGCTTCGCTCGAGGCTCAGAGGAACTGAACCCCTCTGTGGCAGAACACACTGGTTGTGCATAGTTGCCCATCCAGTATTCTTTATATAATAAAAGCAAAGCTACCTAAAAGAAACACCTTGGTCCTGCACAGACTTGGTCCAGAGCTGGAACAGAGAAGCCTTGGACAGATGGTGCTGTGTTTGACAGTGAAGCTGGCAGTGACAAGCAGCTGAGCAAGCCATTGGATACAAAAGTTTCTGCTAAGAAAAAGGTATCATCTGGCTTAAGACCTCCAGATTTGTATATGTGCAAAGCAAGGACTGATCCCTTGAAAAAGCTCTGACAGGTGCTGACTGGAAACAAGAACCCTCCAGAAACTGGATTCTGGACCCAAGTTGGACTTCACAGGCTTCCATGGGTAAAATAACTCCTGCAGTCCCAGTGTTGAAGAAGGTCCAGATTGCTGATTCTGGTCTCACAGGGACAAGCCCAGCAGTGCATTTTAGTCCAGAGCTGCCAGTCTGTAGTAACCCTCCCCAAATTGTTCCTGCCTCACAGAGTGTAGCGAGGCTTGATTCGGCAGTCGGTTCCCCTGCCAACTCTTTTCTCCTGATTTTGCCTCTTGAACAAGTGCAGCACTTGACTCAGCTGGCAAGCAAGCTGGTATGTGCAGTCCCCGAATCATGCCTGGATATAGAGCACCTTTCAGGGCCACCCACTGACCAAGAGACTGAAGTTCATTCCTTGTTTCCACTGGCTATGATCAGTTGGAGCTGTGACTTAGATACAGGCACAGCAGGGCAGCAACGGTAAGCCATGCCTGAGCAGCTGATTTTGTGAGAATAGCAAGAGGGGAGCAGTCAAAATGAGCAGGTACAGCAACCAGCTGTACCACCTCTACCTGGATTTGCTCTGAAGATGGTGAACATGGACCTGCAACTGGGGAAAGAGGCACTGCAGACAGAAAGACAGCAGGAGTGTCAGCAGGTTGCAGCCTACAGCAGAGACTCGGGTATCCAAAGGAGTGGGTCAGGGGAGGGGGAGGAATGGAGTATTGATGCAGGTGGAGGAAGGCAGTGGTACATGGATAATAGATTCAAAGCAAGCAGTTATGTCTGCATCAGGCAGTGGTTCACAGGAGCCAGCTTCAGCCCCTGTCCTTCCTAGAGAGGGACAGGCATTGCAGAATCTAAGCTATCAAGAGGCTAGAGCACCTGGCCCAACAGATTCTACTGTTTTATACCCCCAAAGGTGATCAGAGGAGCAAATGGAGGAAGATGTACATACTTCCACTTCCAGAGGACCGGAGCTTGGGGATCCTCAACCCCAGACAGTAATCCTCCTGCAGGAACTGATCTCTCAGAGTTGGATGGGGAGCTCCAGGGTAATCATGACAACTCAGACCGTAGATCAGCTTCTAGTCCTTCTTGTGCTGGCCTGTTCCATGACGGAACAGAACCTTCCCCCCAGAAAAAATTGCAGTTTGCCTCAGGTATAGAGGCGGGATGTCGGAACACTCGGATAGAGCGTTTGTGGTCAGGCAGATGAGTAAAGACTCAGCCCAATTTTTTGCATCAGATATCTGTGCCTTGATGCACATTTCAAGAGAGGAAAAATATGACAAGTTTCAAAAAGCTGCTGGAGGTGTGGTTCGCCCGACAGGGCAAGAGCAAGGGATCGGGAGATCTGTGCAATGTACCGAGGTTTGAGTGGGACAAACTTTTGGAGAATGTGCATTGTTTGATCATAAGTGTGACAAAGACTGACAAGCAGGAAGCTTATATACTCGGTGAGAGTAGCATGTTTGTCTCTAGGAGATATTTCATTTTGAAGACATGTGGTACCACCCTCTTACTGCAAGCACTGGTTCCCCTGTTAGAGCTTGCTAGAGAATATGCTGGGTTTGATACAATTGATAATTTATTTTATTCTCGGAAAAATTTTATGAAGCCATCCCAACAATAACACTCACAGGAATTTTCAGGAGGAGGTGGAATTCTTGAATGAGACATTTCCAAATGGAGCAGCTTACTGCATGGGACGGTATGAATTCTGATTGCTGGTACATGTACACGTTGGATATCTCAGAAAAACCCCAAATCAAGCACCCAGATCAAACTCCGGAAATCCTGATGAGTGAACTTGATCCAGCAGTTATGAACCAGTTCTACATGAAAGACAGTGTTACTGCAAAAGATGTCACTCGTATGAGTGGAATTCGTGTGACCTGATACCAGGTTCAGTCATTGATGCAGCATTGTTCAGTCCATGCGGCTATTCAATGAATGGAATGAAATATGATGGGACTTACTGGACAATTCACATCACTTCAGAGCCAGAATTCTCCTATGTTAGTTTTGAAGCCAACATTGCTCAAACAGCCTATGATGAATTGATCAGGAAAGTTGTGGAAATTTTCAAGCCAGGAAAATTTGTGACTACCCTCTTTGTTAATCAGAGCTCCAAATGTTGTACTGCATTTTCCTCTGCCCAGAAGATTGAAGGATTCAAGCATCTTGATCATCAGTTTGCTCAGTTCAGTGACTACAATTTTGTGTGTACTAGTTTTACAAAGAATCGGCAGCATAGTTGAGTAATAAAAATGAAAAAGAAGAAACGAAAAAAAACATGCAAAGAAGATGGTGGTGGCTACCTTGATAAATGTGTAGAGGGCCAAAACATCCAGAGCTGCCACTTTTTAGATTCAGTAGGCACTAGGTGTTACTATGACATTTGTATGATATCCCATTTGAATTTTATGCATCATTGTATAACGGAGTTAGATATCTTGCATGAATGCTCCTTTCTCTGTTTAGCTATGCAAGGCCACTGTTGCAGTGAAACTGAAGTGCATGTAGAAAAAATAAATTTTTATTGTGTGAGGTTCTACAACACTTGTAAAGTAAGATCATACCTAATGAAGCGTTCTACAAGTGTCACAAAATCTCTGCAGACAAGGCTTTCATGCTCACTAGTTGTACACCCTGGCATGCTTAGCTGGACTTGCTGGTTGGACATACTATGCAACTTACTGACTTTCCAAACATGTCTGTAATTAAAGCTCCCACCCTGGACCAAAAATGGGATCTTGGCATACATAATTTCCTGTTGCACTCCCTCCCCAACTGAATTTGTCAGGAAAGCAGTAGGTCATCAAAGCATCAGTAAATCTATAAGGTCAGTTGGCATTCGTCTGTATTCCCCTCCCCCGGGTCGTGCCTGAAAATAGGCAGAATTTGTCTAGTGCACTTACCCAGTCAACAAAAACTAAATAAATAAAACACCTCAGGGTTTGAATTGGTTTTGACTTAAATATAACCAGTTGAAAAATAATCCATTGTGGGTTACATTTCTTTCCACCCCCCTTACTAAACTAGCTTTTAAAACTGCTACAGTCGTATTTCGGGACGAGGGAGTATATGTGAAGGACACTCAGTTTTGGTTGTGACCGATATGGGATGTACTTGGGGCCCTGGAACCCATCACGGATACAGAATCTGTTTGGACTGAGGGATGGAGGTTCCATGTTAGAAGAAGCTTGCAACTAGCAAAACAGTCCCTGCATTGTTACCCAGTTCCTCTGTCTAACAAATCTGAAGTGTTGCAAGACAATGGAGACTGATGGATTCTGATTAAGGAGAGGAGGATTCTGACACATCTTCCTCAAAGTCCTCTCTTTCCCAATCAGTATCGAATGCAGAAATCTCAAACGTCAGGAGACAAAGAAGGTAGCAGAAGAAGTCAGCTAAGGGAGAGGGAGTCACTTATGGATACAGGAACATAGAAGTTGTCAGCAGATAAGGGCCTCTTGGCCCACCTAGCCTTCCCTTTTTTCCATACCTACAGTGACACCACAATCGTATTTCGGAACGAAGGAGTATATGTGAAGGACATTCAATTGTGGTTGTGACCAATAAGGGATGTACTTGGGGCCCTGGAACCCATCATGGATATAGTATCTGTTTGGACTGAGGAATGGAGGTTCCACATTAAACTGCTTCAGAAGGAAAAAGGTGCTCTCCGCCTTCCCCACAGTTTTTTCTTGGGGAGGGAAGAGGAGTATGTTTTTATGTGGGGGAGCCAAAGGTCTGCTGTAAGTATGGAAACAGAACGCATTTATCCAGTGCCTGCGACCAGTTACATTGCAGGCTTTGTGGCAAATTTGGTCATTTTAGTATGCAGTGCAGAAACCGATTAAGATGTAATCACTATGAAGAGAAAGGTCACTCCTTTCATAACTGTTCCTGGGCTGCACAAAATTGAGATATGGGTATGATCAAGATACCCTTCTGAAAAAGGTATAGCAAGTTGGACCTGTGGATGCCCCCACAGACAGACCTCAGGCTGCTCCTTCAGACACCATGCACTCTTCAGTAATGGAGGGACAAGCATCTTGACCCCCAGCTACTCAGAAGACAAGTAATGAGTCCTCTACTCCTCACCCTACAGAGGCTGCCCCACAACTAGCAGCAGTATCCGTGGCACCCGAGCATGACAGGGATCCTGGAGTTCCCAGTGCTCTTCAGGAGACAGCAGCTATCTGGAGTCCAGGGACAGAAAAAGCACGAATGCCCCCTCCAGCGGAGGTAATGCCTGTTGTCTCTAGAAGAAGCTTCCAACTAGCAAAACAGCCCCTGCATTGCGACCCAGTTCCTCCGTCTAACAATTCGGAAGTGTTGCAAGACAATGGAAATTGGTGGATTCCGATTAAGGAGAGGAGGATTCTGACACATCTTCCTCAGAGTCCTCTCTTTCCCAATCAGTATCGAATGCAGAAATCTCAAACGTCAAGAGACAAAGAAGGTAGAAGAAGTCAGCTAAGGGAGAGGAAGTCACTTAATGGATATAGAAACATAGAAGTTGTCGGCAGATAAGGCCTCTTGGCCCACCTAGTCTTCCCTTTTTTCCCTACCTACAGTGACACCGCAGACCCAACCCTGTCTCCAGTCTCCCCCCCCCCACTTCTAAGATCCCTTTGTGTCTATTACATGCATTCTTGAATCCTATAACCATTTCTGCTACCTCCACCAGGAGGCTGTTCCACATATCCACCACTCTTTCCATGAAAAAGTGTTTCCTCACATTTCCTTTGAACCTCCCTCCTTCTAACGTCATAGCATTCTTGAGCATCTTTTCCTTTGGAAACTGCTACCTTGTTCTTCCCTGTGAGAAATTTGAATGTTTCTATCATATCTCTCCCCTTTCCTCCAGGGAGTATGTATTTAATTCCTTAAGCCTTTCCTCATAGGCTTTTTGATGCAGACCCCTGCACTGTTTTGGTTGCCCTCCTCTGAACTGCCTCCACCCTGTCTATTTCCTTTCGAAGATGGGACCTCCAGAACTGGACACAGCATTCGAGGTGTGGTCTCACCAGTGATCTATACAGGGGTATTATTACCTCCCTCGTCCTGCTGGTGATGCCCCTGCCTAGTCATCCCTACGTTGTTGCACTGTTTAGCAACCTTTAGGTGGTCAGTAATGATTACTCTCATGTCCCTTTCCTGTTTTGTGCTTCTACTTGTACCTCCCCCAGGTTGGTATGTTGCCCCTGGGTTTCTTCACCCCATGAGCATTATTTTGCACTTTTTAGTGTTGAAACCCAGTTGCCCGTCCTTCCAGCTTTTTGAGATTGGCCCTTATTCTGTCCGCCCCCCTCCCTCGGTGTGTCCACTCTGTTGCAGAGTTTTGTATCGTCCACGATCAGGTAAACTTTTCCTTCCAGTCCTTCTGTAATGTCACTCATAAAGACATTGAAGCGGACCGGGCCCAGTACCAACCTTGTGGCACCCCACTAGTCACTTTGCCTACTCTAGAGTGGATGCCATTCACTACCACCCTCTGTATCCTATTGCTCAGCCAACTCTCTACCCATTTTACAACTTTAGTTACCTACTCCTAGGCTCCCTAGCTTGTTTATCAGTCTTCTGTGTGGAACAGCATCAGCAGCTTTGCTGAAATCCAGGTAGGCCACGTCCACCGCCCTTCCCTGATCCACTTCCCTGGTTACCCAGTCAAAGAACTCTGATCAGATTTGTCTGGCAAGACCTCCCTCCCCACCATGAAACCATGTTGCCTTGTATCTTGTAGACTACTGGCAAAAAGGTTTTCCCCAATCCTTTCCTTCAATAGTGATTCCATTACATTACATTACCTTACCCACCACTGATGTTAGGCTCACTGATTTGGCAGTCTTTTCCTCTGTTTGCACCTTTGCACTCCTAACTGCCTTCCCTGCCTCCCTTTGTTTCTCCTGGTAGCTCTCCCTATCCCCTCCTTCTGTGTTATTTTGTATCTTCTAAATGCCAATTTTTTCTTTTTTTTTTATTCTTACATTTTCTACTACCTCCTTAGAGAACCATAGTGGTCTCTTTTTCTCATGCCCTTACTAACCTGCCTGATGCTGAGATTGGTAGTCTTTTCAATGCCGTCTTTTATTTTTGCCTACTGTTCCTTTACTCCCCTGATTTTCCATAACACTGCTAGGGTGTCCCTCTGGCATTCTCCCATTTTCTTGAAGTCATCCCTGCTGAAGTCCAGAACCCTCGTCCTTGTGTGATTTGACTCCGACCCAGTTTTTATATCAAACCACACCATACAGTGATCACTGTTCCCCAGGTGGTCCCCCACTGTGACATCTTCGACAATGTCTCTGTTTGTCAGTACCAGGTCCGGTAATGCCCCCTCCCAAGTGGGTTCCATAGTTGCCTGAGAAATGCCCCCTTCAAGGAGTCTAGGACGTTCCTACTCCTAGCTGATGCTGCCGCATGGAGGCTTCAGTCCACGTCCAGTAGATTGAAGTCTCTTACTAGCAATATCTCTCCCCTATGAGCCATCCTTTGGATTGCTAGCATCATTTCCATATCCACATCTCCCCCCCATGCTGGAGGTCTGTAGATCACTCCTGTGTGGATAGCTGCCTCTTTCCTCCTCTCCAGAGTGACCCAGAGTACCTCCTCCACTCCCTGCTCCCCTGTATTGATGTGGCTTTTATGTTGTCCTGTACATATTATTCATTTTGTAGCACTTACCTCCTTTTGTTGCATCATTATCTGCAACTACCCCATGTAATTCTTCCAGTTGTATAGCACTCTGTTTTCAATTTTGTATTTTTCACAAATACCTCATATATTGTTGGAATAGCTTCTTTTTTTCCTGCAACTGTATAGTTACTCCATGTACTGCTACTGTTTAGTTACTGTCTTGTATTCGCTACTGCACTAATGTTCCACTTAGTTGTACGTGTATTATCATTCATACTCCGTGTTACCCCCTCCCCCAGGTCGCACTGGGAGACTAGCAACTTGTTTTTCAGTGTGCCTTCCTAGTGAAACATTTCAATAAAACATAGTGAGCCACTTCTCGCCCTTGTCTGCATACCTTGTCCCTCCTGAACAGAGCATATCCTGGAATGGCCACATCCCAGTCCTGGTTTTCATTGCACCAGGTCTCTGTGATGGCAACCAAGTCCAGGTCTGCTTCCACCATGGTATTCTCTAGATCAGCAATCTTGTTGTTTAGACTTCAAGCATTTGCACACATATCTCTCCAGGTTGTGCCACCCCTTCCCCCCCCTTTTTCCCTTTTGCCTATCCTTATTTCACCCACTATATTTTTCAGTTATAATAATTTCTTCTACCCCATGACTTTCGTTTTCATTTGCTTCATTTATTTTTTTGTATTATATATTTATTGAATTTTTTGCAAGAAAACGTACAAAAACATCGATCCACAGGTGAATCCAACTTACAAATATGATCCATAAAAATGAATACGTTTATCCATGGTACATGAGGAACACCCCAATAAATACAGCATAGGGGGAAGTAACCATTAGATTAAAATAAAGCATTCCAAAAGCATGCAACCCAGGGAAGAACTCAGCAGGATTATTCCAACCCAATCAGCTGAAGAACAGAGCCAGCTAGCGGTGGGCCCAACAACCTACATATCCCCTTTAGGAACTCAATCACAGTTTTTATCAGCTTCTCTGGAAATGTTCCCAAGAAAACAAGTTAAACAAAAGTCGAAGCACACGGACATTTACCCCACATCATACTGCTGTTTTATAAATCACAGTGCTAAGCCAAGCAAGTATCTGACACCTCCAGGCCTGAACAGAAAGTATTTGGTTAAACAAAGCACGGCAGCACTTATTGCAAAGCTCCAGCAGATGTACATAAGGGAGAAAAAAACAGAATAAACATCTCCTCTAGCCCCAACTTTCATCCTGACTATTTTCAGACTACAGAGCACATAAGATCATGATGGTGGTGTCACAAGACAGCTGGTGAGACCCCATCTGGAGTACTGTGTGCAGTTCTGGAGACCCAATCTCCGCAAGGACATAGACAAGATGGAAGCTGTCCAGAGGAGGGCAACTAAAATGGTGCAGGGTCTGCACTGGAAGACATATGAAGAGAGACTAAAGGAGCTTAATATGTATAGCCTCAAGGAAAGGGGGGGATATAATAGAAACTTTCAATTACCTCAAGGGAATCAACAAAGTCCAAGAGGGTAGCATCTTTCAAAAAAGAGGTGTGCGAGAACAAGGGGCACAATGTGAAGATAGAGAGGGGCGGCTCAGAGGTAATTTAAGGAAGTATTTTTCACAGAGAGGGTTGTGGATGCATGGAACGGACTTCCGGAGGAGGTTGTGGAGTCAAAAACAGTGGTTGAATTCAAGCATGCATGGGACAGCCATAAGGCAATTCTAGGGGTTGGGGGTAGAAAGAAGTAAGCTGCTGGTTAACTAGGATCTGCAGCTTATCCATTAGGTAGGGAAATGGTCAGACTGGGTGGGCCAAGTGGTCCTTATCTGTCGTCAAATTCTGTGTTTCTATGTTTCTATGTCTAGGATGCATGTCCCACAGATGTAAACTAGAAGCATTCCATCAACATGATAGAAGAACAGAAAATGTCTCAGACCACCCCTACTGATAATATTTGGCACCCATTACCAAATGGGGTTAAAAGACGTGCCAAGAAAATACATTATGGTTTAACAAACAGTCCAGTAAGGAAATCATTCTCCCTCCAAATTATTAGCTTCACTGTCCTGACCCAGCTCCTGCTCAACCACGATGAGCATCTCCTCCACATCCTTTGGGTCATTGAACATGAAAGTCTTGCCCTTCCATGAGAGCCTCAATCTGGCTGGGAACAACAACTGATGGGGAACCTTCAACTGCCGTAGACAGCTTCGTGCCCCGTCAAAAGACTTCCGGCACTGATGGGTCCCATATGAGACGTCAGGGAAAAGAGAAATGTCTGAATCCCCATATTTAGTATGGCGACGATGCCTGGCTGCCACCAATATGTGGTCCCTGTTTCCTACTCCAGTGCATACCACAATAAAAGCTTTTGAGGTGTTGGTATCTCCGCTGGTGCGCTATGGGGGGGGCGTAACTCGATAGGTCTTTTCAGAGGATAAGGGCGCCTCATCCTTCGCAAATCCAAGTATACCAGGCAGGATAATATGGGCGAACTCCAAGGGATCGTCGCCTTCGGCAGATTTTGACAAACCCAACACTCTGATATTCTTTTCAAGGGCTTGGTTTTCCACCAGTTCCAGGCATTGGCATAGCAAAGTAGTGTCTCTGATCAGTTTAGTGGCAACGTCCATTGTTTTATTAAGATTAATTTCCAACTTGGAGATGGTCTGGTCCGTGGTGTCCATGTTTGCCTCCAGAGCCACAACACAAGGGGTTAAAGTATCAAAGTTACGGTCCAGATCTTGGACAGACCGAACTAACTGTCCAAGTGTAGCACTGACAGTGGCTAAAGACACCTTCTCTGTAGTACAGAGTCCTGGTTGCAGTTTTCTGTGGATGGCTTCTCGTCTCGGTTCCCTTTATAGTGAAAGAAATCAGCTGAAGCAGCAGCAGATCCTTTCATCTTCCCCATGTTAACCACCAAGCAGGATCTCTAGTCGTAGGTAAAGCCACTGGTGCAGGAAAAAATACTCCAAATACAGCTTTAATAAGGATTTTATAAAAGTTTACTCCGGAGCTCTCAGAATATGCTGCTTCCTGTGTGGCTGCTCAGCAGCCCCCATTGGTTTTACTCCCCCAGTATTGTTGCTATTGGCCTTGTGAACTTGTGTGGGGGGGGGGCAATTTTTGTCTCCCTTTTTCCTTGCACCGCCCCCTTGGCTAACATAAATGCTTGCCAAAGTAGCATTTAAACTGTTCACTGAGGACTATGGCCCCCTTCCTGGATGGATGCAGGCCGTCGCTCTTGTACAGGCCCTCATCCCAGTCCCCAGTGAAGCTGAAACCTTCCTCAGTGCACCAATCCTTCAGTCATGCATTGGAAGTCCCTGGTGCAGAGATTCCTAGCTTCCCCCTTGTTGTAGAAAGGCAGCATTTCTGAGAAGGTCACAGAGCTTGCCACCTGCCCAAGGCCCCTTGCCAATTCCCTAAACTCGTCCTTCACTTTTCCTATCCCTGCCTCATCCCTAGCCAGGTCGTTTGTCCCCAAATTGACAATGACATCCAACTCCCCCTCCTAGCTACTGCTCTAGTTATCCTGTGGATCTGTTCTCCATCCTTCCGAGCTGTGGCTCCAGGTAGGGACTTAACCTCCCTCTTCCCCTCGCTACCTTATTGTATCTGTATGCTATGTCATCGCTGTTTATTGTACACTGTTGTTTAACGTTGTCCTTACTGGACCTCCTTGCAAATGAACATGCTTAATGGAGTCTTTCTGCCAAAAAAATTTAACTTGTCCCCAGATTCCCTCCTCTGACTATGGAGTCCCCCACCAGGAGTTGCTTCCTCTTCTGGAGTCCTCTGTCACCCACCCTTGGGGCTTTATTATGGAGGACCAGCTCATCCCCCCTGGTCACAACTTTAGGTGTCGCTGTGGGACCATCCTGCTCCTCCAAAACAGTGTAGGAGTTGTTTAGTTACACCATATTGGAGATGTGCTTCTGTCTCACCGCCCTCACCCCACCGTAGTCCATCCAATTCTCCTGCTAGGCAATCTTTGAGGTAGTGGAGGCAGACTTGGTAGCCCCTGGGTGAGGGAGGAGGTTCCCTGAATCCTAGCCAACTTGGCCCAGAGACTAGTATCCTCAGCCTAGAGAGGTGACTGCTGATGGGGCAGTACCACAGCATCCAGAAGGTCCTCCAGAAGACTGCTGCCCCACAGCCACTGCATTGCATCACTCCCAGCATCATCCCCTTCTGCACTTTCTGTCCTTTCTCTGTTCTCTTCTAAGGAAAATCTTTTTTTTTTCTTGCCCTATACGGGGTGTTGCATCCTTCTCACTTAACTGTAGTTGGACAGCAGACTCATCACAAATTACAGAGCACCCTCTGTCTTGCCCTATATAGGGTATTACACCTCTTCTCACTTAACTGTAGTTAGACAGCAGATTCACTGCTAATTACAGAGCACCCTCTGGATCTTGTTGATTTCTCTTGTACCTGGTCTACCCCTTCACTAATAAGCCAACCATTCACTCTGCTGTCCTAGGAGCTAAAGAAAGTACAAAATCACACATGCCCCCACAGTGCAAAGCATCATGGGCTGCATATGCAAATCACCACAGAATGTTTTGCTGGTCCAACTTTAAGCAGAATTGCATGGTGCCGAAAGGCCTCTCACACAGTTTGCAAAGGGTGCTAACAGAAGACATAGACACGTGTTTCGTCCTACCAGGACTCATCAGTATGCCTCGTCTGTTTGACACCCCAGTGGAATGGACCAGCTACCCTTAAGGCAGTGTGCCTTGGATATATTGTGGTGAACCCATTAAAATAAAAAACTATTTAAAAGACAAAGAACCTCTGTGTGCAAACACTGAGGCAAGGGTTACCCCAAAGGGCATTTGGCTGGGAAGCCAAGTTTCAAGAAAGTACAAAATCACACATGCCCCCACAATGTAAAGCATCATGGGCTGCATATGCAAATCACCACAGAATGTTATGCTGGTCCAACTTTAAGTAGAATTGCATGGTGCCGAAAGGCCTCTCACACAGTTTGCAAAGGGTGCTAACAGAACAGTGCTAACACGTGTCTATGTCTTCTAGCCCGCGCTAAAAGGGCAACTTGGATTAAGAGAGGCCGCTGCAAACAGCAGCGGTCCTCTGAAATAACTGCTGCTTTGATTTTTTTTTTTTTTTTTGCGAGGGGCTACCACCCAAAATAAAAATTTTCAACTACAGGGGGAGCAAAATTAGGAAAAAGAAACTCCTCCTGGAAGCAAAACATTTGTCCACACCAGGATCTGATCTCTGCACCATAGAGTCCAGGGGCAGTGGCTCAAGCCACTACACCACATGGCCAGCTCAGCAGGGCTTAGCCAAACAAATAATTTTATCCCCTTTCTCATGAGTGTAGCACGTATCCCTCAGTTTCGCTGTATCTATTCTGTGCTTTTTTTCCCTACTCGCTCTATATGGGAGTGGTATTACTGAGTCACCCATATTGAGCCGCTCAATAATACTCGCCCATATAGGCTGCTACCCAAAAAATGATACTAGGATATGGTTTCAGCACAGAACAAAATACTGTAATTAAAGTAAGGGGCACTGTCAGCTTTGCCCATCGGTTTACTTTCAATCCGCAAATGATAATCTGTGGGCACAAACGAGCACTAAATATGCTAGGGAATTGTCTTGCATCAAAGTAAAAGTGCTCAGTTTACCTGTTTTTTTTATATTTTCAACTTGTTTCTTTTCAGTCGTCCCAACTGAGACTCGCCATTCCCCGGAAGCAGATACCGCACCGAGAACGCGCCAGGAACGCACGTCTACCATGCACGCTGTGCTGAGGTGCAAATTTTAGCAAACACCTCACAGCAGACACATAATCCAGCAAAACTAGTAAAATTAAAATGCTGCTGGTATGTTTCACAATAAAACGAGCGCTGGATTAACTGCAAATCACTACCGGAGTCTGGCACTGAAATCCCGCACTTGAGGTCAGAGGAAAGATCTTGCGCATGCGTGAGAATGTGCCACTAGTGCGCATGCGCGGGATTTCGGCGCCAGACTCTGGTAGTGATTTGCAGTTTGTGCCCACAGATTATCATTTGCAAAGTGAAAGTAAACCGATGGGCAAAGCTGACAGTGCCCCTTTAAAGTACTTAGACCTTAGAAATCAGCTATATAAAGTGCTTATGGTAGCTGCCACTGGTAAAGGGGAATTTGCTGAACATGTTCTACAATTGAAACTAGAGATGCATTACTGTTAGTATGGTAGAGCTGCAAGTTTAGAAGCAGAATTAAAATATGGTAAGCAAAAATCACCCATTAGAGACCCCTTTGTTACATGTAGAGAGAGAGAGAGAGAGAGAGAGAGAGAATGGATCAGTGTCTGATTATGGAATTACAGTGCAGCACCAACCTAACGGACCTCAACCATCCAGACCTCCATAGTTAACGACGCCTGACCTTGTTGTATGTTTCTTTGTTTGTCGTTCATATCATCTCCATTTATTCTGTAATCAGTCCTTTTAGTTCCAGTGCTCTCAGTAGGATTTTTTGTTGGGAGTCACGGACTTTCTTTGAAAAAAAAATGGAGGTTCTGAGCTAAAATCTGGAAGTCTCCGAAACATTTTGGGGGGTCCCCATTGAAATTAATGGAACAAGTCTGGAAAGTGCATTTCAGTGTCATTCATTTATCCACATGTATTTTTTATATTCCTGAGTCAAATTATGCAGACATAATGTCAAAAGTGTTATACATTACTGTTTTTTTTTTCCAGCAGTGTTGCAGAGTCATTTACAAAGGTGCCTTAGCCCTATACGTGATGGCTAAAAACCACAGCAGTGTGATCACATTCAGAAATAAATATAATTCACTGTGTTGTAACTTTTTCATTCATATTAGTTTACAATATGAGAAAAAAATTGTACTTAGAGTTTTGCAGTCAATTCTGTTCTAACATTGGGAATTCTGTCTTGCTGCAGTCTACACCTGGCCCACCAGATTGATGTGCCAAAGCTCAGCCTGGCTACAAACAAAGTCAGCCATTAGGTTACAGTGTAAGAAAACATGTTTGTGATTTTCTGAGGTTTGCCATAGCAAATGGGAGTAGTAACCTGTAGGAGTTGTGAATCAGTCTCCTACTATTCAAACAGCCAAAAAGTGCTGTTTTCCATGGGCAGAAATATTTATTTCCGTGCTCTGCTTCATTTGCATAACCCTGCCCCTTTTTTCTCAGTGCTGCAGCCCCCAACCATGACGTCATGCAAGGGAAACAAAATTTCAAAGGAACACTGTCAGTTTTTAGTGGACTCTCTACATTGTTTGCAAGTAGCTGTATCTAGAATTATATAACGTGTAGAAAAATTCTAGTGATTTGATTGGCTGAACGCTGCTCAGAGCTGTGTAATCACTGACCCATAATTACACTCCTGAATGATTTACAGTCATTCAGGCCCTATATCATAAACAAAGAAAAGTATTATCGCGCTCCCACATTCTGAGAAGGACTTGTCACTTCAGACCTGTCACTTCACCAGCAGGCAGTAAAAGTGAAACAACATCTACACAGAATGGTAAATGATCTTTTTGGCCTACCTGCATCACAAACATTTACCAGAAAGTTTTCTACAGACTGTACTACTGTAAACACTACCGAAATAGGAGACTGCACTTTGATTAGGGAGACAGAAAAAGCAGCTGTTTACCGTACCCACAATGCCTCACTGTGTAAATTAGTATACAGGTTATTATATTTCTGTGGTCACTACAGAAATCAGAGACTAGGAGACTACATTTTCCAGTAAAGAAATTTTGGCAGCTAGATAACTATATGCACAATGTCTTGTTTTGAAAATAAACATATGAGAGCTTTTATTGTTGAACCCACTACAGAAATATGAGACTGCACCTCACAGTAAGAAAATTGGAAAACAACTTCTTATTGTACCCACAATGCCTTGCTACAAACATCTACATATTAGATGCTATACTGCACTCACCACTACCAAAATAAGGGACTGCACCTCTGAGTGAGGAACATTTGAGTCAACTTTATAATTTATCCAGATTTCCTTGTTGCTATATGCAAAACATTGACAGATCCCTTGCATGACATCATTCTGGGGGTGTGGCCACACAGAAAAACTGGAGGGCATAAAGAAAGTGCTGATAAAACATAAAAAAAGACTATGACAGATTTTTCTACAAAACAAATTGCAGCTTCAACATCTGCAGCATGGATAGCGGTGGCATACTGTGTGAAAAAGGCATTTACAGAACTTCCATAAATATTTTTAATATTTATTTTCATGACTAACAGTCATGCTGACAGTCACCTGTGTCTCCCAGTTACCTCTCCTGCCCAATACTGCTCCTTTTCTCTTCTCTCCTGCACATGACATGGTTGCAGTTACTTATTATTTTACTAAAATTGGCCCTGCCCTCCACCCTCCCACCCACTTGGGAATAAGACAGCGTGCCACTGTGGCACAAATCAAGTTTGTCTCTCGCACTTTACTACATAATAAAAGTCTTGCTAAAACATTTTGCTGGAAGGCGCCCCCCAACACACACACTTTTTCTGACTCAGGCTAGACAGTGGCACAAACTACCTCTGGTAGTTGCTGGTGGTCTGACTAGTGCAATGCATACTGTTTGTCTTTTTCATGTTTGATCTGGCATAATCCAGTTTCCTTACACCTTCATGGCCAAAACTTCTAACACCTTCCTGTGGCACAAAGTACAATCTGGTTGGTGCCGTGGCTTAGTAGTGGCAATTGCTAAGTTGTCTTCTTTTTCATGTCATGACTGACCTGGCATAATCCAGTGAGTCTCCTCCTACACCCTCCTGCCTATAACTTCTAAACATCCTCCAGCCCACAACTTCTTCTAAACACCCTCCTGCCCATAACTTCTTCTGCACATTTCTTAAATTGTGTGTGTGGCAGCTAAAGAACTTGCCAGTGTTTCAGAGACTGGAGAGCACAGTGGGGTGACTAAAAGCCTCCCTACCCACAAACACCCTTAGGCTCTCCCAGATCTGTCAGGTTTAAGACAGTGGCACAATCTACATCTAGATGGTGGCATGGAACTCTGCATATCTTGCTTTTCTTTGTACTTCTTTTTTCATGGCATGGCATTCTGTGGCAATAATCTTCTCCTAACACCCTCCTGCCCATAACATCCTCTAAACACCCTCCTGCCCATAACATCTTCTAAACACCCTCCTGCCCATAAAACTTCTCATAAACACCCTCCCGCCCATAAAACTTCTCCTAAACACCCTCCTGCCTATAATTTCTCCACCAAGCTCTCCTGCACATTTCTTAACTGTTCTGTGTGGTAAATTTGTTGATGAGAAAGAAGCCACTGTTGCAGACAGACTGTGGAAAGAGCAGAGGGTTAGGGTTACATTAGGCAATTTAACCTCCCATAACCAGATAAGAATGCCAGCGGGGGCTATTACTTATTTACCCCACCCACTTACTGAACTTGTTAGACTATGATCCTCCCCAACCAATAAAAACCCAATGCAGTAATTATAAGCAGAATGGGAGTTATTTATATGCCAGCCACCACCCTCTTGGGGTGGTGTGTAATTGTTATACTATTGAATCTTGATGATCTTCCCCATTTCCCCACCAAACACAGGCAGAATTGGCCTTGGGGCTAGAATTACTTTGCCCCACCTTTTAATTGGAACAAACTGTATTTTAATACTTCTCTTCTCTCCTGTGCCCAAGTTGCCATCCAGTTATCTGTCTCTAGGTCACGTCAGTCTGCCATGTCTCTGAAACTAAAAAAACACAACCACAATTTAATACAATTTCAAAACATTATTTTCTGCACAGTCTAATAGCCTTAAATTGCTTAAGTGCTGGAAGAGGGTCATAGTCTTCAAGTTCAGCTCCTTCTTGGGCTGTCCGCATGAGTTTGCTCACAGTGTTAGCCTTTAGGGAACATCTACCTTTTGCTTTTTGTTTTGTTTTGTACAGAAAACCTTCTTTCACATGCCACTGATGTAACCGGTGACACACGTAAAATCTTGGCCATTGTGACAAAATCTGGGAATATATCTGAATAGTTCTCAATTAAGTCTTGGCAGACCCTGCTGTGCAAAGTTAGTCCTTTTTTAGATTTCAGAACAAGTTTGAATTGTCCATAATCTTTCTCAGCCCTGTCATAGTCAGTAAGTGCTGGCAGTGTTTCTTCTTGGAAGGTTGTGTCTTGGAAATAAGTGCAAACACCCTTGAGTTCCTGCGGTTCATGGTCCATTATCTTGGAGTCATAAGGGAGACACTTAGGATGTAGAAGAACATTTAAGTTATGCAACAGCTGCATTGAAGTTGACTCAAATCTTGTGTGATTGTTTTCAGTGAGTTGCGTCAGGTGTTCCTGAGATGCCGTCTGAAACTGCATTTGCAGTGCTAGCCTGTAATTCACTTTTTGATCCTTCCATATGCCAGGACATTGGTCACGTTCCAGAAATGTCTTCTGTAGCTCTACCCCATTCTGCTCTTTAAACTTTTGCAGTCTAGTAACTGTGGCTTTTATAATTGTGCTGGCCACCAAAATGTCAGCACTGTCCCAGTGTATGACTAAAGACAGTTCATTCACCACATCTAAAACATCCACGAAAAAAGAAGTGCATAAGATAAAGCAGACTGATTTCAGTTTTGTATGAAGGCCCTTACCTTCTTGGGCACCTTTTGCTGTATCATGCTCTAGGGCTTGTAAAAGTGCAGGGTATGATTTGTGAATTGCTTGAACTGCAGTATGCAGTGACAGCCACCAAAATATTGCAGGTTATTTTAGGGACAGATATCTGATATTGTCATTGAGTGTTTCTTGGATGAAACACAAGGCATTGTACTGTACTGCAGAGTTGCTACAGTGTCTGTACACATTTTTGATGGTTACTTGATATTCATTGAATATGGGGTTGTCCCGACATGCTTGTCCTGCTGCCAGTGCCCGTCTGTGGGCAACACAATGGATCTGAATCAACCTTGGGTTTACTTTCTGTCTTAACTTTGCACCCACCCCATTGTACACTCCAGTCATGATGCTGGCACTGTCACTTGCTATTGTAATGATCTTGCTAGGGTCAACTGCATTAGCAGAACATGCACTTTATAGATCTGCCACAATTGTCTCTTCCCTCCCATCAGGCATTGCAATACAGTCCATGAACTGAATTTTGGCCTATGCATTGTGCATTGTGTGTGCACTTCATATATATGTAAAGCTTTTTGTGAATGGTTACATCAGTGGTTTCATCCAGTATTACCCAAAGAAACTAAGAACCTGCTAAGTCTGCTCACTCCAGCAGGCTTTCCCCTTGAAACTATCTCCACCTTTAAATACCTGGGGGTGATGGTGGATCCCTCTCTTACCTTCAGTAAGCATACAGATCTCACAGTGAGGAAAATTCACCAGAAACTAGGTGCTGCATGTCGCCTTAATCATCTCCTGTCCTCTGAAGCTCACCTGGCAATTGCACATGGTAATTTCCTGCCCCTACTAGACTACTGTTCCCCTATTTACTCTGTCATGCCCATTTCTCTTCGCTCCCATCTTAACACCACATATAATTCCATATGTCACTTTGTCCTTGAAGCTCCTCATACCACCCACCACTGCGTGCTCTATCAGTCTCTTGGCTGGCTCCCTCTTCAAGGCCGATTTGACTGTGTTATGGGTTGCCTGGTCGACTGCATACTCAGGAATTACCTGCAGTCCTCCTATGCTTCACTCCTGGCTGCAGGGACAGCCTCTAGAAATCTCAGTGACTCTTCTGTCACCCCTCTGGAAGTCCCGCGTATCTCGACAAAGATGAGCAGAAAGCCCTTCTCCGTCTCAGCCCCTTTCCTCTGGAACCGCCTCCCATCATCCATTTGCTCATCACCCTCCCACCTGTCTTTCAAAACAAACCTGAAGGACTGGCTTCTCACTGAGACTATGTGTAACTGCTCCTCTGACAACCCTCGAGCACTACAGCCACCCTAGTTCCCATGATTAATGGAAGTTAATGTTTTTTTCTGTACTGTATTGTACCACTTTATGCTAGTTAGCCAACCTTGTGTTAGATTATTGCATGTTGGGTGTCTTGCACTCCTGTAACAATCACCAACTGTATTATCTGTATTTGCTCATGGAACATATTGTCTCGAGTTCCTGACCACATGGTGTAGTGTTGCTCTTTCATGTATTCTCAAGTACTTCTAAAGCTGTCCAATCAGAACTGTAGTGTATCTTACCCATGTTATGTATTTTGTTTGTTGACTCTTGTTACCACTCTGTGGACCAGGTCTTGGCTGAAAATGGTCCATTGGATCAGTTCACTTACCCAGTTATCAAAAACATTAAATAAATAAGTGAGCTTTGATTTCTTCCTGTAGGACTTCGTTTATACAGTCCAGCATGTCATATCTTGCATTCCAACCAGAGTGATTGTGCCACTGTCTTGTAACACTGGATAGCCATTTTGTTTCTGTGGATGTAAAACACCACCATCAGTGTCATTCCACAAGCAACAGCCCAGCCAGAGCATCCCGGCCTGAAATATTCCATTCTTCACTGTAGAGATATCAGTGTTTTAAACTGGTTCAGCGATTGCCCTTGTTTGTTAAGGTAGTACATTGTCATTATCTAAGCTACTTTATTGTCATCCTTTGCCTCATGACCTGAGATCTGCTTCTCAAATGCCACTGGCAGAGACAATTTTCATGCTGTCTTCTTTCCTGTGTACACCAGCAAATGTTCTCCATTTGTTTCATGTCTGTAGAAAGCAGACACTTGCAGATTGGTTGTGACAGTTGTGGCAAATCGGTTGCTTTTGCCACCTTTTTTACGTCAGCTGCACTTCCCAACACTATTCCCCTCTACTTCCTCCTTTACAAGCCATGGAAATAACTTTGTCCAGCTGTCCCTCCGCAACCTTAATTTCTTGCTGCTTTTAGCAAATGCAGTCTGTTCACACTGCTTATCATTTTCTGCTTCAATATTCACAATCTCATTTTCCTGAGATATGCTTAAGTCACACTTGGAGGATGATGTTATTTCATTGTCCTTTGCTGCAGGAGATTCTCCTCCAGCAAAATAATCAGTAAGACTTCGCTGAGTCATTGCTGTGTGCCGCTCACGAGGCAGTCTCGCCTTGCCCCCGCCCAGTTCTTCAGTCCTCCGGGCTGCAGTTTGTTGCTGCACCCACAGCTTGAGCCCTAGAAAACACAAGACATAAACACACACAGTAAACACCAAGCTTACTAAAACCATCGATCAGATAGTCACGCAATGCCCTAAACTGCTTAAAATAATTATAATTTTAAACTGTACCTCTGTGTCCACAAGAAAGTAACTGGTGCCTCTAGAGATGTGTGCAGCCTGCTGTCTGCACAATACACCTCTTCTTCAGGCGAACGGAGTGGACTGGACTTTACTTGTGATTCTGCGCAGTACAGCAGCCCGCTCAGGACTCCTGGGCCTGTACTGCTGAGCATCTCAGGGACTCTCAGGGCTAAATGCTGTGCGTCCCAAAGAAAATATAAAAGCCTAAAAATATTATATTCACTACAGTTATATTTCCCTTTAGTGTGTTCTAGTTGTTGTTTTTATTAATTTTCTTTGGGTATCTGTCTACTAAAGTATTTCAGATGATTCAAATCAGTACTTTTTTTTATACTGTGTCTTTTAAAACCCTCTGGCTGTCCCTAATCAACCTCACAATAGATATGTTGGTAACATCATGATCTATTGTCATGGTAAACAGTATGATGCCAAAACAAACACCACATGAGGTAAATTAGGACAATCACATTCTTTTGATGTAGACTTTTGGGATAGGCTATCAATCTGTGTTGTAAAGCCTGGAAAGGAAAATGGAAAATAAAAAATGTATCCGCTAGTAAACTTTAATAGTGGAAACATAATGTTTGTGAATGCTAAATGCAGAGCAGCTCTTTAACTACTCTTAGTGGAGATTAACTCCACGCCAAAGAGGTCAAAATAACCATCTCTCTCTCTGCTTGTTATAAGCACCCATTCTTTCTAGAGACTGCTGCCTCTCCCTGGGACAGGTACCCCATAAGAAGCAAACCATGGCCACTATTGCCCAGGAGATCACTGCCACCTCTGAGATTGAGATGGCAGTCTTTACACCCCTGCATCATGCAGTGAGGGGTGTCAGTATAACCAACATCATATGATGTCCTTACTGTCAGCCATTTTTATGAGCAGCTGATAGACTGAGAGAGTTATGTGTGTGTGGGAGGGGCTGCAGACTGCTGGCATACGAGTCATTACACATGGACAACTGTAGATCCTTTGCTGGTCGCCACACTATAAATCTCATTAATCCTGTGCTGTGCATGAGGTAACAGCCTGAGGCAAGCACCCAGTCAGAGCAAAGTTTTGTTTGGGGGTGGTGGAGAGAATCAAAACCCTGCTGTCTGACAGATGCAATTTTGGAGGTCAGAACTCAAAGCCCTTCTAAGGGGACCGGCCCATTGGCACAGTGGCAGCACTACCACTTGTGTTGCTGGTGACCAGGGTTCATAAGTTGAGACTGGGTTGTCTGGGTGGAGGGGGGAGGATTGAGTGTCCTGGAGAACACTCATCTCTGCAAAGGAGGGGATTGTCAGCTTCGGTGCATTATTGCCACATAGGTGACTACAGGTGACGGAGCAACAAACAGTTGGGGGGGGGATACTGGCAGTGACTCGCTCTGCATGCTCACCGTGCATCTTTGCTTTCACATATCGGCATGGGTGACCCATGGGGAAGAATGAGGTAAATCCCTGGCTAGCAGTAGAGTGAAAGTCCAAACCTTTGCTCGTCCCCCCAACGTGGCCCTCCTCCCAAGTGAGGATCAGTTCTTTGGCTGTCATACTGCCCCCGCCACAGGGGGAAATCCATGGGGTAAGAGGGGGTTGAAAGGTAAATCCACAGGAAACCGGGTGTCTGGGCTGGAAGGGTTGGATTTGATGAGGGCCCGTCCTCCAGACAAGGGGTAAATATATCTTTTAAAAAGCCCTTCTGAGAGCTAAACTAGGGTTCTAGAATGTAAAAGGTTTTCATGGCAGGCAGTAAGAGGTGGAGACTTACAAACATACAACAGTAAGGTGGAAGAAGGCTTTAGCCCACTGAGACGGTCCCCCACTTACCAGTAGTAATATCAGTCTGTCTCTCTCCTTCATATAGCTGTCTGTTCCCCTCTTGAATTCTTCAAGGTTCCCAGCGGTAACCACGCTTTGGGAGCCCACTCCATATCCCTACCACCCTAGATGAGAAATAAAACTTCCTGCAACCACCCTTAAACAATGCTGTCTTAAGATTTAGAATGGAGCTGGGTAACTGGTAAAAGTATATTAAAAGCTCTTGTTATGGGGCATGGTCTGGATCAGATGTGTGTGCCTGGAGCTCCACTTACAGTTTGTATTAAAGAGCATTTTATAAAGTTATATAATCAGTTTTGACAGTAGATTCCAGGGCTCTTGATATGATTTTTGTTCTGAAGGTCTGGGACTCCCCGTTTAAAAAAAAAAAAAAAAAAAAAGGCAGGCCTGGAAAATATTTTGGGAGTCTCATCAAATTGTTTGAGGGTCCCAGTGTGGTTGAGGTGTCGTTTCCCTCACAACCATGCCAGAGTCTCACATATTTACAAGGGATTTATCACATTTGCCCTATAAGAGTGCTAAAATGCAGACGTTTGAAAAGTAGCTCCCCCTTCTGCACATACACATAGGCCTGTCATTAAAATTTGTTTGTTCACACAGAATTGCCCAGTTAAGATGCAACATCTGATTTCTGCTGGGGTCCTGTTACTACCCATTTCCATAGCTGGATAGGATGGACTGGAGCATTGGGTGATTAAATGAGGTCACACAGTGAGTTTTTGGCTCTGCTGAGGTTTGAACCAGTTCCCAAACTGGTGCTCTAACCAGCCCATTAGGCCACATTGCCCCCATTTAATACAGCAAAACCCATCAACATCCAACCACCCACCCTATCCAGTCCTCAAACCCCCTTCACACTTACTTATTTGCCAAAAATCAGTTACTTTTTTGTTCCACGCAACGAGACAATCCTCAGCTTCTTACTCTCACTGCCAGGCCCAAATGCTGGTGTTCTCACACAGTGAAATTACCAAGAGAGTTCCAGATTAACCAAGAGGTAAGCCTTCTTCCTTTTTGTCCAAAATCAGTTAATAGCAGGACAAAGCAGCTGTGCAAGCTAGACATTTGCTGTGCAGTTGAGACATACAGTATCTTATACGACTGTAATCTTTCCGACAGTTGGGTAGTATTTTTGTAGTGTTTGTCCCAGTAAAAAAGGACCAGAAAGCTTTGAAGGTGTCCTTAGCTAGATGGGTCAGAACATGCATAGCAAGGGCCTACGTGGCAGCAAAATTGAAGCAGTCTGCTTTGATCATAGTACATTTGAACAGGGCAATGACCGACTCCAGGGCAGAAAAAGCAGAGGCCTCAGTGGTTGACTTGTGCAAGCCAGGTGGCATACCTTGTCTTCCTTGCACAGTTTAACACACAATATTACAGTCTTAACACTCAGAATTCTGCTGATGAGGCTTTTTGGATGAAAGGTGCTTCTGGTGGCTATGAGGAGATAGACATTTCAAACTGAAAGAACATTTTTTCCCTCCCGAATACCAAATCCCAGCAGTAAATGAATGCCCATTGACATTATGGAATGACACAGAAAGAAGACATTTTGTTAGTCATACTGTAATTTTTTTTTCTGTTGGTTCCGATGTTGTTACAGGGAGCCACCCTAGGGCATGTGAATCTATAAATAATCTGCAGAAGAGGTCTGTATTGAATTTAGTTATTGTCTATCACTTAAATTTCATGTTATTGTTTCAGGCACATGTTTCTTTTGTGCATGGCTCATATCTTCAGAGATTCTCTGAAGTGAGTTAATCATTGCGCAAGTTATTATTGATGAAGTTACGTCAGCCACAGACCAATTGACGCAGATTCTTTCATTGAGACACATAAAATTACAGACCACAAATCTCCAAAAGTTGGGCTGTGTGATTCATTTATCTTTGAAGAAATATGTAAGTTAACCTTGGTATTGTGTTGATGTATGGCTCTGAAAGAGTCAGAATTGTATTTATTTATTCATTCAATCTCTGATTACAAAATACCTTTGAGCACAAGGTAGCTCATTTACAACGTTCCACATCAGTGGGGGTTACAAACAGACATAGGAAGTACTAACATTTGAATTACAAACGTACGGTAACAGTGTCTATTACATCATAAGAAACCGACACTATTCAAAATAGGAGAATGGTGTGGAGGTAAAAAGGAGAAGAAGAGAGAGGAGAAGGATTATAAGACCTAAGAAAATGGGTAGCAGGCAGGGGCTTTGTCAGAGTTGCTGAGGGAGAAGGCAGAAATAAAGGGAAAGACAAGGAAGAAGAGGAGGGTAGGGGTTGAAGACCATAGGAAAGGTGTAGCCGCTAGGGGCCTTGTCAGTTTATCACTCTATGAAATCAGGGCGGGGGATGATGAGCAGGGAGCACCGGGGTGCAAGTTGTAGGACGGGCATACCTTTGCTTAGGTGGCGCAGTCACAGGAGCTTTCAGATATGAGATACTGTTGGAGCATATGCTTAAATTGGCTAAGTCTGGGTAGATTAGTTAATTCACTGTTCAATCCATTGAACCAGCTGAGGATGCAAAGCCAGCTGCATCAAATAGGGAGGAGCCAGGGTTCTGTGATGATGTCACAGCTTTAGAGTGTGTTGGGCCCCAGTTGGTGAGTATGTATAACCCATCAGTAAATAAATGCCCAATGACAACACTACACTGGAATTAACAGAAAAAGAAATTATGGGATGTCTGATAAAATGTCTTCTTTCCATTACATCAGCACGTTGGCAGTATACCAATTATGACATAGCCATGTTGCTCTGATTCCCAAGCTGTCATGTTAACCAAAAAAGTAAGTTTATTTTCCAAACAGTTCCAAAATTAGCCCTTTCTAAACATAATTTCTTTAGAAAGGACTATGTTTTGAAACTTTCGGGCTAGAAACTTACAATAAAATACTGGAGTTAGGTTGTAAGATGGTTAATCATATCGATACACTTTGTCTATCTACATACTGGAGATGCACTTGTATTTGTAGTTACTTGTTTTACCTGAAAAGGCTTACTTGAGTGGGGCTCATTTACAAGGAGGTCCTGGTTAGGACAGCCTAAAGGTCCAAAAATATCCACATACAGAATACATAAGACACAGCGGTATGATAAATTATAAAAATAGCAACAAGATCATAATATAAAATTAAAATACAGGGGAAAAATACATACTACAAATAGAGACGTGTACTGCGAAGAAGCATGAGAAGCATAGTGTGATTAGTATGTCGAAGCAGGGGCTATACAGCATGGTTTAAGTTCATGCGATAGCATGCTGACTGAAAAAGTTGTGATTATATTACAAGACACTAGAGGTAGTTTGAGGTTCTGTCGGCAGTTACAGACATCAGTGTAATGGATGTCGAAAAGTGCTTTAAAAGCATTGAGACCAATCAAGGAACCATGTTTTAGTTAGCCATAACCAAGGCTGTGGTGGGCCTGGAGATGTATGGTGCAGTGTCGTCCACATAGAAAGGCAGTTTTGCCTCATCTGTATTAGCCTCAAGGTCATTTTATGTAGATAATGAAGATCAGTGAACCTGGGACTTACCCTTGTGGGGACTTGTTTGTGTAGACGAGCACCAGAGGAGGTTTCTTCTACTTTTATCTGATGCTGACATCCAGATACATAAACGGAAAACTGAGGTGGGAGGACATGCTAACACCTGCAGTGGAGAGCTTCTGCAGTAGTATGATGTGGTCGACAGTATCGAAGGCTTTGCTGCGGTCTAGGAAAATGGTACCACTGAAGAGGTTGTGATGATCTAGTGCAGTGAGCCAGCCTTTGGTGACCTTGGCCAGACCAGTGGACATACTATGTTTGGCTCTGAAAATGACTGTAAGAGAGTGATCATGTTGAACAGGTCAAGGACCGATACTCCCATCTAGTCTATGCTATTTTCCCTGCCTAACACTGCACCCTGGACTCTCTTTGGTCACATGTATCCCTCCCTCCTTCTTTACCTCTATTTATTACACTCTTGTGCCTCTCCCACACATGATTGAAGCTTCCCACTGTCTTTGCCCCTACCACCTCTTCTGGTAGGAATCCACCACCCTTTCTATGAAGAAGTACTTCCTCACATCCCTTTTAAACTCTCCCCAGCCACCCAAGCTTCTGAGCGTGCCCCTGTTTCTGGTGCTCCTCCTCCTATAAAAGAGACTCACCTACTGTATCTTGTTCACCCCCGTGAGGTACTTATATTTTTCAGTCACGTCGCCTCCTGTTCTCCTCTACAGGGAGTACATGTTGAACTTCCCCCCAGCCTCTCCTCGTATGGTTTCTCATGCATCCCTTGCACCACTTTAGGAGACCTCCTTTGGAACACTGCCACCCTGTCAATGTCCTTGTGGAGCTGCGGCCTCCTGAACTGCACACAGTGCTCCAGGTTGCAGTCTCCCAAGCGAGCGATACAGAGGCAACACTACCTCCCTTCTCGTGCTAGAAATCCCCCTCCCTCTGCATCCCAGCATCCATCTCGCCTTGCCTACTGCCCTGTCTTACTGCCCTGTCGGCTTTTCCACCTGCCTGCTAAGGTGGCAACACTCGTCACTCCATTTGCCAGTCCTGCTTGTGCTGAACTGCCAGAACTGCTGTTTCCACATCCCCAGTTGCCAGTTTGACTCCCAGTCCTGTACTTGCCATCCTTTCAGTGGCTCCGGCAAGGGGGGGGGGGCACTGGCTGGTGGGAGCGTAGCCAGAAATGTCATTTGGGGGCAGAGTTTACAGAATATACACGTGCAGCTGCTCAGAGCTGCCCAATGACTTAGTAGACGTACTCTGCACTTCCATGCCAGCGACCCAGGTTCAGAAGCAAGCTCAGGTCTGCTGGGATTGGGCAGCCAGGCTGGAGCGTGTTCTCAAAGGGAGCATGAGCAGCCAGGGAGGGAGATGGCCAGGCTCCAGCATAGGAGCGGCCTCTCCCAGCAAGTCAGGGAGCTTGCTCCCTCACAAGTGGCGGTGCATGCCTAGAGTGTACTGCTGAATGTCGAGGTCAACAGAGACTGCGTTTGCCATCATGGGATGGTGGGAGGGTCATGGGACAAAAACACAAGGGCAAATTGAGCCTGGGCTACATGACATGCTACTTGCTCACCACTTACCTGCACAGTCTCCCTGGATGCCTCCATACAAGTTGGATAAGTACCGGGGAGGGGAGGCCCTCCGCCCTGCCACAGAAGTGTATTGTGTGGGGATTTGAGCTTAGGTAAGTCCCAGGGGAGATGAACGCCAGTGGTGAGGAAGTGGGGTAGGTGCTGAAGCTACTGCTCAGCTGTCCAAATAGGATAAATAACAGATGGAAAAATAAGAGTGCAGTTGCTCCAGCACACAGTTAAGTGGCTTTTCCGCCTACCTACTAAGACTGCAACATCCATCACTCTGTTTGCCAGTCTCACCTGCGTTGAACTGCCAGAACTGCTGTTTTTGTGTCCCTAGTTGCCAGCTTGACACCCAGTTCCATACTTGCCATCCTTCCATGGGCTTCAGTAATCAAGGGGGCTACCGGAGGATGGGGGCATGGCCGGCAACATCATTTGGTGGCAAGATTTGCTGAATACAGTAGTACAGCTGCTCCAGCACAAATTAAGTGGCTTTTCCATCTGCCTGCTACAATTGTAACACCCATCACTCTGTTTGCCAGCCTTACCTATATCAAACTGCTGGAACTGCTGTTTCTGTATCCCCAGTTGCCAACTTACGTTCTGGTCCAGTACTTGTCATCTATCCACTGGCTTTGGTAAGCAGGGGGGCTGCTGGAGAGTGGGGGCATGACCGATGATTTCACTTGGGGGCAGGGTTTTCTGAATACAAAGGTTTAGCCACTCTAGCAGCTGCCTGCGTGACTGGTCTCCACAGGAATGCTGGCTACCTCCAGTGGGAGGCTCATGAGGGAGGTGCATGGGGAAGGCCGTTATATATCTTTGTATATTTTTATCTTTAACTGGAACTGGTTAACGACTTAAAACTTGACAACAGTTTGTAACTATTAAGTTTAGATCTTCCTGTATTTAACAACATAGGAAACACTGGATTTTTAATATATTTACTAAGTATCTGTGTACTTAGTAGTCACAGTATTCTACTACAAAAACTATCCCTAATTGATAGGGGATTTTACAAATGGGTGGAAAATCTCCCTGTTAGTGAGGGTGACCTGATAGCTGACATTGGTTTAAACAAACTTGGTTTGCTAAGAAAGTTTGAAAACCGATGGGGTTTTTTTGTGTTTTTTTATCTGGAACGTAAGCATCAAAAAACATGTAAACTACTTAAAGGCAATTAGGACTATATTGGCCGGGGATATTGAGACCAACCCAGGGTCTGATGTTAATAGGGATGATCACAGATTTGATTACAACAATTAACTTAAAGTGGGTGGATTAAAACTAGCTCATTTAAACATCTGCAGTATATTACCAAAGAAACATGAACTTGAAACATGGATGCTAATTTATGTTCCAAATATAGCAGCAATGAATAAATGAATCTTAGCAGACAGTCACACCTGAAGGAAATTTGGTTTGCATAGAGGGTTACAGCTTTTTTAGGAAGGATTGCAAGAAGAAATGGGGTGGGGGTGATATTTTAAGAGGTGATTTGGGGTAACACAAAAAAACTTGTATTTGGTTGTGTCTATAGCTCTCCCGATATTAAACTACCTGGACTTGAGGAATTGGTTCAGCTGTTAACCGATTACAAATATAAGGAAACTGTAATGCTAGGAGATTTCAGTTTAAATTAGAATGGAACTGAAAAAAGTAGGCTTAGAAATCTTCTCCACAAAGCTAACCTAGTTCAGTTAATAAGTGATGTCACAAGATCAAACTGCTGATCTGGAACTGGCTCTTTAATCGTACTGGATGTTAGTTAATAATTAGGGAAATGTAAGACAAATTGGTAACATGCCAGACTCAGTGACCATGTGCCAATTTATTGCAGTAAGAAACCAAAGGGGCAGGGGTAAATTATTATTAGACTGACTAACAAGGGGATTCTGGCTAAATTTAAAGCAGATTTGAGAAATATTAATTGGAATGTGCTAGATAATTGTCTGATGTGAATGATACACTTGACCTTTTCTTAAAATGTTGTTATGGTGTCGTAGATAAACATGCCCTCTAAGAATTAAAGCCTTGGTCCCACTGGAAGATCTGTCCTCACTGTACATGCCTTTGTGACTTCCAGACTCGGCTACTGTAACACTGTGTATCTTGGGGTTAGTGGAGGGGTCTTACAATGCCTGCAGTTAATGCAGAATGCAGTGGCCAGGTTACTGACAGGCATCTGAAGGCCATGCATACCTCTCAACTGTACCGCAGTATGAGGAACGTTCCTCATTTTGCTTCACAAAAGCTCCCTGTTCCACATTGTGAGGACTTGTTCCACATTCAAAGTCAACATTTTAAAGCAAAAATCCATAGTAAATGATGCAAAAAAAATATATTATTCAATTAATAACAGACTTTCTGAACATAAATGCAACATGTTAATGGTGTTTTGAGCTTCTTAGGTAAAGATTTGAGTAAGTGTTCCACATTTTGCCCATTTGTTCCACATTTTGACAGGCAATGTTCCACATTTGGGGGACAAAAGGTTGAGAGGTATGAGGCCATGTCATGTGACCCCAGTCCTGCGTGACCTGCACTGGCTGCCGGTAAAGTGGCAGATCTCCTTCAAGGTTGGTTTGCTGACCTGCAAAGCCCTATATGGACTGGGCCCAGGTTATTTGAGTGAGCTCCTGTCCCCTTACTGCCCAGCCTGCCCTCTCTGCTCCTCTGCGGTGAGCCTCCTAGATGTTCCCAGGGCCAGGCTCAAGACATCAGGGAGACGGCGCTTCCGAGGTGGCTGGTCCAGCCCTGTGGAACATGCTGCCCAGCTTTCTGAGGGAGGCTCCCTCGGTGAAGGCCTTTAAGAGGAACCTAAAAACCTACCAGTCCAGTCAAGCTTTTGACTTGCATTAGCCTTAACTGGTTTAGCTCTAAGTTTTTTATACTACCACATTTGCACATTTTATGTTGTTTGTATTTAAGATTGTGTGTTATAATGTTTTTTGAATTATTTATGTATAAGTTTCATAAAAGAAAATTATAATAATAAGCTTCACAGAGAGGTATCCTCAAACAGAATTAAATAACAGCATACATACAGGAGACAAATGTGATACCCTCCCAGGTGTTGCATCAAGGAGGAAAGTACCCATATCGAACAAAACATTATTTCAGTGCTTATCACAGCTCAAAGATCTTCCTGGATACAAATGCATAGGATAGTTAAAGGCAATAACAAGACTTATCATCGTGGCTGAATGCCTATATGTATCCCATTGAGACACTTTTATGCTGAAACACTGTAGTAGGATATGACCCTGGAACCCATTCCACAAATAGAACAGTGTTTGAAAGTCAAAACTATCAACATTTCATGCAAGCTGTATCTGTACCAGTAATATCGCAAAACAGTGCATTGCAAGATAACCCCAGAAAGTAAACCCTCTCCACGTTCAGTATGACTAAGGAAACTGCTGAACTATGAAGTCCATTAAAAGTCCTATAATAAAAAGGAAAGACCTACAATGAAAATTTAAACATTTAACCTCACCCTGCCAAAAAGGCACCATTACCCCACTGCTCAGTGTATAACCCAAAGATCCAAAACCAAGGCATTGGTAGTACCATAGCCCACTAAAGAGACCACTAGGACTCCACGTAAAGAAAAGTTAAAGTTCACCAAACTTGCTAGCAAGTCCTGGGCATCCTTTAAATACAGTTGCAGTTGACTGGAATGCATGGGGGCCCATGACCAATAGCAACCTGAGCAAAGAAATACAGTAGTCCAGATTAAACCAACAGTCATAGGCAGTTCTATCTATACTCACAAACTGATACTCGGCAGAGACATGCAGGAGTTACTCATCTCTCCCCTCTTCTTCCTCTGATGAATCATCTACTGTCCCCTCCATGTCCGTTCAGTCCTGGCAACTAGTTTAGAAGCATCAGTCGGATCGTTGAAGATATAAATGCACCCATTCCATACAGTTTTAGGTTTTGCAGGCAAGAGAAGTTGATGTTGTATGTTCAACCCCCGCAGAATAGAGTGTACCCGATCAAAGGTCTTCCGTCTCTGCCTCGAAGAGAAGGAGAAGTCCAGGAACACTGAGATTTCTGCTTCTCCATATCTCAAGTGTCTCCTCTGTCTGGCCGTATGCAAAATACGATCGAAGACTCCCACTCCACTACAGACCACCAGAAAAGTCTGAGGTCCCGCATTATCACCAGCAGCCCTTCGGGGTGTAGTTTGGTAAGCTTTTTCCAAAGTTAGAACAGGATCCTCCTCTGACAGCCCTTATAGCTGTGGCAAGAAACTTTGAGCGAAATTCAGGGGCTCATCACCATCCGCTTGTTCTGGGAGCCCAACAGTTTGAACATTACATTCCCTGGCCTGGTTCTTTACGTGTTCCAGCCACATCCATAACAGAGAGTTCTCCTTTATAAGCTTAAGCACTGCCTCATATGATTTACTAGCAGATCCTTCTGTCTGCTGTATATTCTGCTCAAGGACATTAACCTGTGTCTCAAGGGAGCTGACCCGGGGAGTCAAGGTATCTAGCTTTTTGTCCATATCTTGCACTGTTTTGACAAGCTGCATAAGGGTCGTGTGAACTGTAGTGAGAGAAACCTCCTCCATGCCAGTGCTACCACCACCCAAGGCTCCATCTTGTTGCACAGACTGACCGTCCCATGGCTGAGATGTCTTGGGCTTGAAAAATTCCTTGGGAGCTGCTGAATTCTTGGGTTTCCTCATCATAACTTGTAATTCACTGAAATAAAGTAAATGCTCAAAATTAGTCGAAAATACAGCCAAAACCAGCAATTTAAACACTTTTAATTACATCGCTCCTGGAGCTCTGTGTAAGTGCGACCGCTCTGTTCAGCTGCCAAGCCACGTCCCCTTATAATGTTGTTCTTTTATTTATGTGTTATAATTTATGATGTATAGCACCCAGAGTCTCTGGGATTGGGCACTAAATAAACTACTGCTACTAAAGAAAAAAAAAATGTTGTTTGTCAGAAATTGCTGACTCACCGGTGATCTGATGGAAACTGTTAAAAAACAGAGAATTGGGTTGGGTAAGAAAAAAAACCAAAAAATAAGGGGGAGTGGAACAGCTTCAGGGAATTTAACAATAGCTGTAAAATAAATAAAAAAGTAAAAGACTTTTATAAAAACAATTTTAATAATTAAAGTTTTTTTGAGAATGACTAATTAATTAGATAAACCCCTCCAAAAAGGAGGACGTTGACAGTCTTAAACGAAAAACCTAATTTTAAAAGTCAGAGTTGGTATAGCCAACTCATTGGCTAGTGTAAAAATATGGTTCTCATGTTTAGTACTTTTATTGCTGCCTATATAATGAAATCACATCTCTGAACACGAATACACAAGACCCCATATGTTACCTGAATGAAATCCGTTGTGCTTCTTTTCAGTTATGCTGCTGTTTCACTCAGCATATTACGTCATTGAAGGAGTGATATATTATACTCAAGGCTGTGGTAAGAATGAAAAACTGGATGAAGGCAGGCTTTTGTTAAGGGTGTATATTCTGCTCTTTTTTACTTGTAGCCAACCCCATTATTAGCTGTTGTGCTGTGCTGTTTATTTAAGTACATAATTAAAATAAAAACAGAAAACACAATCTTGCGTCCTGTAGTCATGCCCACTTCTCGCCCCCCAATTTTGAAGTGCTAAAATCATGCTTACTTGTCAGCTAGCTTCCCCTTCCACTCAGTAGTATTTTTATTTACACACGTCAGCTAACATGTATTTCTGCAGTCACTGTGGACATTTACTCTTGCAAGTAGGAATAACTATATATTTGTTTAGCCTCCCACTCCTCCAATATGAGATTGGAAGGCTGAGCAGTTGAGCATGGCTGATAACTCTGTAAAAGTCCCCGCTGCTTGTGGTCCCAGAAATCACTCGGCATCTTTTTCCAGCTGGGCTGAAGCAAAGTCTTTTCCTCCAAAGGAGTTTTAAAACAAAATCTACATCCATATACACATAATACAAACTATCTCCTGATTCTGACAGCCCTTTGCTGTCAACTAGCAGTCTGGTATTTTTATGTGGAGTGGACTCATGCACTCCCTCCTTGGAGCTGGAACTGCCAAATATATTAATTGCCGAGAGACTTGGAGGAGGATGGCTTAGATCCAAACAGCAAAGGGCTGCCAGAATCAGCAGCACATACTGTGCACATGGATGTTGATTTTAATTTTTTATTTTTTTAACTCTCTTGGAGGTAGAAATTTTGCTTTAGCTCAGCTGGAAAGAGACGCTGATTTCTGGGACCGTAAGCAGTGGGGTCTTTTACAGCGTTATCACCCATGCTCAGTTGCTGAGCCTTCCAGACTCGCATTGAGTGGGGGGTGAGGGGGTTAAACAAAGATAATGTTTATCCCTGCTTGCAAGGGTGAACATGCATAATGATTGTAGAAATATGTGCTAGTTGATAGTCGCATGTGTAAATAAAAAGGACTAGTGAGTTGAAGAGGATGCTAGCTGACAAGTTAGCATGCATTTAACACTTCAAGACTTGGGGGGATGGCAACGGGCCGAAAAATCATGCCAGCATGACTACAGAACTCAAGATTGTGTTTTCTGTTTCTGTTTTAATTATGCACTTAAATAAACTGCACAGAACAATAGCTAATAATGGGTCCGGCTACAAATAAAATAATAAAATAAAAAAAAAATCAGAATATACACCCTTAACAAATGCCTGCTTTCCTTCAGTTTTTCATTCTTACCACAGCCTTGAGCATAATACATCACTCCTTCAGTGATGTAGTATGCTGAGCGAAACAGTGGTGTAGCTGAAAAGAAATATAACGGATTTCATTCAGGTAAACGTGGGGTCTTGAAATTGATATTGTAATAAAAAATGACAGGAGGCTTGTGTATTTGTGTTCAGAGATGAGATTTCATTATACAGGCAGCAATAAAAGTACTAAACATGAGAACCATATTTTTACATTTACCATTGGTATTTAAATGGATTTTCTACAGATTTAGTAAGCTATACAGAAAATGTTATGATCATAGTGGATGTTGATAATGAAATTCATCTGAATAGACCACATTCTTACTTTAAGAAAATAAGTAAAAAAACATTTTGTGTCTATGACAGCTACTAAAGTTGGACTCAACGAAAGGGCCAGGAGTAGATAGGGTGGAAGATTGATTTCTTAGGGTAGCAGCAGCAGAATTATCGTTCCCATTACAAAAAAAAAATAACATGTCTTTAATTACACAGAAGATCCCTAATCTTTGGAAGAAAGCATACATAGAACCAATGCATAAGGGTGGCCTAGAAACTGAAGTTGGCAGTTATAGGCCAATCTCAATTTTGATTCTGTTAGGGAACACTCAAGAAAAGCTACTTCACACATAGTTAGTGGAGTACCTAGAAAGGTATAATGTCCTAACAAGTGCCCAGCATGGCTTCAGGATGGACTATAGCATGGCAACTGCCTTGGGCAGGTTCATGAATGACCTGCATGAGAACATGGAGAGGGGGTCCTGTTCACGGTGGCGTTGTTTGTAGACCTGACCAAGGCATTCAACCTATTGGACCACTCTCTCCTGAAGCTAAACTCTGTAAGTTGGGTATGAGTGCTTCTGTGGTGAATTGGGCCTCTAGTTATTTAGAGAACAGAAAGAATGGGATCCTGTCTGACTCAAGAACTGTAACCTATGGTGTGCCTCAGGGGTCCATTGTTGGGTCCCTGCTGTTTTCTTTGTTTATCAACGACCTATCCTAAATCTTTGGTAGTTCAAAATGTATACTGTCTGCTGATGATGCAGTGGCATATAAAGATCTGACCGTGTTAAATGAGAATTTAAACACTGAATTTGGTAAATTGATCAGATGGATTTATCAAAATAGGTTGTTGATGAATAATAAAACAAAAGCTACGGTTTTGTACAGCTCAAAAAATATGTAGAAATAAGGAAAATTTAATTGTGAAATTTAATGATGATGGCTGTTTGGAATGTGTGAGCCACTTCAGATACTTAGAAGTAACATTGGACTCTAATTTACATTTGGTGACACATACAGAAGCTCTGCATTTGATGAAAGGCCTACTAACAGTACTTGAAAGGCACTATCACAAGCATGTCTCCAACTGTCTATACACTACGGGAGTGTGGTATTGGGGAGGGTCTGAGAAGGAGCAAAAAGAGACTGTATGTATAAAGCAATTTATAGATCTGCTCTGCTGACAAAATGCAGGACGTTAAATTGGGTGGCCTTGGAATACAAGAACTGTGAAAGGTGGGCAGTATTTAAAATGGGGATTACAAGAACAACAGAATTATGCATTAAGCAGGTTAGCAAGAGGAAAAGGAAGAGGAGACAATTATGGTTTTCCAAAGAGGTAGCAAAGAAAGTGAAAGCCAAAAAGATTGCATTCAGGCAATACAAAAAGACACAGACAGAAGGGGATAGGGAGAAGTACCAGGAGAAGCAAAGGGAGGCAGGGAGGTCAGTAAGGAAGCCAAAGCTCAGACAGAAGAACACATTGCAAAATCAGTGGTGGGGGACAAAACCTTTACAGGTACATAAGTGAAAAAGAAAGACAAAGGGAGGGATAGTGAGACTGAAGGGGGAGGATGGGGGCTGCGTGGAGGATGACAACAGTAAAGCTGACATATTGAACAGGTATTTCTGCTCAGTCTTTACTGAGGAAGAGGAGGCTAATGGGTCTGAAGGGAGTACAAGGGGTGAGAATGGTGCAGAAATGGACAAGTCCCTTTACACGAGAAAGGGTCCTGAAGGAACTGGAAGTAATAAGAGTTGATAAAGCAATGGGGCCAGATGGGGTGCACCCCAGGGTCCTTAAAGAACTAAGAGAGGTGGTGGCTGAACCTCTGGCTATCCTGTTTAGCCGATCACTGGAAACAGGGGAGGTACCCAAAGACTGGAGGACAGCAGATGTAGTCCCCTTATACAAAAGTGGGAACAAAGAGGAAGCAGGAACTACAGACCAGTCAGCCTCATCTCGGTAGTGGGGAAGATCATGGAAGCACTACTGAAGGAGAGATTGGTGGAACATCTGGTTGTCAATGGACTACAGGACCCAAGGCAGCATGGTTTCACCAGGGGGAGGTCATGTCAGACCAACCTCGTTGAATTTTTTGACTGGGTGACTAGGGAGGTGGATCAGGGGAGAGCAGTGGACATGGCCTATCTGGACTTCAGCAAGGCCTTTGACACTGTGCCACATAGACTACTACACAAACTGGGGAATATGGGTGTGGGCAGGACAGTGTGTGGTGGGTAGGTAACTGGCTGGGTGGCAGGAGACACAGAGGGTGGTGGTAATGGCTGTCCCTCCACAGAGGGAAGAGTGACCAATGGGTACCACGAGGATCAGTGCTGGGACCGGTCCTATTCAACATCTTCATCAGTGACATTCAGCGGACCTAGAAGGCAGAATTTCACTGTTAGCTGATGACACAAAGCTCTGTAACAGAGTAGACACACCAGAGTGTGTAGACAGAATGAGAAGGGACCTGCAGAAACTTGAAGAATGGTCAGGGTTTGGCAGTTGAAATTCAATGCAAAGAAGTGCAAGATAATGCATATGGGGCACAAAACCCTGGCACAATATATCAGTTGGGGGTGAGGATGTAGCATGCACCAAGCAGGAAAGGGATCTTGGGGTTATCATCTCTGTGACCTCAAGGTAGGGAAACAGTGTGACAAGGCAGCAGGTAAAGCAAATAGGAAGCTGGGATGTATAGGCAGGGGCATCACCAGCAGGAAAAGGAGGTCATAATTCAGCTATACAAGACTAGTGAGGCCCCACCTGGAGTACAGTGTACAGTTCTGGAGACCATACCTACGTGAGGACATAGACAGGGTAGAGAAGGTTCAGAGGAGGGCAACAAAGATGGTGCATGGATTGCATCACAAGTCCTATGAAGACAGGTTGAAGGAACTGAACATGTACTCCCTGGAGGAGAGGAGGGAGAGAGGGGATATGATAGACACATACAAGTATCTCTCAGGGAGGAACAGAGTGCAGGAATACACTATTTTTAAGCAAAAAAGATGTACCAGGACTAGAGGGCATGGGATGAAGTTGGAGGGAGGAAGATTCAGAGGAAACATGAGGAAGAATTTCTTCACAGAGCGGGTGGTGGACAAGTGGAACACCTGCCAGAGAAGGAAGTGGTGGAGGCTGAAACAATCACCGGGATTTAAGAATGCATGGGATAGACATAAAGAAATTCTGGAGGTCAGGGGTAAGGGGCAACAGACTTCTAGGAAAACATAAACTGAACTTACAAACTCAAATGGGCAGACTGGGTGGGCCATAGGCCCTTATCTGCCGACACTGTCTATGTATCTGTGTAGGTTAGCTGCAAATAAATTGACATTTAAAGCTCTAAGGAAAGGTGAAGATGGTCCTTTGTCAGCCATTATTATACCGGAAAATAGTCTGCCAGAATTGCATTCTGGTGATACTAAAGCTATATCCATACCTCATTTCAGAACCTCAAAGGGTCAGAAATAACCATTTGTTTATGTAGCAGCAAACACTGGAATACCTTAAATCTGGAAATCAGGAATCTAAATAACATTGATCAATTTAAAAACATGTATAAAACTAATTTGATGTCTCATTCCAGCAGTAACTGCCTTTAGCAATTGTTTCTCTCTATATAAATTGGGATATTTTTTGTACATATGCATATAATCTGATGCATGTATTTTATGTGTTATATAACCTGTTTTAGTATGTTCCAGGTTGTACCTGTAAAAGGGCCATGTGGCGCAGTGTACTTATCCAGTTAACAGATTTTTAAATAAAAAATAAAAAACCTTGTGAGCATCAGATATGATCACCCCAATGTTACCCCAATGTCCCTGTCTTACTCTTTAACTACCTCCTCCCTCCCCATCTTATACACAGCCCCAAGATTTCCCTGCCCTTGGTGTACGACTCTGCACTTTTTGGCAGTGAAACCCAGCTGCTACTCCCTAGATCACTACTCTAGTTTCCCCAGATTCCTTTCCATGTTCTCCACCCCCTCCTGGGTGTACATGCTGTTGCAGATTTTTGTGCCATCTGCAAAGAGACACACCTTCCCCTCCAGTTCCTCAGCAATATCATTTATGAAGACGTTAAACCATAAACTGTACTGTATCAGTTTGTGCTGTCTGTACATTTGCCTGCAACTGTATGTAACATTTGTTGTGCCACTTGTTGGCTCGGGTCGTGCCTGAAAATGGTCCTTCAGATCAGTGCACTTACCCAGTAATCAAAGACTTAAATAAACATTGAAGAGGACAGGGCCCAGTATAGATCCCTGTGGTACTTCACTGGTCACTCTCGCGTCCTTCGAGGGACTGTCGCCTACCACCACCCTCTACCTCCTATCTTTCAACCAGTTAGATACCCAGCTCACCACCTTCTCCCCGACCCCCAGGTTGCTAAGTTTCTTTATCATTTTCCTGTGTCGTACAGTGTCAGAGGCCTTACTGATGTCCAGATAGGCCACATCTACTGCCTTCCCCTAATTCACCTCCCTAGTTACCTAGTCAGTGAAATCTATGAGATTAATTTCATGACCTGCCCACTGTGAAACTGTCCTGCCGGTGGTCCTGCAAGCCCATATGTCTCAAAGTCCTCCATCAGTCTCTCCTTCAGCAGGGACTCCATTAACTTCTCATCACAGATGTGCTACTGACTGGCCTGTACTTGCTAGCCTCCTCCCTGCTGTCACTCTTGTGCAGAAGGACCACATCAGCCCTCCTCCATTCCTCTAGAACCATCCCCATCTCCAGTGAGGTGCTAAATAGTGTTGCCAGAGGGGAGACTAGCACCGTGCTCTGTTCCTTAATTGTCCACGGGTGGATCCCATTGGGACCCATTGTCTTGTTTTCCTTTAGAACTTCCAATTCCTGGTGGATTCTCTCTTCCATAACTGGACTTGTGTTCACTTCCCCACTCCCTGATAATGCATGTTGGCCAACTCCTCCCTCCACTGTGAAGACCAAGTATAAGTATTCATTTAAAATGGTAGCTTTTTCTTGGTCTTCCTCTGCTAAGTTCCCCCGTCTTGGTCTCCTAATCTTCACTAAGGAAGCAGGGAGGGTGGTGAGGAGAGCAAAGGCACAGACTGAGGAAGGTTTAATGCATACAGTAAAGAAAGGGGACAAGACAGTCTACAGGTACATCATCGAAAGGAGGAAAACCGGGGGGAATTGTAAGACTTAAAGGGGAGGATGGGGAGTGTAAGGAGGGAGATATGGATAAGGCAGAAATGCTGAATAAATACTTCTGTTCAGTATTCACAGAAGAGGGGAAGGGACAAGGACCACAGCCAGGCTTCAGATGCCAAGCAGGGAAAGAGGTGGACAACTGTCCATTCACGGGGGAGAGAGAGTCCTGCAGGAACTCACTAAATTGAAGATGGACAAAGCAGTGGGACCAGACGGCATACACCCAGGGATACTGCAAGTTCTGCGAAGAGAGCTAGCAGAACCTCTGGCAGCATTGTTCACTGTGTCACTTAACACAGGAGTGGTGCCAGAGGATTGGAGGAGGGCACATGTTGTCTCTCTACACAAATCAGGCAGTAGGGAGGAAGCGATCAATTATAGGCCAGTCAACCTCACCCTGGTAGTGGGGAAGATCATGGAGGCACTACTTAAGGAAAGGATAGTGGGACATCTAGAAGCCATCGGTGCCCAGGTCCCTAGGCAACATGGGTTCACACTGGGTAGGTCGTGTCAGACAAATCTCATAGACTTCTTCGACTGGGTGACGAAGGAAGTAAATCAGGGGAGCACGGTGGACGTAGCCTACCTTGATTTCAGCAAAGCCTTTGGCACCATCCCACATAGGAGGCTGGTTAACAAGATGGGTAGTCTAGGCAGGGGAGACAAGATGATAAATTGGGTTAGGAACTGGCTAATAGACAGGAGACAGAGGGTGGTGGTGAATGGAGTACAATCTGGGGAGAGGAGGGTGACCAGCGGAGTACCTCAGGGATCGGTCCTTGAACCAGTTCTATTCAGTGTCTTCATCAGTGACATTGCAGAAGGGCTGGAAGGAAAGGTCTGCCTGTTTACGGATGGCATAAAGATCTGTAACAGGGTGGATAATCCTGAAGGGGTGGAGAAAATGAGGAGGGACCTGGGGAAGCTTGAGAAATGGTCTGCAGAGTGGCAACTGAGGTTTAATTCAAAAAAAGTGCAAAATTATGCACTTGCAACACAGTAACCCTGGGGAGAGCTACAGGATCAGGGGGAGTTGCTGACGGTCACCAAAGAAGAAAGAGACCTGGGAGTTACTATTTTAGATGACCTGAAAGTGTCAAAGCAGAGCACAAAGGCAGCAGGGAGGGCCAGTGGCATGCTGGGGTGCATAGCAAGGGGTATCATTAGCAAAAGGCATTGGGTAGTGATGCCGTAATACAAAACCCTGATCAGACCTCGCATGGAGTACTGTGTGCAGTTCTGGATGCCGCACCTTCGAAAGGACATTAACAGGCTGGAGACAGTCCAGAGAAGGGCGACTAAGATGGTACAGGGCTTGCACCACAAGACTTACAAGGAGAGATTAAGGGACCTCAATATGTACTTACTGGAGGAGGGGGGACATGATGGAAACATTCAAGTACCTCAGGGCCATAAACAGGATGCGGAGGGGGGGAGTCTTCCAGTACTAGAGGAGTATAAGAACTAGGGAGCATGACATGGAATTGGAAGGTGGCAGGTGGAGAGGGAATGCAAGGACATATTTCTTCATGGAGAGGGTGGTGGATGCTTGGAATGGTCTGCCACAGGAGGTGATGGGAGCAAGCACTGTGGTTGGATTTAAACAGGCATGGGGAACCATAGAGGTTAAGTGGGGGTGGGTCAAAAGCTGTAATCAAGTACAGAACTTACGGGCAGACTAGTGGTCCTTATCTGCTGACAATTTCTATGTTTTTATACCACCCCCTGGCTTCCTCTTTTTGCTCACGTACCTGAAGAAAGTCTTATCCCCATTCTTGACCTCCTAGGCTATACTTTCCTCAGTTTGAGCCTTTTGTTCTTACTCTTCTTCCAGTCTCCCTTTGTTTCTCTACATATACCTGCCTGTCAGCCTCCATTTGGGTCTCCTTGTACTTTCTGATAGCTGTTTGTTTTTTCCTCTTTCCTAAGGCAGTATCCCATTTCTTTAAATCTGCTCTCCTGAAATCCATGACCCTCATCCTAGTGTGTTTTTTTTCCTGCCCAATCCTTATGCCAAACTACACTGTATGATGATCGCTTGTACCTAGGGGACTACCCACAGTGACATGTGCAATGCTGTCCCTGTTCATAAGTACCAGATCTAGCACTTACCCATCTCTAGTGGGATCTGTAACCAGCTGCCTGAGAATTGCCCCTTCCGGGGAGTCTAGTCTTGGATGACCCTGCTCCTAGTTGAGGCTGCAGCCAGGATGTTCCAGTCCACATCTGGCAGATTAAAGTCACCCATAATTACTACTTTGAGTAGAGTTTGCGGTGGCACAGTAGGTAGGGAAAATTTAGGGCACACTAGGTGGGCCATGAGGTCCTTATCTACCGACAACTTGTATGTTTCTACTTCCCCTTTGCTTGTCATTTTGCCTATGGCTTCTCCCAAAACCCTGTCCAATTCTTCCCCCTGTGTTGGTGGCCAGTACACCACCCCATGCATGTAAAGTAGTGTAATAGTAGTATAACTGCAGTATAATGTGGAGAGTGGTGCAATGCAGTGGCTGCAGGGCAGCCATATTCAGGCGGACCTTCTGGACACTGAGGTGCTGCCCTATCTGCATGCATCTCTCTGGACTGTGGAATGAGGTAGCCAGACTCAGAGCAGAAGTAAAGTGGGTCAGGAGTACCATCACCCCTATCCAGAGACCACCCAGTCCAGTGCTGCTGCCTCAAAGGATGCTGAGAACGAGGAGCACTTGGATGACAGTGGGCTCAGGGAGGATTAGGGCGGTCATGCAGAGGCACATCCCAGATCCTGTTCCACTCAAGAACTCATATGCCACATTGGCAAACAGGGACAACCAAATAGAGGTACCCAGAGAAGTGGAAGGAAAGGATGTGGAGGTTAGCCAAGGAGGTGACCTCAGCGGGGAGAGCAGTGGACCCCAGAGGAGGAGGAAGTGAATCCTGGTGGGGGACTCCATCATAAGAGAGATTCAGCTAGGCTCACGGAGGGGGAGGACAGGGAGGTGAGGTGCCTACCAGGTGCCACGGTGTAGAGGGATGGAAGGAAGATCCTGGGGATCGCTGGGAAGGCAAGACAGGAGGGTGAGCTGGATGTCATTATCCACCTAGGTACTAATGACCTGGCAAATGGGGAGCCAAAGGAAGTTCAGGAACAGTTTAGGAAATTGGGAAGGGGTCTCAAGCAAGTAACTACTTCTGTCACCTTCTCAGAAATACTACTTTCGAGAGGCAAGGGAGAGCATAGGGGTGCATGCATCAGGAACTTAAACTCATGGTTGAAGAACAGGTGCTGTGAGGAAGGGTTTGGATTCATTGGTGACTGGGGACCCACTTGGAGGGATGGAAGTTTGTTCAAGCCTGACGGCCTGCATCCATCCTGGAGGGGAATCCAAGCACTCAATGATAAGTTTAAATGCTACATTGACAAGCATTTAAACTAGCCAAGGGAGTGGCAGGCCAGCAAGGAGGGTACCTACTTGCTCACCCCCACAGCTAACAGTGGAACTGGTGAACCGGAGGAGTGGCTATCTCTACAAAGCAGTGTGAAAAATATGGGGATTAGTGCCCAAGAGGTGGATAGGCAGAAAAGGGGCAAAATTCAGTAGAAGGGCAGACAGCAAGGAGAACCAGGGATAAAGGACAACCAGGGAAGGGGCTGGAGTAGAACAGCTAAACAGTCTAGGGAGGTCAAATCATGGAAAGCCATGTGTGCCAATGCCAAGAGCCTTAGCAACAAGATGGAAGATCTGGAGGCTGTCATAGTGCAGTCAGACCTGAACATTGTAGCCATCACTGAAACCTGGTGTAATGATAACCATGACGAACTGGGAGATGGCCATACCTGGCTACAACATATTCAGAAGAGACAGGCCAGGTAGGAAGGGAGGAGGAGTGGCACTGTATGTGAAAAATGACATAAGGGCCACAGAGATCCAGGAGGAAGAAATTGGGGGGAGAGATACTGTGGGTTAATCTGGAAAGGAAAATGGGGCCAGCCATCCGCACAGGTGTGGTCTATGGACCACCAGGCCAGGAGGAAGAAACAGATAGGGAGCTGATGCTAGTCATCCAAAAGATGGCAGGCAAGGGTGAGGTTGTACTGGTTGGAGAGCTCATTGTTCCAGATGTGGACTGGAGCATCCCAGCAGTAGCATCAACTAGGAGCAGATTTATCCTGGACTCCCTTCAGGGTGCCTTCCTCAAGCAACTGGTCAAGGAACCAACTCGGCAGAAGGCAATACTGGACTTGTGCTCACAAACAGGGACAGTGTGATGGGGGTAACAGTGGGAGAGCACCTGGGGAACAGTGACCACCAGTCATTGTGGTTTGAAATCACAGAAGGAGCAGAACCAAACCACACAAAAATACGTATCCTGGATTTTAGGGGGGCAGACTGTGGGAAAATGGGGAGATATTTGAAAGAGGCATTAAGGGGAAAGGGAAATGGGGCAGGAATCAGGTTGAGGAACACTGGGCAGTATTTAAAACTGGGATTACAAGAGCAACAGAACTATGCATTAAGCAGGTTAGCAAGAGGGAAAAGAAGAGGAGACCATTATGGTTTTCCAAAGAGGTAGCAAAGAAAGTGAAAACCGAAAAGATTGCATTCAGGCAATACAAAAAGACACAGGCAGAAGGGGATAGGAAGAAGTACCAGGAGAAGCAAAGGGAGGCAGGGAGGTCAGTAAGGAAGCCAAAGCTCAGACAGAAGAACACATTGCAAAATCAGTGGGTAGAGGGACAAAACCTTTTACAGGTACATAAGGAAAAAGAAAAGCAAAGGGAGGGATAGTGAGACTGAAGGGGAGGATGGGGCTGCATGGAGGATGACAACTGTAAAGCTGACATATTGAACAGGTATTTTTGCTCAGTCTTTACTGAGGAAGAGGAGGTAATGGGTCTGAAGGGAGTACAAGGGTGAGAATGGTGCAGAATGGACACAAGTCCCTTTACATGAGAAAGGGTCCTGAAGGAACTGGAAGTAATAAGAGTAGATAAAGCAATGGGGCCTTATGGGGTGCAGCCCAGGGTCCTTAAAGAACTAAGAGAGGTGGTGGCTGAACTTCTGGCTATCCTGTTTAGCCAATCACTGGAAACAGGGGAGGTACCCAAAGACTGGAGGACAGCAGATGTAGTCCCCTTATACAAAAGTGGGAACAGAGGAAACGGGGAACTACAGACCAGTCAGCCTCATCTCGGTAGTGGGGAAGATCATGGAAGCACTATTGAAGGAGAGACTGGTGGAACATCTGGTTGTCAATGGACTACAGGACCCAATGAAGCATGGTTTCACCAGGGGGAGGTCATGTCCAACCTCGTTGAATTTTTTGACTGGGTGACTAGGGAGGTGAATCAGGGGAGGGCAGTGGACATGGTCTATCTGGACTTCAGCAAGGCCTTTGACACTGTGCCACATAGAAGACTATTACACAAACTGGGGAATATGGATGTGGGCAGGACAGTAGTGTGGTGAGTAGGTAACTGGCTGGGCGGCAGGACACAGAGGGTGGTGGTAAATGGCTGTCACTCCACAGAGGGAAGAGTGACCAGTGGGGTACCACAGGGACCAGTGCTGGGACCGGTCCTATTCAAGATCTTCATCAGTGACATTGCAGAGGACCTAGAAGGCAGAATTTCACTGTTCGCTGATGGTACAAAGATCTGTAACAGAGCAGACACACCAGAGGGTGTAGACAGAATGAGAATTGACCTGCAGAAACTTGAAGAATGGTCAGGGGTTTGGCAGTTGAAATTCAATGCAAAGAAGTGCAGGATTATGAATATGTGGCACAAAAAACCCTGGCACAATATATCAGTTGGGGGGTGAAGATATAGCATGCACCAAGCAGAAAAGGGATCTTGGGGTTATCATCTCTGGTGACCACAAGATAAGGAAACAGTGCGACAAAGCAGCAGGAAAAGCAAGTTGGATGCTGGGATGCATAGGCAGGGGCATCATCAGCAGGAAAAGGGAGGTCATAATTCCACTATACAAGACACTAGTGAGGCCCCACCTGGAGTACAATGTACAGTTCTGGAGACCTTACCCACTTAAGGACATAGACAGGGTAGAGAAGGTTCAGAGGAGGGCAACAAAGATGGTTCGTGGATTGCATCACAAGTCCTGTGAGGACAGGTTGAAGGAATTGAATATGTACTCCATGGAGGAGCGGAGGGGGAGAGAGAGGACATGATAGAAACATACAAGTATCTTACAGGGAGGAGCAGGGTGCAGAAATGCACTATTTTTAAGCAAAAAAGATGTTCCAGGACTAGAGGGCATGGGATGAAGTTGGAGGGAGGACGATTCAGAGGAAACGTGAGGAAGAATTTCTTCACAGAATGGGTGGAGGACAAGTGGAACACCCTTGCTGAGGAAGTGATGGGGACTGGAACAATCACGGGATTTAAGAATGCACAGGATAGACATAAAGGAATTCTGGAGGTCAGGGGTAAGGGGCAACAGACTTCTAGAAAAACATAAACTGAACTTACAAGCTGAAATGGGTAGACTGGGTGGGCCATAGGCCCTTATCTGCTGACACTGTCTGTGTATCGATGTAAAGACCCTGGACCGTGTCTCTCTAAGCCAACCCAAAGAACTTCCAGCCCCTCATTTCCCTGCTGCCTCCTTGTATTTCCACGGCCTTTATACATTCCCTTACATATAAAACAACCCCCCCTTCCTCCATTCACTACCTTTTCGAAAGATGTTATAACCCGGTATGGCCACCTCCTAACTGTGGTTATCAGTGCACCATGATTCTGTTATACCCACCAGATCGAGGTCCACATCCGCAGTGGTAGCTTCAACATCAGGAATTTTGTTTCCTAGACTTCTTGCTTTGGTACACATTTCTTTCCACTCTTTTTTGTCCCTCCCTACCCTACTTTGCCTTCCCTTCCGCGGTCTTTCCTTCACCCCTCTCTTCACAGGTACTGTCCTACACATATAAAAACAAAAGCCAGTCTCCATTTTTTAAAGACTGATCTGACCATTAAATCATCGAAACAAGGTCACAGGTCTAATATTTCAGAGTGTATTTTGTATTTCTGTACTGTACTTGGAGGGATGGATGTTACCTGGTGTGTAGAACAAAAACTGATGACCATATTCATCAACTACAGTACAAAACTCTTAATGTATTGTAGTCACTTGTTACACATCTCATTTTGCCCAAACATGGTTACACAGTTGTGTTCTGTAAAGGTATGGTGTGCATATTTTTCCTTCGACAACTCAGATTAAATTTTGTGTTACACCCATTGCTATTCAGGCATTTTTAAATAAAGGTGTCCCTGTACTTGGTCTGACAGATATTGTAGAGTGCAGTTACATTGTTGGTACAGATGGTGGTCTGCGTGGCTGGCAAGAGGGGGGGAATGATTTCTGTTGTCACTGAGGCCTCTTCAGTAGTAGTAGTACTACTGTAGATGGTGTCATATTGCATCATGAGTGATACTGGCAGTGACTGCAGCTGGTTGCCTTTTCCATGGAAAGAAATTGTGTAGTTTATTTTTTTTTAAATCAGTTGTTCACTTTGAGGTGGCATAGAGATGAATTAGCACCCAAGATACCTGTACTTCCATCTCAGATGCTTATAAGTGCATACTGAAAACTGAGCTACTGTTATAAAACTCACCTAACTGTAAAATGTTCCAGCAACTTAACACCAGGATTTGTATAGCAGACCTCTGCCTAGGCAGTTATGGCGGCAGTGCCCCTCTGCACAGTGGAGCTGGAGAGGACTGCCCCTGCCCGCAGAGTGCAGTCTGCTCTGTTAATATTGGAAAGTCAACTAATTTTTTCAAAAATATTTTTATTCTCCTTGTGCTGAGCACCCTGCTATGTTGTTCCAGAGCGATTGTTCTTTTTTAATCTTTTATAGTTCTATATACCTTAATTTACAATGCTCATTTCTGCACAGAAAATTAAAAAGGAAAATTACAGGTCTATTTATTTTTTGTTTCCTAAATTAGGCAACAAGTGAGCGACCTTTCATTCAGAAGTTGTTTCGACCAGTTGATGCAGACGGACAGCCCCACAGCCTGGGAGACCTGTTGAAAGAAGTCTTCCCTGCTGCTGTCACTCCCGAAGGTACCACATACTCATTGTCACATTATAGTAACTACGCCTGCTGCAGTTTATTGCTTTTCTGCATTTTTTGTTTGTTTACGGGAAGAGATACAATGGCATATTCTTGGAAACTCTAAAAGGCATTGACAGGGTTACCAAAACAATGGATCAGTGCAGCTCAGTGGACATAGTGTACCTAGACTTCAGTAAAGTCTTTGACACCATCCCCCCACAGGAGGCTGGGAAATAAGCTGGAGCACACTGGGTTAGGACACAAGATAGTCGACTGGGTTAGGAATTGACTGCAGAATAGAAAACAGAGAGTCTTGGTAAATGGGGCTATGTCACAGGACGGAGAGGTGACCAGCGGCGTGCCACAGGGGTCAGTGCTGGGTCCAGTACTCTTCAACATATTCATCAGTGATATTGCAGAGGAATTGAAGGGAAAGGTATGCCTTTTTGCAGATAATACAAAGCTCTGCAACATGGTGGACACACAGGAGGAAGCCACAAGAATGGTAACCAACCTTAGAAAACTAGAGGAGTGGTCAAAACTATGGCAGTTAAAGTTTAACGCCAAGAAATGCAAGGTCATGCACCTAGGAAAGTGAAACCCAGAAGTAAAGTACACACTGGATGGGCACCAACTGGAGGTAACAAAGATGGAAAGGGACCTGGGTGTACTCATCACCAATGACTTAAAAGTCACAAAACCGTGTGAGAAAGCGACACAGAGAGCAAGTAGCATCCTAGGATGTATACTGTAGGTAGTGGCATTACGAGCAGAAAGCAAGAGGTAATCATGCCACTGTACAGATCCTTGGTGGGGCTGCACATGGAGTACTGTGCTCAGTTCTAGAGGCCACACCTGAAAAAGGACAAAGACAGAATAGAGTCAGTGCAGAGAAAGGTCACTAAAATGGTGCAGGGGCTGCACCATAAGACATATAAAACTAGGCTCAAGGAACTGAAGTTGTACTCACTAGAACAGAGAAGAAATGGAGGTGACATGATAGAAACGTTCAAATACGTCAGGGGAATAAACAAGACTGAGAACTTCTTCCAAGAAACAAAGGAACTCGGACAAGGGGGCACAACTTGCATCTGGTGGGAGACAAGTTCAGGAACAACTATAGAAAGTACTTCTTCACGGAGAGGGTGATAGAGCCATGGAACAGCCTGCCAGCACAGGTGGTGGCAGCTAAAACAGTAAGAGAATTTAAGCTAGCGTGGGACAGACAGTGTGGACAGCTTGGCTGGAACAGTTAAAGGGGAGAGGGGTAGCCATCTTGGGCAGACTAGATGGGTCAAGTGGTCCCCATCTGCCGACACCATTCTTATGTTCTTGGTCAGACAAATAAGCACCTTCAGTTTATGCAAGCACTTTGGTTTTTCTACCTGCTTTTTGAATTCCCCAGCTTATCTTTTGTAGGTCAGGCTGTGAAGTAAGACTAAAGGTTGGTAAGCAAACTGATTTTGCATCAACATCAGTGAGCAATCAGATAATTTTTTTTCTGAGCTTCTTACAACACCATGATAAGGGCCCAGGACCTAGGAGGAGCAGTGGATACAAAAATGTACCTTTTTTTCTTTTTATACTTCCAAAGTTTTTTTAATTGACTTTACTAAGCATTGTTTGCATACAGAAAAGGTACTTAATCAGAATGGGGCTCTTAGAAATCTTTATGTGACCCTTACAAATCTGCAGGGATGGACCCGACTCTTTCAAAGAATTTCCTACCAGTAGCATTGATATTGCATAATAGAGTTCTAGTTTTGGATAATTAATACTATACTGCTGTAGTTTGATCATTAATTTGTTGCTGTCAATGAGTGTTCTTTACCTAGGAGAATCTGTTGATGTAGCCCGCAGGTAGAATGAACCACATTAAAAGATCAGTAGTTTTTTGTTTTTTTGTCACATCAACAGTCTAGACCCAATCAGTCTGGCTTTGTGCCTGAAAAATGCTAACTCCATCCTTGTTAATAAAGAATGTAGATAACCCCTGCTTAAAAATAGACTTGGTGTTACAATATAACTGGCACGCAATCTTTTAGGCGTATGGAAGTGTACTGCTTTGTAGGTGTTGTCTGACTTGTTACGTAGTACGATGCAAACAACTGAAGATAGAATCAACAAGAAACACGGGAGATTACTGCATCTTGAAAGCAGGCACTTGCTTTGATAGTGGTCGATACGCTGTTTGGTACGTCTAATGCTTGGCTCAGAAACCATAATGCTCTTAAAAAAAACAAAACCTGCTCATCTAGTGTCTATTTTTTTTTTTTTTTTATGAACAAATCAGTAGATCACAGGCAGACTACAGAAAAGAAAGTAGCACACTGCGTATCTGTCAAAACCTTGTTCTGGATCATGTCAAAGGAGAAAAAATGAGCAGAAACAATAGAGGCACTCAGACAGTGTACCTGCAGCTTCTTGCAGGAAGAAAAGGCCACTATCACAGGTTCTCCCCTTTGAAGACACGCTTATGCAGCCTTTAACTTTTATTTCCTTGTCTGCCACATGAAGGGGAAAGTCTTTTTAATGTCTTGTGCTTTTCTTTCATGACTTCCTTGTTCTGAGAATCACAGAAGATCTGAATAATATCATCGCCTTTGATTTTTTGGCAGCCAACACCTTTTTTTTTTTGTTTCTGGTTTTAATCCCTCTCACTGATTTGTTACATTGAGACATACACAAAACTAAAAGGGCTAGATGATCTCATGTGAGCTTAAAAGTAGGATTCCTGCAGGGGATTCTTGCTTTCATGACAGCTGCAATTTGTAAACTTTGTACCTCCCAAATAGAATGTGACACTTAGTAGTTCAAAGTCATATTTTATGTTTTCCTCTTTTAATTTTGCAGCATTGTTTCTATATACCTTAGAGGTTTTTTTTTTTTTCAAAATGTACAGATAGTATTACTGATCAGCTGTAATAATAGTAACTGATGTCTGCCTCTCTCCTGGGAACCCCACCCCCAATAGAAATTTTTTTTTAATACTGCAGTTGGTGTTATCCCAGTGTGCAGAATGTTTCAGTAAATAAAAATAAATAATTGGAGATCACATGGGTGATGAGGGGTCTTAAGGGAGGAATCTGGTAATAGCAGCATCTTATACCTGTGAAAACAACTAGGCACCAACTCTGAATATGTGCAGTTTATTGTGGTACAAATGGCCAGTACTCCCTCTGAGTCACTTTGTGACGCATGTGCGCATACTATATTTTGTTTTTGTCCACGGTGCATTTTGTTTTATGGTGCCTTCAGCTGAACTACGATGCAGACATGCTTGCTTACCTGCTTGTCACCGAACTCACCTATTCTCTTCAGTTTACTTGTGTATAGTATCTTTTCTTATATTATGTCTCAAAATGCTGTACAGTAGTTATTTCCAACAGTGGAAAGCAACCAAGCTCATAGCAAAAAACTGATTGAGATAATGTATCTCTGTTTTAGCAGTTGAAACCAAGGGTAAACACAGAGGTTCTCAACAGGAACTTGAAGCTGCGAAGGAGTTTACTGACAGCAGTTCAGACTTGTTGATAACTTCTCTCCGTTTTACTGCTGTTTTCAGCTCTTTTAAAAACATAGGCATCTGCAGGCAGAAACAAAAACAACCTAATTCCCACAAGTCTTCCCAGTTCCTCCCTTAGTCCTCACCAGTTTAGCACCGGTAGGCTGTATGCAGTGCTCCCAACTTGTAGCTTTGTTTTGCTAGTCATGTGACCCCCCCCCCAACTCGGCCCCTCTCTGTCATTTTCACCATACCCATGTTCTATCCCCATCCTCTCTTGAAACCCTTTGGTAACTGTCTCAACCGTAGCCACCTCCCAGGCTACACAGTTCCACCCATTCACTAGTCTCGCCATGAAGACGTATCTCTCGCATCTCTCCTGAATTCCTTCCCTACCAACTTATAATTATGACCTCTTACAGCAGGGACAACCCACTGCAGAATGCAACCAAGGAGCAACATAACTGTTTGCCCTGGCAGGAAGGTGGGGGAGTGGAGAAGTAGTGGGCCCATCTGAAACGAAATAATGGAGGCAACAAACCTTTACATTAGACAAGTAAACAAGGGCAAAAGAAAGCCACTATGGTTCTCAAAAGTAGCGGCTGGGAAGGTAACAGCGAAAAAGATGGCTTTCAGGAAATACAAGGAAACACAGCGGAAGGAGGACAGGGTAGTGTATCTTGATAAACAGAGGGAGGCAGGGAAAGCAGTCAGGAGCACAAAGGCACAAACGGGGGGAAAAACAGCACAGGAGGTTAAAAAGGAGACAAGAATTTTTATAGGTACATTAGTGAAAGGAGAAAAAACAGGGGTGGGATATTAAGGCTTAAAGGGGAAGAAGGAGTGTGTGTGGTAGGGGTCCTGGAAAAAGCTTCAGTACTGAACAAATATTTTTGTTCTGTATTCACAGAAGAAGTAGGTGAGGGACCACAGTTAGGCAGCATGAACACATATGGGAGGGAGATGGACACCAGTCAATTTACGGAAGAGAGAGTCCTAAAAGAACTAACAAAATTGAAAGTGGACAAAGCAGTGGGATTGGATGGGCTACATCCTAGAATATTAAGGGAAGTACGGGAGGTGTTGGCATCACCACTGGCAGCACTGTTCGAGTCACTTGATACGGGAGTGGTTCCGGAGGATTGGAGGAGGGCAGATGTAGTCCCTCTTCACAAAAGTGGCAGTAGGGAGGATGCTTGAAGCTACTGACCAGTCAGCCTCACTTCAATAGTGGGGAAGATTATGGAGTCACTACTTAAACAAAGGATCATGGAACATCTTGAAGCCAGCAGAGCACAGGATCCAAGACAGCATGGATTCACAGCGGGAAGGTCATGTCAAACAAATCTAATTGGTTTCTCTGACTGGATGACTAGGGTCATGGATTGGGGGGAGCAGTGGATGTGGCCTACCTGGATTTCAGTAAAGCCTTCGATAGTGATCCACATAGAAGACTTGTGAACATGCTGGGCAGCCTGGGAGTGGGTCACAAGGTGGTAAACTGGGTTAGGAACTGGTTTAATGATAGAAGACAGAGGGTCATGGTAAATGGTGCTCAATCTGAGGGAAGGAGGGTGACCAGCGGGTGCCACAGGGCTCAGTCCTGAGCCCAGTCCTGTTTAATGTCTTCATAAATGACACTGCAGGAGGGGCGGGAAGGGAAGGTGTTCCTCTTTGCGGATGACACTAAGATCCGCAACAGGGTGGACACTCAGGGAGGGTTGAAAAAAAATGAGGAGGGACCTAGGTAAACTGGAGAAATGGTCCAGAGTGTGGCAGTTGAGATTTAATGTGAAAAGTGCAAATCATGCATTTGGGGCACAGGAACCCAGGGAGGATTACATGATTGGGGGGGGGGGGAGGAACTGATGGTCACCAAACAGGAAAGGGATTTGGGGGTAATCATATATGATGACCTAAAGGTGGCCAAACAATGTGCCAAGGCTGTGGGTAGAGCCACTGGGATGCTGGGGTGCACAGGGAGAGGTATCACCAGCAGAAGGAAGGAGGTGGTGATGCCACTGTACAGATCATTGGTGAGGCCTCATTTGGAATACGGTGTCCAGTTCTGGAGGCCACATCTCTGTAAGGAAGTAGACTGGGTGGAGACAGCTGACAACCCCGTACCTTGGCGATCTGACTCCACTACCAGCACCTCGATTTTGCCAGAGTTCAACCTCAGTCAGTTGGCACTCATCCAACCCTGGATCTCGAAGAGGCAGCTGTTAAATACCAAGACCGCTCTATTTTGCTCGGGCACAAAGGACATGTAGAACTGAGTGTCCTCTGCATTGCAGTGAAAACTCAGCCCATACCACCTTATAATATCTCCCAGTGGCAGCATGTACATTGCAAACAACATGGGGGACAGTACAGAGCTCTGCAGACCCCCACATGACAGGGGTCGAGGAATAAATCCCTGACACCACTCTCTGGGTCCTGCCAGTAAGGAAAGATCGAAACCCCCTAAGGACGGTACCAGACAGTCCACAGAGAATCCGCAGGCACTCCAACAACAGTCCATGATCTACAATATCAAATGCTGCAGACAGATCGAGAAGAACCAAATTGAAATGGCCCCCCAATCCTTTGCTATCAGAAGATCATTCAGTACCCGAACAAGGACAAACTCAGTACTGTGTCGCTTCTTAAACCCAGATTGGAGAGTATCATAGACATCGTGAGATGTTAAATGGTCATCCAGCTGCACCACAACCACCTTCTCAATGACCTTGCCCACAAAGGGCAGGTTAGAGACAGGTCTGTAGTTTGTTAAGCAGTCTGGGTCGAGGGAAGATTTCTTCAGGAGTGGCACCACTACCACCTCCTTCAGGGGGTCCAGAAACAACCCTGTCTCCAACGAACACTGGACTATCTCAGTAAGGACTGGGCTGATGACTTAAGCACACCCTACTAGGAGGCAAGTTGGGCCCGGATCCAAATTACAGTAGGTTGGGCGCATACTCTGGATGGACCCACACAGTGTCTACAATCTCCAACTGGATGAAGTCAGACCAGGCAAACCGGGTGCTTGCAAACTTCCTGCCGATCACCGCAATACCCATTAGAGGGCGCAGAATGATGGCATCAGTCTTACTGGCAAAGAACCGAGCAAACTCATCACACTTAACTTGTGAACATGGTCCCCGCGGCTGACGACAGGTTGGATTGCACAACCTGTTGACAGTCCGGAAGAGCTGAGCAGGTCGATTCCTCACCGCAGCAATCTCCTTGGAAAGGAGTTCTGCCTTCTTACAGGAGATTTCTGATTGATAGACTTTATAATGGGCTATCAATCTAAGCTTATCAGCCACCAGGTCAGATTTGAACCAGTGCCGCTCCAGCCTTCAACCCCTATGCCTAAACTCCTTCAAAGTCTTATCGAACCAAGAGTACCTGAAGACCGAGGGGGTGAATACAGACAGGAGCTAGGGCATCGAGGGCCCCTGTCACTGCCTTGTTATAGGCTAGTACCAGTTCCCCTGGCTCCTCGCTTACACTTGACAGGTCCAGTACTGCCATAAGACCATCTGGAGTCAAATCCCTTAAAGGGCGGTACCGGACCGTCTCCGTAGGAGCAGGGCTATTGGAGCGGTGCCTTGAATCCAAACCTTATAGTGTGATGGTCTGACCAACCGACTGGCTCCACTACTAGATCAGTGATCTCTGTCCCCAGTAGGAAGACCAGGTCCAATGAATGGCCGTGACTATGGATAGCAGAGGTAACTACCTGTGTCAGGCCCAACAAGCTCATCAGCTGGAGGAAGTATTGTCCAAATTGTGAGAGTTCGTTATTGACTCAGGCATTGAAAACCCCCAGAATAATCCATCTGGGGGACTCCATTACCAGGTTGACGATGAAGTCTGTGACTTCCTGCAGGAATTCCTTCTCACCACTAGGTGGACGATAGATGAGAAGTATCCTGCAAACTACACTCACATACATTCAAAAGATCTGGTCACTCCCACTGGGGTGTCTACAAGGCCTAGATCAGATTTAAAACAAATGTCCCACCTGTCCCTCCAATCCTCTCTCAGATGGTGTATCACCGAATACCCAGCTGGAATTGCTGATTCCAACATTGGGTCAGCATTCTCATCTAACCAGGTCTCAGTGATGCAAGCCAGGTCAGCTGTACCAACAGGATAAGCAATAATAGCTGTCTTGTTTTTTATTGACCTGGCATTGCACAACAATAGGGTAGGTGGACAAGGTAGACTGAGTGACCTACCCACTCAAGGTAGAGCCCTTGGGTATGGTAACCAGGCAGGGAGGTCCCCTTTCCTGGACCCATTTCACCCCAGGGTGTCTTTCCCTTTCAGAAAAGGAGATGTCCAGGAATGAGGGGGCATGGCATGAGGTTGGAAGGGGTAGACTAAGGGGTAGCATGAGGAAGTATTTCTTCACAGAAAGGGTGGTGGATGTATGGAATAGACTTCCAGCGGAGGTGGTGGAGCCAGACACAGTGAGGGGGATTCAAGCATGCATGGGACAGGCATAGAGGAACCCAAGAAATAGGAACAAGGAGGTAAAGCCAGAGGTCAAGTAGGGTCTGCAGCTTTTACAGTAGGCAGGGAAAACAGGCAGACTAGATTGGCCAATGGTCATTATCTGCTATCAGTTTCTATGTTTGCTCACTGGTACCACTAGCAGTACATAACCCTAACAGTTATGACTTACCATTTAGTTGTCCTGTTTGCAACTTAAAGTAGCCTGCATTGGGCAAACCAGTCTCTAGGGAGAGGCATCATCAGTAGAAAACAAGAAGTTGTTATCCCTCTGTACAGACAGCTGGTGGGACCCCATCTGGAGTACTGTGTGCACTTCTGGAGACCCAGTCTCCGCAAGGACATAGACAAGATGGAAGCTGTCCAGAGGAGGGCAACTTAATGGTGCAGGGTCTGCACCAGAAGACATATGAAGAGAGACTAAAGGAGCTTAATATGTATAGCCTCGAGGAAAAGAGGGAGAGGGGGGACATGATAGAACCTTTCAAGTACCTCAAGGGAATCGACAAAGTCCAAGAGGTAGCATCTTTCAAAAAGAGGTGTGCAAGAACAAGGGGCACAATTTGAAGATGGAAGCGGCTCAGAGGTAATGTAAGGAAGTATTTTTCACGAGAGGGTTGTGGATGCATGGAGCAGCCCTCGGAGGAAGTTAGTAGTCAAAAACAGTGGTGGAATTCAAGCATGCATGGGACAGTCATAAGGCAATTCTAGGGGTTGGGGGTAGAAAGAGGTAGGCTGCTCGTTAACTAGGATCTGCAGCTTATCCATTAGATAGGGAAATGGGCAGACTGGGTGGGCCAAGCGGTCCTTTTATCTGCCGTCAAATTCTATGTTTCTATGTTTCTCACCATACCCTAGTGCCTCTCCCACCAATTTCATGGCAGTATTTTTCATTTGGTAAAGTAATGTTGATGTTTCTGTTACTCTTGTGCAACATCTTGATTCCTTATTGTAAAAACTGTTGTTATGTAACTAATTTGAACTGTACTCCTTGAGAATTTGTTACCGCTGTTCTAATGACCCTATATGATGCTCTGAACGATTCTGTCTGCTATAATAGACATACTATGAATAAAGTTGTCAACTAAATGTCCTGACTCTGGGTCGCCCCTGAAAAATGGACACTGTGTCTCAGTGGGCTTTTACCCGGTTATCAAAATTCAATAAATAAATAGTCACAGACACTCACATTGCCTCAACGGTTGCTGGTAGTTCAGCCTCTTTCTTCCCTTCATTTTTTAATACTTTATTTTTATTCAGAGAGAAAATTAAATCACACAGTCAGTAGATCGTTATTTTAAGCCATCTCAAAAAAACAAAATATCCAACAAACAGTATTCTAAAACAGTATAGCTTTTGATAATTTTTGAGGGTGTAAAAAGTCAAATTAAATAATTATATATTCAAGAGAAGGTGTATTAATAATAAGTTGAATAGGTCATCTACCTACGAACACACAAAAACAGCATCAGAAGCAGGCCTCATGGTCTGTTGAGTCTGATCGACTGTGCAGCCCCTCAACTTGCAGGTGCACCACCAACCCCTCCCTCACAAATACCCCCCTCACTCTTTCCCATCCCCTTTTAAAACCGTCTACTGTGCTACAGGCTACCACCTTACCGGGCAGAGTATTCTACTTATCCACCACCCTCTCAGTGAAATAATGTCTCCTGATTTCCCTCCTGAATCTTCTCCCCATCCAGTCTCATCTGGTGCCCCCTCGTGACCCTCTCCCTTCTAATCTGGAAAATCCTTCTTTATTAACCCTGTTAATTCCCTTCAAGTATTTAAAGGTTTGAATCATGTCCCCCATTCTCCTGTGTCCTCCAGGGAATACATGTTCAGCTCACCCAGCCTCTCTTCATAGGAGTATCCCTCTAACCTCTGGATCATCTTTGTTGCCTTCCGCTCTACACATTCCAACAATGTGATGTCCTTCTTCAAGAATGGGCGCCAGTACTGCATGCAGTATTCCAGGTGTGGCCTGACCAGTGACCTGTAGAGGGGCAGGATCACTTTCCTATTTCTGGAGGAGATTCCTCTCGCTATACACCCCAGCATCCTGTTGGTTTTTGCTGCCACCCTCCTGCGGTGAGCTGAGTTGTTTATCCTCCCCGTTATAAGCACCCCCTGATCTTTCTTTCTTTCTCAGTGCATTCTAGCTGTTCACCCCCAGCTAATAGCTCCTTCCCTGGTTGTTAGCCCCGAAGTGCAAGACCCTGCACTTTTTGGTGTTAAACCTCAACTGCCATACATCCAACCACCATCTGTGTTATGCTCCAAGCTATAAACATTGCAATTAAATAGATAGTTAATTAAAAGCTGCTAATTTCAGGCAAATAATATATTCACATGGAGTTGCAACAAATAAACACCTAGGATTATCCTATTACACCATTCATATATGACAAACATGAAAACAGTCAATAGATCATATACAGCTACAAATTTAGGTAACCACCGCGGGATATTGGGTGTTATCAGCTGGTTCTTTATCATCCTGGTCTGACCCTAAATCTGTGGGCAGATCTACATTTTTTTCACAGAATGCCCAAACAGCATCCACATCAACAACAAAAAATTGTCTTTTCCTTGTAAAGTAAATTTCAGTTTGGCAGGGGACTGCAAAACTGCTGTTACCCCTGCTTGCACAAATTCAGCTCTGACGGACAGAAAATGCTTTCTGTGTCTTTGGGTAGATATTTATTTATTTATTTATTTACAAGATTTACCAAGAAGGCATACTGAGCAAAATGCTCGATTCCAGATGTGACCTGGGGGCCGAGGCCCGGTGCAATACATAAAAAATTTGTGCATTACAATACTAATTAGAATACATAAAACTGTACACTTGGAGTCTTAGGTCCGGGAGTTTACAGACAGGAGATAGATGTAATAGGACAATACAAAAATCATGTACGAATTGTACAACACATAACAGAATCAGAGATTGATCAAATTAACAGGAGCAGCTTGAGGAGAAATGTGCCTTGAGTAGTCGGGATCGATGTTAGGATTTGTGCATGTCTTATATGGGGGCAGGTAGGGCGGTCCAGATCTGTGGTATTCTGTAGCTAAAAGCTGCCTGCCCCTTGGTAGTACGCATAAATGGGATGTAGAGTAATCTTGGGTCCGTGCCTCTTAGGGAGTATGCAGGTGTCGGTTGTTGGGAGAGGGTAGATGCCAGGTAGGGAGGGAGGGAGAGAGACCAGTGTTTGGCAGCGAACCTGGCGCAGTTTATTAGACGCCAATCATGGAGGGATGGCAGGGTTAAGGAGCTGTATAAAGTGCGGTGGTGGGTGGATTACGGGCAGTCAAGGATGAAACAACAAAAGAGTGGAATAAGGTGTCTAGGCTTGCCATGGCAGATGCAGGAGCGATGGTGTATACGATGTCGCCATAATCAAGTACGGGAAGTATCATTTTTTGGACTATAGCATGCTTCGCTTGAGTGGGGAGGCAGTTTTTGTTACGATAAAGTGCTCCCAGTTTTGGGAGCAGCCTCTTGTGCAGGGATTCAATGTGAGAGGCAAAATCTAGGTGCTGATCAAGCCAGATGCCTAGGTATCTATAGCTAGTGTATTGCTCCAGGGTAGACCTGTCCAGGGTTACGAACTGTAGGCAGGGAGGTTGGCGGGAGAGTCTTTGTTGGAGCCAAACGTGACCGACACAGTTTTTATTGGGTTTAGAAACAACTGATTCGACCTAAACCAGTGCTGGATGGCAGTGAAGTGCTCCTGTAGGAGAGATGCCACTCTGCTAGTAGTGGGGCCGGAGGCGTACAGGACTGTATCGTCCGCATACATTTGGATGGAAGAATGGGAGCAGGCAGAGGGGAGGTCGTTTAGAAATTGGAGAATAGTAATGGATCAAGGACTGATCCTTGGGGGACACCTGATGTGACTAGAAGCGGGTTTGAGGTGTGTGATGCAATTCTGACAGCTTGCTTTCTGCCCACAAGGTAGTCTTGGAACCACTCTATTGCTGGTGGTGTGAGCCCAGCTTCGATAAGCTTGGAGTGGAGCAGGGGGTGAGAGATGGTATCAAAGGCCTTTGCTAGGTCAATAAAAATAGCCGAGGTGATATGACCTTTGTCGATACCAGTGAGAATGTCAGAGACTCAAAGTAGGGAGGTGATAGTAGAGTGATTTTTGCGGAAGCCGGATTGGAAAGGCGTAAAAAAGGAGGAGGAGGCGTCTAAGTATGGTGACAGTTGGGACAGGACAAGTCGCTCCTGGAGCTTGGCTAGAATAGGGAAAAGGGAAATGGGTCTGTAGTTTCCTGGTGAGGAGGGGTCACCGCCTTTTGGGAGAGGAATAACCGTGGCCAATTTCCATGCGGCTGGTAACGTGCCCAGTGAAAAGGAGAGGTTGAGAAGAGCAGCGGGGGGGGGGCTGCTATGGCAGGGGCAGACAAGAATAGCATCTTGGCATCTAGGGACGTCAGGCATTTGCCTTTATTAGGGTTCAGAGCCCGTAGGGAGCGGAGGACTTCTGCTGGGGAAACTAATTGAAAAGAGAATGGCTGGACTGGACTGGTGGGGGTGTGAGGAGGGTTTGGGGAGATGGGGGTGGCTGGGGTGTGCTTATGATTGAGAGGATAGAAGTTTGTCTGCGCAGCTGGCGAAATGGGTATTAAAAGCTTGACTCACATGAAGGGGTCCAGAGATGAGGTGCCCTGATCTGATAGGGTTGGGGTGGGGGTTGTGTTGGGGGGGGAGAACAGGGATTTGAGAGATTTCCAGAAATTAATCGGATGGTTTAGGTTAGTGGTAAAGGCTGATAGGAAATGGCTCTTTTTGGCTTAGCGGATGGTGTTTGTGCAAACATTACGTAGGGATCTGTAGTTAGTTTGGGAGGCCTGGGTGCCCAATTTTTTATATGCTTTCCATGCATGGTCCCTGGAGTGGCATTTTCTAATTATATCAGCCGAGATCCATGGGAGATGAGCCCCTCTAACCCTTTTTGTACGCAGAGGCGCGTGCTTGTCCCATACTTTTAGGAATCTGGTTTGAAACGCGTCATATGCATTGTCAATGGTGGAGACCTCGGTGATGCAGGACCAGTTTACACGATCCAGGTCTGCCAGGAGAGAATCTAGGTTTAGAGAGTTATAGGACCTGGCCTGTAGTGTTTTTTGGGGGGGTGGGGCTGAGGGGCTATGTACCTTCCTGATCAGGTAGATCATGTGATGATCACTTAAAGAATCTGGAAGCAGGCCTGCGTTCAGAATTCTGTGTGGGTGCGAGGTGAGAGCCAAGTCCAGTAGGGAGTGGTTGTTAGACTTATGGTTAAGTCTGGTGGGCTCTTGAATGAGTTGGGTGAGGCTCAGGGCCTTAATTTTGGTTTTCAGGAGGGTTTTATCGGCTCCTAACCAATTGGCATTAAAATCACCTGTGGCGTGAAACTCGCCACCTGCAGCTAAGGACTGTAAGGTAGTTAGATGTGAGAGGATGTCATCAGTGGGTGTGCAGGGGAGGCAGTATGAGCCTGCCACGTAATCAGGGGTGGTATATGGGAGTGACAGTTTAATGAGTACTGAGTCGATGTTGGTTGGGAGAGAGGGGATGTTCACAGTAGTGAACTGGTGACTGTTGGATATGTACATTGCCGTTCCTCCGCCTCTCTTTTTGCCTAGTCTGTAATGTCTGATGATTGAGTACCCTGGAATGGAGACTTCGGCATCAGTATGGTGTGGTTTTAGCCAAGTTTCTGAGATGATCAGGATATCGGGATGCAGTGTTATGGTGATGGGTTGTAATAATGAGATTTTGGATAGCAGACTTCAGGCATTGAGGTGCAGTATCGTTGGGCCTTTGGGGAGAGCGAAGGGGGTGTGGGTATGTGACATGTTGGGACCTGGGTTAGCCTCTATGTCCCCTGACAGGAGCTGGAGAAGGGCAAAGAGATGCTTTGTTTTTGTCCTGGCATGATTAGTGCATGCGGTAGGTTTACGACGAGGGGAGGTGCCAGGAAGGTGGTGGAGGGCTGGGGTATATAAGACCGAGAGCCCCGGATGAAATGAGGGAGGCAGGATTGTGGCACTGATAGGCCCATAGTGGACATGAACCAACTCAGGTGTGGGTGTGTGACAGAAGGAAAGATAGAATGGCTGTGGTACTAGCCCAGGGGGCAAGGCAGGTGGGGGGTCCGTATTTGGAAGGTAGGCTGGTGGTAAGGTGGTTTGTGATGCCATAGAGAGGAAAACGAAGGTAGTGAACAACAACATCCTGGACAAGTATGTTTGTAGCTGGAAAAAATATGTTGGTGCCCTCTGGTGGCAGCAGCTGATAAGCTGCAAATGGTAGTATACACAGTCATTTGACTTCTCCTATAAAAGGAGGAGCTCACCAAGGGCGGTGGTGGGGAGCCGGCACTCAGCGCCGGCGGGGTAGAAGCACACACGCACTGAAACGAACTGGATGCTCTGATAGTAAACCAATGCAGCCGGCAGTTTGAAAATGGTGCCACAGACCATGCTGAGCCTCCCTTGAATTCTGTACCTGGGTGCTTCGGGGGGGAGGGGTTCTGACGACGAGATGAGCAGGGGAGTGCTGCGTCTTTCCAGGGGGCCCTCACTACCCATGTCCCAGCGTCTGTGGAAAGAAGAGGGGTTTTTAAAGTCAGTGGGAGGAGTAAAACGATGCCTAGGTAAGAGATAGAATATAATTGGTACAGGGCATTTGCTGTGTAACTGAATTAAATTACTTGAAAGACTGGAGTAGTTTGCCTGGGGTTCTTTTGGGAATTTGTATGCCAGAATTTGTGTTTTGTTTGCCAGATCGCGGAGGAGCGGAGGGCTCTGGTGACCGCGTGGTTTATGGCCTCAGCGACTCTAGATCTAGCGTAGTAGCCATTTAGAATTCGTTAAAATTAGAAATGGCCTATCAGGCAGTCCTGCCACAGCTAGCTGAGCAGGTTAAAATGAATTATTTTTCTTTTACATTACATGGGAGCATCAAAATGGCTGCATCCTTTTCTGCGAACGCTAGAGTACTGCAGTAAGTGCAGGGGGTTACTAGTGATGGCAAAATTCCTCCTCAGCTACAGACAGGACAAAATTACTGGTAGCTACTGCGAACACAGTCGGCTTTCTGCTTTAACGGTGCCTTAAGGGACACAAAATTGATTGCAGCATTTTATTTATCTGTGAGACTGAGGCAATGGTGCAAATCACATACCTTGCCCCAGGCTCCGGAGTCTTGGATTCTCAAGGGATTCTTTCTTCTTTGAGGCCTGAAAATGGATTCCAGTATTACAGGCTTATCATGAGAAAAAGCAAGAGTTGAAATCCTCTCCACCTCATGCTTCAGTTCAAAGTTAAGATTTGTGCAGAAACAGTGTTTTCATGTATTTCATAGTGTTTAGTTGCTCTTGTAAGGAAGAATTCACAGCTCCTTTCACAGTCAGGATCCTAGTGGAGAGTTTTGTGCCATTCTTCTCAGCTGATTCCACCTGCTCCTCATTATTACCCATCTTGGATCAATTGCTCGACACCAGGTAAAAATATCCCCAGGAGAATTTTAAGCATTTTACATGAATGCCTTAGTGTCTCCTTGAAACTACAATAAGAATGCTTGAATTAAAGCCAGTGTTGGCTTCACAGAACTCTCTGCCTTTGTGCCTGGCTCAAGAGGACTCTGTGCTAACAAGGTAGCCATCACTCTGGCTAGATCCAGAGAACCACCTGTCCACCACTGTAGACCTGCTTTCCCAGTTTTTGGAAGAAAAATTTCACAAGAAGTTTGAGTCTGGTTTCTGCCCCCTCCTTCAGCTTCTGGCAATTTTGTGCGGTCATTTGACCACTGAAAATGCGTATTTAAGGTCAGAAAAGCTGATTCAAGTTGAGAACAGAGCAGAGCAATGAAAAGAACATGCGGTCTTCTTGCTCTCACCAGTGATTGCCCCCCTTTCAGGTATTTTAATATTTCTCATAATTTCAGTTTGAGGGTAGCACTAGCAACCTCTAGAAAATACTTTATTTAGCTGTGATTGCACTTTAAATAATGTTCACACAATCTGACATGTGTGAAAATATACAGGTATTAAAGGAGTCTAAAAATGTTAGAAATCCATCAGAAAATTAAGTTTAACTGCATTCGTGGTATTTGATAGTTTGTTTATACCTTGTATTTCTAGCCCCAAAACCAAATGAGGTACAGTACTGTATGAAACATCAAACAAAAGGCCATTCCACAAATCAACAGTGCTCACAGCAAAGGGATTACAAGAAAGCAAACAAGAACCGGGCTCCAGTCTCCCCCAGAAAACACCATATAGCCAAGAATAAGTGCCAGATGATGTATTTATTTATTGAAAACATACCGTACAGTGAAACCCTTACTGTACATTGGCAGTAGCTCCTGACGGTTCGTGCCAACCGTGCGCCTTCACTAAAGGATAGTCTGCCACAAGTGACCATCCTCTAAATAGCATCCAGTTAAAGAAGTCATAATCACAAATTAAAAGGCAGACCAATTATGACTAATACAAAGTGATTATAAGTGACATATGCAGTAAAAATAAAAGTATTTAACAAGCCACAACACATTTAATGATCGCATGCTTGAGAGGCTACTCAAAGCAGTACTATAAATTGGAGTGACAACCCCAGCTGAACAAATGCCAGCATGAATATAAGAACTCCTCAATGAAATTTTTAATTTATGTGAGCCCAAGGACTACAGACAATTTCAGTACGAACATAAGTACAAGGCTCTGAAAAAGAAAAAAAAACAAGTTTAGAAAGTCAGTATCCAAGTAGAGAATACAAAACATATGTTGCATTACATTACATAACTCACAAAATCTGTACCAAGAAAAGTGTCAGTTCAAACCTTTCATTCAGATCAGGGTGTATATATGCCCCCAGTGTAAAAGACCAAAACACTTTTCTTTTTAACAGCATATTATCCTGGTTACGCCACCCCAAGCCTAGGGTAACTTTCTCAGTTCCCTGGAACATGAAACAATTGTGAGCACCACAGCTAATAACATGCTGGGCAAGGGCATCCCCACCATCTCCCCATTTATTCACCACATGTATTTCCCTCACCCATATTTATTTATTGAAATGTTTCACCAGGAAAGCACACTGAACAGCAAGTTGCTCGTCTCGTGGTGTGACCTGGGGGAAGGGGGTACAATGAGGATGGAACAGTAATACATTTAAGTTGCATAAAACAGTTACATACGGTGTACATACAGTAAACAATTGAGAGAACATAATTAAGGGGAAGGGGAAGAAGAGGACATCATGGCATGTACTGAACACTAAAAATAAACACGAATAGTTAGGAGTAGAGCTGACTTGAATATAGACAGAACAGAGAAATACAGCAATCAAAACATTATAGAGAATTGCAGAAAGTAGTATCAAGTTCAGGAGGTACAAGCGGTTCTAAAAGTGAAAGTGGAGAGGGGAATTGGGCAAGTAGGTGATCAAGTGCAATGAATGAATAGGGAAGGGGAAGGGAGACCCAAACTCAAGGACCCCTTCAGGATGATGAGAATCCTGTAAGGGGGCAGAGAAGGCTAGAAGAGATGGGGGAAAGAGAGGAGGTGGAAGGCTGTAGGAACTAAGAAAGGGTGGGGGCATAGAGGAATAGGAAGTCTGAGTTACATCTAGGAGAGGCTAGGAGTAGATATAGATTGGGGTGAGTTTGGGCATAAGCAAGGAACATGGTTTAAGGAGGGTCATAGCAGGAGCAGCTAGATGAAAGATAGTTATGGAGGGCAGTGCTGATGGAGGAGGAGAAGGAAAAGTGAAGAATTTGAGGAGGGAGGGAGTTCCACATTTTTGGGAAGTGGTGAGAGAAACCTGACTGACCAATGAGGGTGGAGCAATGGGGGAACCACCAAAGTACATGAGTTGGTAGATCTGAGGGAGGTGGAGGGGGTGATTAAATGAGGAGGAGAAGTAGGTTGGGAGTTGGCCCAGCCAGTGTTTGGAGATGAATGTAGTGCAGTGAGCGAGAGAAAGGCCAGGGCATGATGGAGATCACAATGGTGAGTGCGAAAGGGAGCATCAAGGGTAAAACGGCAGAAGGAGTTGAAAAGAGTGTCCAGTCTGGTCAGGGAGGATTTGGGAGCAGCACTGTAGATTATGTCGCAGTAGTCGAAAATGGGGAGCATCATCTGCAGGACAAGTTCACAGCTAGCCACAGGAGGGATACAACTGTGGTTCCTGAACAGGACACCAAACTTGGAGTGCAGTTTTTTCAGGACGGCATCATACTTTCAGCTTGCAGACCATCTTCCCAGCGTAAAAGGCTCCATACCAACAAGTGGCCACATACGTCACCAAGGTGGTCTTGTAGTTAATGAACCTAAGAACATAATAGTTATCACCAAAAGCTCGGATGTAATACCTCAGATTTCTTATTCACATTGCATTAATTGCAGTTACTGCATTGATGTGAGCCACCAGAGAGAGTGGGCAGACAATTCCTTTGTCACCCGTCTTGGGGAGGCTATGGACCATTTGGTATTGGGACTTCTCCTAAATACCATCCCGGGAAAGATGGGTATATAATCTTTCATACTACCACCCATGCCAAGGATGCTGCATTTCTTACAGATGACCTGTACCTCCCTTACCTGATCGAGCTCTGCTGAAAACATGATGGTAGCAGTTATAGAATATTCACCCATTTAATTACTGTTTCCCCCGAATTGTAAGGAGAATACACCTGTCCCTCGAGTCTACTGCAGTATGTACTTCTTCCACTATGCTCTCATTATACCGTCTTCTAATAATGTGAGTACTATACTAAGCTGAAAAGTTCAAAAAGCTACTGTCTCCATTCAGAGACATCGACTGCACACAGCAGTGCAAAACGGTCACTTTTGCTGACAGAAACAGTAATTGCTCATCTTTCTTAAAAAGGCATCTTGGAAATCTTAGGAGTCTTACTTTCTTATAATTTATTTGCATTTATTTTAAAACAGACAATCTCAGGCTGCAGACATTAAGCTGTACAAATTTATCCACTGATGTTCAAAGTACATTGTGCCAGATTGCGCTTCAAGTCTGCAGGAGCTGCTGCCTGGTCTCCAGTATGCCAGACCTTCCTTTTTTTTTTTTTTTTTTTTATAGTGCTATATACCCCTACTGACTGGAGACCGTTGAAAGGGTATAGAGAACATCTCCTGTTTTAACTACTGTACCTTGATGTTGGGAATAGTACTCATGTTTGTGAAAGTTAGGGATGGGTGACATCTATCCACCACCAGTCATGGTGAAGTGAAAAAAAAACCACAAGCCTTGTTTTGCATAGTTTTCACTGAGAAACAGAGGCGGCAGGACATCACTTGGCCTCACGATAGTGGAACTTACCAAGGAAGTGCATTATACATATGAATACTTTTATTATTATTATCATCATACTTTGCTTAGTGTGTGCCAGACAGTAGATCACATGACAGATTTCCTGCTGGCAAAATGACGGTCACATTGTACACGCTGCAGCATGATGTTCTCCATGGTGCCCCGTGCTTGAGCAGTTGGAGAGTGCGAGTAGGATTTGTCTCTGAATGGCGAACAAAATCAGTCCAGTTGAAGAAAGTAGTTTGTGCAGAAATCTTTGCTCAGTTTGAGCGCTGAGACAATGTAAAACAGACTGGAAAAGATTTTATTTTGAGAGGATATGCTTTTAGCAGATATTTTGATCAATTTAATTGTGTTTATTGTCAGAATGCAACACAGTGCATCTGAGCTAAATCTGATGGGTGAGGGGGAGAGTCCAATCTCAGGTTTAATATTATACTAAATATTTTAAACTTTTTTTTTTTCCAGCAAATGTAGCTTTTCATTTTAATGATCTGTGCTATTTTACCACTGATTGTAAGCATGGGTGTAGGCAGGCATACTCCAAGCACTCCATGGTGTGCAATTTTATTTAAGGGGGGTAGCAGACGGGCTCTGAACTGCTTCCTTTTTCCATGAAAACTAAAAGAAAATACTGAACCTTTCTGTAATTTTATTCATAGGAGTCAAAATTAGAAGGACTGGTCACTAATACTCTTTGCATCCCAAGGACAATACAACTTTACAGGCTCTGGGCTGGTATGTGGGTGTCTTAGGAACAATGCATGGCATTTGTATTTACCATGCATGGGAACAACCACTGTCATGAGATACAAAAGTTGTATTTATTGTGCCAAATGAGGCAACAAACACAGTCCTGGTGTACATTTGTATATTGTCTGGCAACACGGGGCGGTAGCTCACACTAACAAGGGGGAGGGGGTAGCAGTGAGTCCACTTGGTGTGCAGATCTGAAATCCCTGGCTATGCCCCTGATTGTAAGTGGCCTCAGGCCACCATAACTACGATTTTGGAAGTGAGCAGATTTATTTTTTAGTCCTGTATATTTTTCCTGGAGCTAGACAGTGACCATCCAGATTCACTGCTGACCACCCAGCCTCAGAGTCCCTTATGTCTTGTCCAGATTGCATGGACAGAGAGGTGGGCATCCCCCTCCAGAGCACTATCAGGCATGGGGGCAGAGCAGTAGGTGCAAGGTTCGAGTGTACTGATGCCATCATCCTGACAGCAGGCCATTATTTCCCCCTCTACTCCTTCCATTGAGTGACATCAGCTAAGGTCCCACATGCACGTGCATGCCGTGGAGACATATGGACAACACCCTTCGTTTTGTGTGTGGCATGCTGTGCCTGTAGCATCTCCCTGCAGCCACCAGGGAGCAGTCACAGAGCAGGCGATACAGCCCTCCCCTGGAGGCTGGGATTGTTCATGTAGGCATCTCACCAACCTCTAGTAGCCTCCAGTGATGACTGGTGTGTGAGGCACAAGCCTGGTTCACCAGCATCGCAAGCATAGATCTACAGAAAATGTCAGCAGAAAAAGAACGAAGTAATGTCTAGTCGGGCTTATGCAGTTCCCCAACCAGTGCGTTATCCAGCCAGCTAATTATATATTTCTTTTTTCAAATAGAAATATTATGTAAACTATATATTTGTAAGTGTGCCAGACAGTCAATTATTTCTGTAGGGCTGTAAATCTGTAGTTTGGTTCTGCACTTCAGTGCTGAAGCAGTGTCAAATGTTTTATTAAAGTAAGAAAAATAATTAAACAAGCATTTGTCAATGCCGAATGCTGTCTTGCTGGCATTGGCATTGGTAGTGCAGGCGCTGGAGAGAGATGCATAATAGGAATGGCAGTGAAGTATTTAACTGACGCCAGCCGCACCCCCACCCTGCAGAGACTGGCAGGCATTGGGGTGTGCCTTTGGGTCATCGGCCATAACGCTCATGCCATTCCTCTTCTCCCTGCAGACACTGACAAGTGTCGTGGTGTGCCTTGGGGTCTTCAGGCCTTACACTCACCCCATTCCATAAGGAAATACGCTGAAATGGGTGCAGTATAGGAGAATGGGGTGAACTTTGGAGCCGAAGACTGCAAGGCACACCTCAATGCCTGTCACTGGCTGCAGAGTGGGGTGGGGGTAGAATAGCATTAGCATTACAGCCAACGATCCCAAGTCACACCCCTGATGCCTGTCAGTCTCTACAGGGTGGGGCGTTATGGTTGGGTGTTTGTTGGTATTTTCACTCCAGATTTTCAATATGAGCTTTTTGTGACCCCAACTCTTGAACAGTGGCACTATCAGTTCATTAGCCGAAAGGTGAGTTTGCAGAGCGACTGCGCCATTTGCACTACAGGTGTGAAAACAGATTTTGGGCAGGATGTGAAAAACGACATCTATACTGTTCATGAGGAGATGTAAAATATGGCAATGTTGAAAATCTGGAGTGAAAATATGAAAAATTGGTGAAGTGACAAGCATGCGTAGAAACAGCGCAACACACACCCGTAACGCAGTTATTTTTGGGATTGTTTTAACCACATCTTCAACATAGGCATTTTGGGACCTCCTCTCATGAACAGTGGCACTGTGATTTTGTTAATCTGTCCTGAAAGTTGATTTCCCACAGCGACTGCGCCATTTTCCTCCTTCAAAACTGCACTCTACTCCCACCTAAAAGCACTTGATTCTTGTGAATGTAACTAGCTCTCTTGCCTCATTTCTTTATATCTAGTTTTGTTGATTATCTGAAATGTTGAATGTCTGTAGTCTAATATCATCACCTGTTCTTGTTATTGCCTGCAAGGATGGATAGTACTATATGTAAGCTCTATTGTTTTTTCCTCCTGACCTTCCCTGCATGGATATCCATCATCTCTACCATATATTGTATTGTACTGCATTTTATTTTTGATTTCACTGTATCTAATTGTCAACTGTGTACTGTACCCTCTCGGGTCGTGCTTGAAAATAGGCAGGGTTTTTGCCTAACGCATGTACCCGATCAACAAAAGCTAAATAGATAAATTGTGCGCCACAGGTGCAAAAACACATTTTGGGCAGGATGTGAAAAATGACAGCTGTACTGTTCATAAGGAGGTTTGAAAAAATGGCGATGTCCAAAATCTGGAGTGAAAATATTAAAAACTGTTGAAGTTTCGAGTGTGCGTGGAAACTGCGCAATGCACACTCGTAACGCAGACATTTTTTGGAATTTTTTTCACCAAATTTGCAAAATTGCTTTTTGGGACCTCACCTCATGAACAGTGGCACTGTCGTTTCATTTATCGGTCCCGAAAGGTGATTCTGTGCAGTGACCGAGAAATTGCCTTTTGGGCCCGAGTACTGAGATGACAGTGCATGTGTTCATGAAGTGGGGTCCCAAGAACCCCTTGTTGAAAATCTGGTACCAAAATTCCCAAAAATGGCTGAGATATCCACCTAAGTTGAAACCCCCCATTGCCTGCCATTATAAAGCTTACCACATTTTGTTCAGTTTTCAGTCGGCTTTTGAAGAGTTCAGACGTGTTCCTGCTCCACAGAAGGAGTATGGCCTTGACCCTCAAAGAGTAAGTATGGGGTTAGAAGTGCAGGGAGGTGGGTGCACAAGGCGTGGAGTGCGGGTTGTGGGAGGCGTGGCAGGGCGATGAGGACCGTTATTTTTGGGTAAAAAAAAAACTGGACTTCGAGGGCGTTTTTTCATTTGTTAAATGATTTGGGGCACACTGGGTGGACTCCCAGTGTGCCACAAGTTTGGGGGGAACATGATGCCGACAGGGATTGGGCACTCCCGTCAGCAAAGAAAGTGTGTGAGGGGGACGTGATGCTGACGGGGATTGGGCACCCCCATCGGCAAACAAACTGAACTGGGGCAGGGGGACATGCCGACACGGGGATTGGGCATCCTCGATGTTGGCTTTGTTGGGGATTGTGTGGCAGGCGGCAGGAGCCGTCATATTTATTGGAATGTTCTCCAGGAAAGGCACATAATGGAGCCTTGTCATCTGATGCTCCAGTGAGGAAACTGCACCTCATTGGAGTGGCAAATTTCTTTCAACTCCTTGGTTCTGATGGAAACTGCTGTTATCGCCAGCATGCTTGCTAATTGGTGGCTGAGGGACATACCCACTAAAGCATTCCCTGCATTCGCCAACACTGACACACCTCTGAATGTGCTACTGCCGCAAGATGTTGCTTGCACGCGCGCAAGACAACATAAAAATAGCTGCACCAGACAACATTCAGTCAGGTTTTTGTATAGAGCTGTGAAACACTGACACCAGTATGTTGGTATAGCTCATTCTTTCCAAGATGCCAAAACATACAAAAAGCTGCCACAAGCCAAACCACTAGAAGGCTCTAAGTGCTTTTCTGACCAGGTCCTTACGGGTCCTGAAATGCAGTGTGTAGGGCATGTAGGGTTGAGTTATATGCATTCCGGGTGTCATATGGACATCAGATGTAGCAACACTGTCCCATGGTTAACTATGCCTTCAGTTTCCCGACCATCCCAGATCCCACACAGCTGTGCAGTCAGTCAGGGTGGCATCGGGGTGGAAGGGAGGCCTGTTGGCTACCCTGTTACACCAGTTCTTGAAACAGCATACAGGCTGTATACTAGGGTACTCCATCTACACCGAGGAAAAGAATCTGTAAGTGCTGCCTGACTGCCAGCATAGTGTGCTCATGGGGGCATGTAGCCCAACAGTTTGTTTCCTAAATTAACGGAGTACTACAGTCAAAATGTGCAAAAACATGCGTTATGTAGAGTGTTTTGATTTGTGTGTATAGCCCTAGTGTGCCCTACCGTTTGTTTGCTAGTAGGAGTTTTTTTAAATTTGCATAGCAGTCTTCTGGCCCCTGGGGATCTCAGTGTTCACATTTTTTTATTACTCTTCTTTTTGTTACAGTGCCTCCTATCCCCAGTGATGCTTCCAGGACCATTGATTCAGTGAATGATACTGCTGCAACACCAGTCTGTTGTTAGGAGCCTGATGTCCTGAGGCTCCAACCTCAAATAAATAACTCTTTGTAATTCAGTCTTTTTGTTTTCTAGTTATGTGTCTAGGTTCTAATAAGCAGGAGTAAATGTTTTGTTTTTAACGCTTTTTATTTTATCACACTACACACAGCCATAAAAAGTACACAAATCGCCCCAAGTCATCAATGCTATAATTAGTGACAACTCTAGCTGTTTCCTTACAGAATAACCCACTCGATTATCCGTCAGATGTTTGCTGAACTGTAAATGTGGTCTATAGTGGAGAAGGAAATTTACTTAAAGCCACATCTTTACTGCTGTAAAATTCACCGTAAACCAGTGCTCGCTGAATCAATGGTCCTGGACACATCACTGTTGCATGGGACGAGGCATTGTAAAAAAAATAATAAAAAATTCAAACATGGAGATCCCCAGGGGCCATAAAACTAGTAGGCAAATTTAGAAAAAATCTTAATAGCAAACAAAGGGAAGGACACCCTAGGACTACACATACAGATCAAAACACGCTGCACAGGGGTTGAAATAACCCCATGCCTGCCTGTCCCAGACAGCTGATTTTTTTCCACAGAGACAGTTTTGCTTTTCCTGCCTGTCACTGAGACAGGCACCACATCAGAAGCAAACCACGAGAACTAGGCTACAGGAAACCACCACCTGTGAAGCTGAAGTGAGACATCCCAGCATCTTTCATGTGGTAGGGAATAGCCAACTGACCCATCGTCATGAAATATCCTCACTGCTGGCTTTTTTGGTGGGGGGGGGGGTTAGCAGACATGAAGAGGGTTGTGCAGGACTGCAGACTGCACATATATACCCTGTCATAATGCACTTGCAGTTCTATGTCCTCCACTGTTTACCACACTGCATACCTTATTTCATTGTGTGCTTTGCATGAGGTAGTAGTGCATGTTTTTCAGGGTAAAAAGCAAATTAAAAACCACCATCAGAACAGGGCTGCAGAGGAGATATAGGGAAGCTGACTAGAAGCTTTTTTGGGGCTTGCTAAGTAGGAGGGGGGGCATAATCAAAAGCCCTTGTCAGGGAGGCTAAAGAGTTAAAACAGAGGGCTGGCTAATTAGGAGACTTTGTTAGGGATATTGAGCTCGATGGGAAGCTAATTAACTGCTCTTTTTAAGGTGGAGAAATGGGGGCATATCAGTTACTAAACCCATTTCAGGGCATCTTATCAGGACATGTAAAAAAATACAGCAGGACTGGTAAAATTAACATTACATCTGTCCCCTGGATAGCCCTCTCAAATTATTTTTCACCCTTGACTCTGGAGAACATATTCTGCATCGTTGCATGTTGTCAATGGGGAATAAGTACATATGGGTACTAAATACCCCTGTGGGGTAGTGGCATGGCCCAAAGCTGTCAATCAGCATAGAACCTTGGGCATATGAGCATTCCAAGATAACTGATTCTCCAGTCTTTGCTGTGCCACTTCGGTAGAACAGCATAGGTTCAGCTCTCTCAGAAATTTTCTATTTGCAGTTTATTTGTTATTTTTCTGACAGGATTGTGGAGCAGGTTGGAGCTGCCTGCTGACAGGGAGCACCTTCAAATTTTCAGAAAATCATGCCTGTTAAGCCATGGCTTTCACATTGATTAACTTACTATTTCTATCTCATTTTTAGTGCCTTTGTGCACGGATTGGGATCCATCCACCACTGCACTAACTCTAGGGTGTGCAGATAGGACTCCACTTCCCTTACTCTGGTGCCTCAGGTAACTGCTTTATTTTTTTTGGGGGTTGCAGATAGTCAGCCAGCTTGTGGATTCTTTCACTAACCATTCTTTCTTTCTCTTTTACTTTTAGCATTCTCCTGGCAATGGACACCCCCCTTCCTCTCCCTCCGTATTGGTGTTTTAGATGCTGAACAGTTAGTGCAGTTTTGTTACTGGGCTGCCTGTTCTCCGTTTTCATTGTAGGAGAAGTAAACCCCTCAGGCTGCTCCAGTGTATGTTTTGTCTGTGAGAAAGGCACTGAGTATTGGCTTTTTGCTATTTGTAGCTTGGTATTTAATGTTTTCCCTCTTTTCCCCAGGATTGCTGCTTGTTGATTTTTGCTTTGATATTGTGGGCAGCACAGCACTCCACCACGCATCTACTGTACCTAAAGTGTTAAGGCATGTGGCTTGTCCGCTATTGCTGGCAGGCTGCCAGCATGTTTCATGCTGTTTTTCTCCTGAGGTGTGTCTTGTCAGCAGTTTCTTTGTGCTCTGTTGCTTTGACCGTGCATGCGCTGGCCAGACGCACTCATGTCTAAGGTGGTGATGTCACACGCATCGGTGTGATGTTGTTATGCTACCGTGCAGTAGAGCACTCTCTTTCTCACTCACTCATCACAGTAGCTAAGGTAGAGCAGTTTCCTGAGCCAGGCTGTTGTTTTTTGTGATTTCGGACAGCTACATTTCGAAGGAGGGGACAGCGGCACACTAACAGCAGCACTGTTCAAGGAGCAGTGATTTTTCTCAATAGGCTGTACCAATATACTCTCAAGTGTTGGTTTCTGAGCTTAGTGTCAGATCTGTGGGATAAGTACATAAAATGTTTGCATTAGGAGCCTTCCCCCTTTCTCCCAGCTGCACCAAAGTGTTTTCCAAACTTTGTGCACTGCAGCCAGATTATTGAACAGGAATGGGCCAGCACTGATAAGAGCAAGCAACTCCCTAGGCTGAGAATGAGATGTTATCCTTTCCTGGAGGAGCGCTCCCAGAAGTGGGAGGGCACTCCTTTTGCAGATAAGGTGGTGCATAATTCTGTTAAACACACAACTGTACCTATTGAAGGTTCGGCAGCTCTAACCAACACCCACACCTCGTGCAGAAGGGATTTTACCTCAAATGGAGTAAATCTTTGCACCTTGTATGCATTGTTTATTGTATCCAGAGCATTGAACTCACAGGTCATGGCCATGGTTAGTTTTGTCCCTCCAGACTCGGAAGGGACCTCCACCTTTTTGGGGTATGCCACAGTGGACAGTTTACACGTCAGCAAGCTTCGCTTATATTGCAGCAGCGATGTGGGGTGTCTAGCTCAGGTTTTGGGTTGCAGACCAGGTGTTGAAGGCAAAGTTGGGTAACCTGTCCTTTGAAGGAGGACTGTTGTTTGGATCTGGCCTGGGCAACATCCTGAAGGACGTCCAGGATAAGCAGAGAAAACTTCCAGTATAAAAACAGCAACAGAAGGCAAACTCAGTGTCAAGAGGGCAAGGAGGTGCATGGCAGCGGCAGCCCAGAGGTTTTTTGTGTCCCTTTCAGAATTTCAGAAACCAGAGGAATTGGGGAGACTATTCCAGATTTAAGGGCAACAATAACCAAGGATCCTTCGTCCGCAGATGTAATGGAGGTGTAAGACAAAGAGATAGTAACTCACAATGAAGGTACACAGGTTCATCTCAGGCCCCTTTCATTGGTGGAAGACTGAAAAACTTTTAGTGGTGATGGGCCCAGATAATGTGAAATGCATGGGTACTGGAAGTCCTGTCTCTGAGCTACATCATACAGTTAGCAACAGTACCCATGAGAGGTAATTTCTTGCAATCCCCCGTGCCTCAGTACCCAGTGAAAATGCAGATAGTGACTCAGACCTTCGATCACTTGATACAGATCAGGGCAGTTGTCCCAGTGCCCCTATTGAGAAGGGTCTGGGATTCTACTCAATTAATTTTGTGGTCCCCAAGAAGTTGGGGTGGTTTCCAACCAATTCTGGACCTGAAGCACATAAAGAAGTTTGTCTGCCACACAGCCTTCAAGATTGAGTTCTTATAGTTAGTCATTCAGGTTATCCAACCAGGAGATTATTTAGCATCCATAGATATAAAGGATGCCTATTTCCACATTCCCATTCACCAGTCACACCAGAAATTTCTGAGGTTTGCAATTCAGGGGCAGCATTTCCAGTACCAAGCGCTTCCCTTTGGTCTGACAACAGCACCAGAGTATTTTTCAAAGGTTCTAATCATACTAGTGGTGCAACTAAGGCAGGAAGGACATCACTTATATCCCTACCAGGACAACTTGCTCTTCTGAGTAATGACTGCTTGGATGGTGGAAGTGTCGGAGTCAGGTATCGTGGAGGTGCCGGAGACACATCGTCAATCGGGAGAAGAGCTCTCTGATCCCATCTTAGAGACTGGAACGGTTGGGGCAGTGTTCCAGATGGATGAGGGGGAGTCTTCCTCTCCATCTAGGAAGGAGACCCAGCGGTGAGAAGTTCAGTGACTGAGGAGCCAGTCATTGGTCTCTGCTTACAGGCTTCTCCGGATTCTGGGGCTGATGACTGCAGTGACAGAGCTAGTACTGTGATCCCAATTAGATATGCAGCCTCTCCAGAATAGGATGCTGAAGTCTTGGAACCTGGCCTCAGAAGACTACTAAGCCCTGATCTCACTACCATGACTGGTCCTGTAGTCGCTAGCTTGGTAGGAGAGCCCCGAGAACCTCAGCAAGAGAGTTTTCTTGGAAGTCCCAACAGAACTGATTTTGACAACTGATGCCAGTCTGTTGAGCTGGGACTGGGTCCTGGACACCCCAGGAGCAGCAGCTATAGATAAACATATTGGAGATGAGTACCATGTTTCTTGCCCTTCTTCATTTTCACAGTCAGGGGCAGTCCAAGGCCATGAAGGTAATGTCAGACAGTGCCACCACCATGGCATACATAAACAATCAAGTAGGCACAAGAAGCCAGGGGATGCTGGCAAAAGCAACTGAAGTGCTGCTATGGGCAGAGAAATTCTGACACTCTCAGCAGTTCTGGCAGGGGAACTGAACATCCAGGTGAATTGGCTGAGTCGAGAGACAGTCCATCCAGGGGAATGGATGTAGAACCCAGATATGTTCGAGCTTCTGTGCAGAAGGTTTGGTCGACCTCAGAGTGACCTCTTTATGTCAAACGAAAATGCTCAGGTACGAAGGGTCTTCACCTGGTACCGATGTCCTCAGGTGAAGGCAGTGGATGCTCTGTCCCAGATATGAGATTTTTTCAGAGTTTGCTGGTTTCCTCCACTACTGCTTCTTCCCAAGGTAATTCTCATGGTAAAGTGGTAAAATGGAAGATTCCTTCCAATAGCCCCAGCGTGGCCAAGAAGGTGTGGTTCTCAGACCTTGTGAATCTAGCTCAGCAGGCCCCATTTAGACTCCCGCTTCAAGGAGACCTTCTCTTCCAAGGTCCTTTCTGTATCCCAACCCAGAGGCAATGCAACTGGCAGCTTGACTCCTGAGAGGAGGAGATTAAGGCAGAGTTTCCACAAGAAAGTGTTGGATACCTTAATGACCTCAAGGAAGGTGTCTGTGTCTGCAGCTTATGACCGTGTGTGGAATACCTTCCCTGCTTGGGCCAAAGAGAAAGGTATTAGACCTTATAATGATATAGTCCCACAAATATTGGATTTTTTGTAGGCTGGGGTAGACAAAGGTCTCGTGTTGAGCACTGTGAGAATCCAGGTGTCTGCGCCGGAAGCAGCCCTGGGAACTTCCATGGGGTCATCCCTGGGGAGCCAGTTTGGATGTTTTCAGAGAGTGGACAGCAGAAGCAGGCCATTGTTTTGATCTCTGGTACTTCCATGGGACTTGAATCTGATGTTGAATGCTCTTTGTAGGGCGCCTTTTGAACCTCTTTCATCAGTGCTTTTTTACATTCTGCCTTACAAGGTGTGTTTCTTACTTGCAGTCTGCTCAGCCAGAAAGCTTGACGAACTTCAGGCACTATTCTAGAAGGAACCTTACCTTATCACGCATAAGGAAAAAGTGGTGTTGAGGACAATCCCGTCCTTTGTGCTTAAGATACCTACAGCCTTTAATGTAAATCAGGAAATCTGTAAACTGTCCTTACCTAAGCCAGCAAATCCAAAAGAGTATGAGCTGCACAAGTTGGATTTGCACAGGACAGTCAGGACTTAGCTAAAAAAGACAACAAAGTTCAGAAAGTCTGAAAGTCTGTCTGTTCTTTTCAGAGCAGCTAAAAAAAGGTCAGAAAGCCACATAGGCCACCTTCGCTGGGTGGGTAAGGGCTTGCATCACCAAGGCTTATGCAGCTGAGAAGAAAGCTAATGCTCCCATCAAAGCTTACTCCAGCAGGATTCTTACTGCATCCTGGGTAGAGAGAGGGAGGTATCAGTGATGGAATTATGCAAAGCAGCAATGTGGTCCTGTGTTCATACAGTCACTAAATACTGCTGATTGGATTTTCAATGCTCCGCCTATGTGGCCTTCGATCACAGAGTATTACAGGCGGTGGTTAGCAGACAATTATTATGTCACCCGGGTTATATATGGGACAATATTCCCCCCCCCCCCCCAGTTTGGAAATGGGTACTGCTTTTTAGAGCCCATATGTACTGACTCCACTTTGGCAACATGGAGCAGTATAGACAGGGGAAATCTCTTCATAATTACTATAATTTCATGTCTTTTCCAATGATGGCCGCCGCACTGGACGCGCCATGAACTGAGGCAAACTGCCTACTCTGCACTTTGTTTGCTTGCCATTTTTGTCATCTTTTGGTCGTTTGTTTTGTTTCGCCCATTTTCCTCTCATTTGTCTGAGGGGTTTCTCATTCCCATTTGGTTCGGGTTTTGAGAGGTTTCAGCTTTTTGCTCTGCCCCACTTTCTGTTCGGTCATCTGCGAGTGCTTTGTGCTGGATTGGATGTAGCTGGGAGGCTGAAGGATTTGTCACTTGATACCAAATGTTACCGGGATGACTGGTGATGGTCTCGTTGTGTGTACTGTGACCGTCTGGTTCTGGGGTCGTGGATATGTTGTTCAATCCACACTTACTGGCAGGTTCCTTGCCACTTTAAATGTTGCTGAAAGGTCTTCAAGCTGGCTCCTCCCACCCACCCGGGTGGTAAAACTCTCGGCTCCGCCCCATGACGCCAGATCTTCCTTACCACTTGGAAGCTCAGGTTCCCTCCTTAGCGCTCTGCGTTTTAGGCCTGGATCCACACTCTTCGGTTAAACCGAAACTCATTCTAAAGTTTAAAAGACTTCGGTCTTCTTTTTCCCTCGCAGCTGCAATGGATAAATCAACTCCCAGATTTCGTCGGTGCCCCTGTGGGTAGAAGATGCCCCGGACCGATCCGCACTCCACATGCGTTTATTGCCTTGGATTCTGCCATGACTCACAGGCTTGTGAGTTATGTAAATCCTTCTCGGCTTCGGTCTTGGAGGACCGCGCTGCCCGATTGCTCTTGAGGCGACCTGAAAAACGTTCTCCGGTCAAGTGGAAGGAGGCCCGTTGGGCGGTGTCTGCGGTGGTGGGCTCGGCAGAACAGCTAGAGCAGATGATCACCCTCGAGGAGGAGGCGGGCCAGGCTGCATCATCATCATCCTCGGTCGCGGCATTTATCCCACTCTCCTTGGGCTCTTCCTGTACAGCTTCTTTTAAGGAGCTTTGCCAATCTCTCTCCACCAAGGGAGAAGGGCCATCGGGACATTCCCTCTCGGTCCAAAAAGAAGGACTCCAAAGGTAAGCCCCACCATCGACATTCGTGAGGCGGGAGGGTCCCCTTCCCGGATAGTTGACACTCAAGCGGTTCGAGGGTTGCGGCTATGGCCGCTGGCTTCATGGTGTCCCCGTCAGGTCAGCCGGCTGAGACAACCGTCGACGCAGTCGAGATTTTTCTCGACCCATCGGATAGTTTGTCGACTGGAGAAGTCAACAACCCTTCTTCACCAGTTCTCCCCGTGGAAACCGAGGACTTGCCTGTGCCTCCTGTGCCGGGGTCCCCGGTTAAGGTTCCTGAACCGAGGGAGGAGCGGGTTTCCCCCACTCCCTCTCTGACCTACCCTCGGAATCCCGAAGGTCTCAGTCTTGGACCTCTTCCAGGTCCAGCCGGTCCCGCTGACATCAGCGGCTTCAGCACCATGGAAAGCGACGGCGTTGCTCATCCTCGTCATCCTCTTCGGTGGATAGGCTCCGGCGCAAGTTGCGTTGGCGCTACGAGGATCTAATGTGGCAGCAGCAGCTCTTGTTGTCCAGGAATAAGCCGACTCCATCACCTTCCCCGGCCATTAAGTGGCTGTCATCGGAGAGGCTGAAACAACCACTCGTAGTGGTCGAGGAGCCGAAGCCAGCATATGGTGTTCGGCCAAGACCGGCTGCGCCACCCATTGTGGTGGAACCTCTGCCTCCACAACCGAAGACTGGGGCCCCTATCAAGGATTCTCGGTCGGGTCAGGGTTTGCCCCATAGGTTGTCGGTCACCCTCACTCCCGATCGACCTTGGCAGGTGGAGGGTGGCTTAGGTGCTCGGCAGCTGTTCGCAGACTCCATGGAGTCTGACTACAACTCCTCCTTGTTCTCCAGGCCGCTTGACTTGGAGTCCACTGGGGGTCAGTCGGTGGACGAGAGCCCATCCTCGTTCCTTGGAATGCTTCGACTCATCTGAGTCCACTGGGATGAAGCTCGAACCTGTTTCAAAACGGGCCAAGTATCCCCTCATGGAGATACTGGACCGAGGGGATTCCTCTACAGAGGCCTTCCCGGTGGCCGAAGCCATTGTTGGCCCGGCCCTGGAGCTGTGGCAGCGGCCAGCTTCTTGTCCAGCACCTTTGGCCAGGATGGCCCGGAAGTATGCTGTCCCTACCGGTTCACTCTCCGGTTTCTCGGAGCACCCCTCTGCAGAAGGATTAGTGACCGACAGCATTTTCTGGCGTTCCAGGAACGCACGGGATGTGGACAAGCCACCCGATAAGGAGTCCAAGAAATTGGACTACTCTAGGCGGAAAGTCTATGCTGCTTCCTCCCTAGGCCTTCGTCAGGCTAACTCTGCCATCCTGATGGCACACTTTTCACACGCCCTTTTGGGCTCCTTGGATGAGGTTATTCCTCATCTCCCGGCTGACCTTCAAATGACGGTCAAGCAGGTGTGGGATCAGGGAAGGGCGGTGGCCAAACGGCAGCTCCAGACTTCCTTGTACATTGCTGACTCTTGTGCCCGGTCAGTAGCAGCTGCAGTGGCCATGCGCCGCAGAACTTGGCTGCGGATCTCCACCTTTACGGCGGATACCCAGCACAAGCTGGCAGAAGTTCCCTTCCTGGCTACCGACTTGTTCAGTCCCGGGGTGGAGGGTCATCTTCAAAGGATCGAGAAGTCCAATGCCACCTTGGACTCAGTCACATCTGCCCAGAAGGACAAAGGCCACCAGCAGCAGCGTAAGCCCTTTCGTCCTTCAGCCCCTGCGGCACATCCAGCCCAGCATCAAGGCCAGCAGGCTCACACTTGGCACCCCAAAGCCAAGCCTTCTGCTTCCTCCAGCAGGAAGCCGGGAGGGAAAGGTCCAGGCGGCTCCTCAGCTGGCCTTCCTCCCAAGCCTGCCAAGTGACGGGTTGAGGGTGTCGCCCCAACCTCGTCACTCCTCCCCGGGTTCCCCCCGTGGGGGGACGGCTCCGCCACTTCCTTTCCGCCTGGTCCGTTATCACCACGGACCGCTGGGTGTTGGAAGTGGTAGGCAGGGGTCTGCCTCTGGAATTCAAGCAGTCCCCACCCTGTCGAGCCGTCGCCCCATGGGGGGTTACGGGTTCCGCAGCCTCTCTTGTCAACTCGTCGAGCCAACATTACCCTGTTCCTCCAGAAGGAGGTGATCAGGGAGGTGGCAGACCCTCCTCCAGACCCAGGGTTTGTGTCCAGGTACTTCCTGATCCCAAAACGGACGGGGGGCTGGCACCCCATTCTTGACCTATGCGACCTTAACAAGTTCCTAAGGTCTCACACCTTCAGGATGGTCACTCTGGCTCAGATCATTCCATCCTTGGAACGAGGCGTGTGGTTCTGGTCTCTGGACCTTCAGGACATGTTCTTTCACATCCCAATCTGTCCATCTCACCAGCGATTCCTCCACTTCAGGGCAGAGGGATCCCTTTACAAGTTCTGAGCCATGCCCTTCGGCCTCTGTCCAGCTCCCAGGGTCTTCATGAAATGTATGGCAGTGGTGACAGCATTCCTGCGGTGCTGAAGTGTCTGGGTGTACCCTTACCTGGATGACTGGCTAATTGCAGCCCCCTCCAGGTTGGAGGTGGAGCGGTCCAGGGATCTGGCCCTCCAGGTCTGCTCTCAGATTGGCCTCCTCATCAACGAGGCCAAATCAGAACTCATGCCATCGCAGGTGATTCAGTTCATCAGGACAGAGCTCGACTCTCTTCGACCTAGAGCAAGGCTCCCGGCGGAAAGGGCCGAGGTCCTTGCTTCCTTTGCCCAGTCATTTCTGGTTAGGCAGTTGCGCCCTGCCCGGGACTTCCTACGCCTTCTGGGCCTCATGGCAGCCTGCACCAGCGTGGTCCATTGGGCCCGCTGGCATATGCATCCCCTACAATGGGGCTGGCCCGCCAATGGTCACAGTGCTCCGGTCCTCTGGACCTACCAGTGACAGTGACCCAGAAGATGTGGCATGGCCTCCAGTGGTGGCTCGTTCCAGCTCATCTGCAGGAGGGTATCCCATTTGTCCACCCAAAGCCGACGGTCACTCTGACGACCGACGCCTCTCTGATGGGTTGGGGTGCCCATCTGGGGGATCTCAGAGCTCACGGTCTCTGGTCCCCTCAGAAGTCTCAATGCCACATCAACCTGCTGGAGCTTCGAGCGGTCTGACTAGCCCTCACTGCCTTCGCTCCGTTTGTACGGGTTCAAGTGGTCCAGGTCTAGAAGGACAACACCATGACCATGTACTACCTAAACTGGCAGGGCAGGATGCACTCCTTGCCTCTGTGCAAGGAGGCTCTCTGCACTTGGTCTCTCGTGATCAGCCTGGAGGCGGATCTCCTAGCCATCCATGTGACAGGAGCCTCCAGCACTCTAGCCGATACTCTAGCTGGATAGGTGCTGCATCTCACAAGTGGTCTCTCCTGGCGGAGGTAGTACAAGATCTGTTCTTCCACTGGGGCACCCTTAGGTGGACCTGTTTGCCTCAAGGGAGAATGCGAAGCTGAGGCTGTTTCATGCCCGGCCCCCCCCCCCCAGCAGGGCTCAATGCAGGGGGATGCCTTCTTGAGGCCGTGGACCCTGGGCCTCTTCTGCGCCTTCCCTCCATTTCTCTTCATCCACAAGGTGCTTCTCAAGGTGAAGAGGGACAAGGCGCAGGTGATTCTGATAGCCCCAGACTGGCCCCTTCAGTTCTGGTATCCAGATCTCCTCAGCCTCAGCTCCAGGCTCCCAAGGCGGCTTCCAGCCCGCACGGACTTGATCTCAGTCAGCAAGGGGAAGGTACTCCACCCGAACCTTCAATCCCTGCATTTGACGGCCTGGTTCCTGAGCGGCTCGAGTTCCAGGCCTTGGGTCTTTCCGACGAGGTCCTCAACATTGTTGAGGCATCCTGTAAGGAGTCGACCAGAAAATGCTATGCCTTCAAATGGAAGAGATTCTCCATTTGGTGTCAGGATAAGGGGTTGGACCCTTCCTCCTGTTTTTTGGCTAGCATTCTGGACTACCTGTGGTCCCTTTCTCAGCTAGGGCTTCGGTCGACGACCCTTAAGGTGCACCTGGCAGCCATCTCTGCTTACCGGGCGTGGGCCAGAAAGCAGTCGGTGGTACAGGAGAAGGTGGTCAGGTGCTTTTTCAAAAGCCTTGATCACATATCCCCCCTCCAGTGTGAGAACCTCCACCTCCGTGGGAGCTACTGCTGGTATTGGCTAAGCTCATGGCCAAGCCTTTCAAACTGATGCACAGGTGTGACATCTCTCACCTGTCGTGGAAGACCGCCTTCTTGGTGGCTATCACGTCAGCCAGAAGGGTGGGAGAGCTCCAGGCACTTTCCATTGGGTCTCCTTATCTGGCTTCCACAGGGACAAGGTTGTCCTGCGCCCCAACCCGAAATTCCTTCTGAAGGTGGTGTCGGAGTTTCACCTTAACCAGGTGTTGACTCTGCCGGTGTTCTACCCCAGTCACACCTTGGAGGCCGAATATAGGCTCCATACTCTGGACCCTAGAAGAGTGCTCTCTTATTATAAGGAGTGGACGGCTGAAGTTCAGGGAGAACTTCGACAGCTGTTTGTCACCTACGCTGAAGCCCCACCTGGCACACCTGCAGCCAAGCGGACGATAGGCAGGTGGGTCACCTCCTGCATAGATCTCTGCTATAGGTTGGCGGGCATGGAGCCTCCCAAAGGGGTAAGAGCTCATTCTACCCGCCATACCGCTGCTTCGGTGGCTGCTTCCAGGGACATCCCTATCCAGGAAATCTGCAGGGCTGCTACCTGGAAGTCAGCACACCCCTTCACTGCCCACTACCACATCAACCTTGAGTCATGCCAGGATGCTGGTTTTGGGACCTCTGTTCTCCAGTCCTTATTTCCCAAGTAGGGGGTGTATGCCTTGCCTCCTTCCTCCCGGAGAACTGCTAGGAGTCTGCCAGTAAGTGTGGATTGAGCAACATATCCACGTCCCTAGAAATACAGGTTACTCACCTGTAACAGGAGTTCTAGGAGTGGTATATGTTGTTCATCCACACAACCCACCTGACCTCCTCAACTTCGACGCGCAACCTGGCTTCCATCGGGCTAGATGTGGTGTCATGGGGTGGGGCCAAGAGTTTTACCACCCGGGTGGGTGGGAGGAGCCAGCTTGAAGACCTTCCGGCAAGATTTAAAGCGGCAAGGAACCTGCCAGTAAGTGTGGATGAACAACATATACCATTCTTAGAACTCCTGTTACAGGTGAGTAAACTGTATTTATGTTGCAAGTGTAATCAGCAGCATACCAACCCTGTCAGAGGATCAGTGGTCAGATGCTTAAGAGGCAGAACAGCTGAACTGGTCAGTAAGAGTCCATCAGCCAGCTCTCCAGAATGGGGTAGGTCATCCATTTATTCTTTATAATGTCATGATTATTTACTTGTGCAAGTTGGTGGTGTTAGCTTAAGAAGAGAGTTTGTTGACCTGGGCAACATGGAGATTACTGGTTATATAGGTACTACGTGGACAAATATTACTGAAGAATCAGTGGTCTTTGAATGCTCATGTTCCCAAGTTCTGTGCTGATTGACAGCTTTGGGCTGTGCCAGTACCCTAGTAGGGATGTCCATTACCCATATGTACTGACTCCCCAATGACAACAGTGGAGCTAATAGACAAGGAAATTACAGTAAATATCAAGAAATTTCTCCTGTTTTGCAAATTTTGACTGCAGCACTCCTCTAATAAATATATTTACAATAGTAATAATTTATTTACTGTAATGACATTGAAAGCAGTGGGGTCTGCTCAGAAGGGGGAACAGCAGACATGTGTTATGAGGCCTCCTCCACATGTACATACTTCTGTGTCAGTACACGATGCCTGGTCAGGAGAGAAAATCAAGAAACTGACGCTCAGCTGCGTCAGGATGACCCCTTGGTCACTGCAGTCCCTGCACCACCTACAGGGCCCTGGGAGCCATGTAGATTTTGCTTTCAGCAGGAGGACGGCTCTCCCCCGACCCTTGTCACAGGAGTAATATTTGTGGGGGGACTCTTCCTCTCACATAAGTCACAGGCAGGGTGAGTGATGGGGGCAAACAGAGTTAAGGGAGACAAATCAAGGTGGAAAAAAGCATTTCAAGCTACTTTTTTTTTTACATTCTCACATTTCAAGAGAAGATTATGTTGAATAGTCCCTCAAAACCTAATATCTGCATATTATTTGTTATATGAAGCCTGGGGGGGCATATTTGAGAATCCGTTATATAGAGTACTAAATACCAAAATATACACGTTTACTGTAATACAGAGATGCATCATTGATTTGTAGGAATTCTTTAAAGAAGGTTGATAATCAAACCCTAGCCATCAAGGATTAACACAAAGGTTTTAACTGAAAATATGTTATATGCTTGGTTGAACATTGGAATACACTAGAATCAAGGGAAATAGCATCAGCTGCTGGTACAAAGGCAAAGGCATGCTTTTGCTTTTTTGTTCTTGTATCTGTCCAAGAATTTCAGCTCTAGAAGCACACCATGAATGGGCCTGATCGTCCCTATAATCATAAAAACCAACAAAATGGAACCCAGCAGTCACATGACAAATTTCTGCTGGAAAAGTGGTGGATAAAAACAGTAAGCAAGTATCTATGACCTCCATGACACAAGCATACCTGCAGTTCAAACTTAAGGATGTTCCCTGGTGTTTCTGTACCCCATGTTAAATGTTTCATTTTTTGTCCAGTACGTGATGATTAACTAAATATTAAAAATCCACAAAATAAATCATGGGCTGTCATGCTTGTTTTTAAGGTACCTAGATTTAATCTCTCTTGCCGAAAAAAATCAATAAGAGGTCAGATTATTGTTAATCATTGTTCAGGTATCAGTATAAGTGTTAAAGAAAAAATAAAATACCAGAACACAACATGGGATGGTATTTGCAGTGTTTTTCCACCAATGCAAAAATAGTGTATAAATTACCGGTACTAGGACACCCTCTTGAACTAACATTCCCAAAAATGTGGGACATTTATGTATGTTTTTATGCATAAATCATAAATCCCATGTCATTTTCACAAAACCTTGTTGATGGATCTAGAATATGGTTCTGAATATAGCAAAAGAAATAACGGGTTTCCATGCTTTTTTTGGCTGTATCTGCTTTCAAGCTTGAGGATAAAAGTAACCAAAAATCTCATTGAAAATGAAACATGCCAGAATATGATTCAGCCACTTCAAAAGTAAATACAGATTGACAAACACGTTAATATAAAAGAAGACAAGAATTGTGGTAGCTGTGTTAGTCCAGTCAACAATGTAGAGAGAAAAAACAACAACAAGGTGATACCTTTTATTGGACTAACAAAATGATTTCTGTTTTGTTAGTCCAATAAAAGGTATCACCTGCAACATATTTGTTGTTTTTTTCTCTCTGCAGTATAAAAGAAACAAAGTAAATCAGGCCAGACAGTATGTACATGGAGTGTCATGTAAGATGCCAACATCCACAGTTATGGGTGCTGATGTTTTTCACTGCCACCCTGTTTAGATCATCAGCTGCATATCACATAACAGGGTAAAACATTTATCTAATAATAGTTTCTTACAAATGTGAATTTACTTGTGTCAGTAAACAGCCTTGAAAATGTTTTCATGCGCATCAGAAAAATGCTGATCTGAAACACCAGGGAGCGTGTTTACTAAATGTGTGTAATACTGTGAAACAGTCCTGCTGTACAGCTGAGAGTTACGTTCTTTGTGAGCAGGTGCAACAATGTCACCTTTAACCACACAATACAAATGCACATGACTGTCCCTATAATCATCATCGGCCCAAGTTCGAAAAACAAGAACATATTCTAGGCCATTATTCCTTTTTGGTATGCCACCCTTACGGCGACACCAACACAGCAAAATACATACCTGTCGGCAAAATCAACACTTTGCCAACAGGTCACTGTATTGGTGTGCCCGAGACATGGCATGCTGTCTCCCGGTCCTGCACCCCCACCCCAAATCGACTCCGACTGGAGTTGAGAATCCAAAAGATGGATACAAAAAACAGGACCGGGAGAGACACAGAAATCATGTTGACCACAACTTGCAGTTGACAGGATTCCTGTCAGCGAAATGCCAGTGAACATAAAGAATGTTGAACCGGCATGGTGGAGCCTTGCTTTTCCTAGCTGAAGTATTCAATCTTATGTCATGTCACAGGTTCACAGGCAGAGAGGAATTTTTCACTCTAGTTCTTGTGCTAATCTGGGAAGTTCACCTCTGTTAGTACAATACTGTGATCTCTAGATGGTGAAACGTCCTGTATTTTTAAATCATTAAAGATGACAGATGTGCAGAAACTCTAGTATAATTTCGTAAGGCATGGGGCAACTGAGTTCCTGCCCAATTTATCCTCTGCTGTTACTGTCTGTCATGCAGTAACTATCACTCATGTTGTGGTCACCAGTCACGGTTATTAACGAAAATGAATATCAAGATATTCAAACAAAATTAATAAATATGTATGTAATGCTCCAATGTGTGGTGGGGCTTACTTAACTCCACAGAACTCCAGTTTCCTGCTGCTGTTGCTCTACGGCCCCCAGGACTACAGTCAGGGATCAAGAAAGTGAAGAGGAAGAGGAGGAGCATAGTTTCTTTCGGCACCTCCTGCACCATTCAGTGCAGCTCCACCGCCGATGACAGTCAAGTGTGACAGGCATTTGTGACAAATCGGGACTTCCTCTAATCACAGCCCTGACCAAACCAGACATTTAAATGCATCATTGCACAACATTGTGGAGGAACATAGTAATGTTTTAAGGGCTGCTGCCCTTCAGAATTAAAGACTTTGGGGTCAGTGCCCTTCGGGCTACAATTTTGGCAGTAATCTTGGCCACCTCTGACCCCTGGGAGTATGGTAACAGGATCATAGGGTGGCACCACAGCCAGTCAGGCCTGCAGAGGGAGCAAAGCAAGACAAACTTTATTTATAGAGCACCCAATCCCATGGGCTCCGAGTGCTGTACAATATACAATACATTATCACTGTTAACATACAAACCACAAGTATAAAATAGCCACAAAACGGACCAATAAAAATCAGTATTAAATCTCAGTCAAAATAATTATTAAAGTAAAGTAACTAGAATAAGTAAAATGAAAGTCAGATGAAGCTCATGGTATACAGGAGAGTTTTATTATTCCCAGGAGTGAGGCGACCATTCAACCTTCAAGTGAAAGACAGACCGTCTGAAGTGATGGACAGAGAGTTTCAATAAATGGGAGTTCTGAGTCCTCAAGTATACAGAAGGAGCTATTCCAGAACAGCTTAGAGGCAGTGCTGCTGCCTAAGTGTACCAGTATTGGAGGCCTATCTGAGGCTTCCACATCGCAAAGATTGGTGTCAGATAGCTAGGTTTTCACAGTCACAACTTAAGAGATTGTTACATACAGGAACAGATAGTGTGGGAAAGATTCTGCACCCAGCAGCTGAAGGAGGCAGTTTGCAGCAATGACGCCCTGCAGCTCAGCAGAGTCTTGAGAGAGTTTTCAGGGACAGACCTGAGCAACCTGACTGGAGACTGAACCAGCAGGGCCTAAAGCCACTGCACTGATCACCACATCTAGGTGCACTGCAGAGGCTTAGTACCAGCAAGATACCCCAAAAGAGTGATTGACCAGTGGAATGAGAGCCCAGCTAACCTGCATGGGGCCAGAGGGAACCAGGCAGAGGAGAGCTGAGGGAGCTTTTTGAAAACACTGGCTGTAGGACGGAATCTGTGTGGTGACTCAGTCAGGACTACAGAGACTGGCTGTAGCTGTTGCTACCGAGGGTAAACCATTAGTAAGCCATCATTATAATTTAGATCACAGTTTGTGGACTAAGCCATATGACCATGATTACAATTTTGGGTTTGCCGTAAAATAAACATTATTTCTGTTTAAGTTTACCAGCTCTGGCCAGGCGTGCAGTTCACATCCAACTGCTGCAGGCCCACATTGTTCCAGTAAGAAGGTGCACAGTGAGCACCAGGAGTTCCCTCAGACTAGCGGTATTAGTACTGGTACCAGTAGAGGCCAGGGATGTGGGAAGTGCCCAGCAGCAAAGCTGGGCAGAGGCACTGTGGTGGTGGTGGGAGCGGGCTGCACTGTAGTTGGGTTGTACGTAGTAGGGCATCAGAAGGCCATCCAAATAAGAGAACAGCCACTGCTGAAATACGTTTTTCATTACCTTAAACTTTTGCTTCCCCAGAACCACGATCCTGCCTGCCTTTACTAAGCATGTGGTTATTTGTTTGTAATCCTTGTGTGGTGAGACTATTAAGAGTGCTAATTCTGATATATTTTTTTAAACTGTTAGTGCACTGTGTGGGTAGTGCCAGTTAGGACTACTGTAAGTTGGTATGGTTTCCCAGGTGGCTGTGTAGCATATTACCTGGCCCTTACCTGTCCACCTCTGCCTCAAAAAGCAGGGTCATATGACCAAAAATCAGGGGCACATCTTAAAAAAGGGTAATGTCAGTTCATGAAGCTATTGCAGTAAGTGGATTAGTGATTAAAGCTTTTTCTGATGGAGAACTACTATTGTCTGGTCTGATTTTGCGATTCAGATCACTACTCTTCAGTGACAAAAATGCCAAATTTAGGAAAGACAGAGGAAATTTGTAATGCAAAATCAGGGATAGTTGAGAGGTATGCCTGGCCCGCTTTATTTTTCCCTGAGTTGAGGCACCATGCAACTCAACATCTGAATGTTTATTATAACATCTTTGGGTACCGATTCCCCACAGGGGTTATTCACCCAAGCCACTCAGACTTAGTTGAGCTCATAAGCAAGGGGTAGTGTGCCATTACATACGGCATTCTGGTACACGAGGAGAAGGCAGAAAGTCTTTTTTCACTTTCATTCTTCTTTTGTTGGTTCAAGAATTTTACCTCTGGTGGGCCTACCAGCACAATACAAATGATTTTGACTATGCGACTCCCTGTTAGTCATCGCCTAATTTCCAAGAACCGAAAAAAGAACCGATTTGTATAGTCCATTACTTTCTAGCTGAACTGTTGAAGCTCACATTATGTGCTCACTGTCCTTCATAAAGTCAGAGGCACACTAGCACTCTTGTGTCATAATCATTAAATAATAAAATTATAAAATAAATAATAGTAATTTACATTAAAAAAGTGTGTATGAGACATACGTTTTTCTTCACAGTTACATGTCCTATAGTAACTTCAGACTTCATTCTCCTCTTTATCAGGTGCCTAACTTCAGTCACTCTGATCCTCATCCTAATATCATATTAACAAATAGAATTTTAATAATAATTTATTATAAAAAAAAAATCATAGAATAGATACAGTTACTCCAGTGTGTCTAGATTCAGTCACTTCAAATTTCATGCTGCTTACATATCAGACAGGAATATTTTGGGGAACACTGGTGGCCTACTTCCGTGGGCTGCTGCGTGTACCCTGCATCTCTTAACACCCACCTCCACTCATTTCACTGCCAGTCTCCGCTACCAACACTGAAAATACAGTCAGGAAAAAAAAATCTGTGTGAAAACACTTTTTTTCAGCCAGATGTCAAGTATTACACAGTTTTATTAATAATGACGTATCTGTAGTCAGACCACACTTCAGGAACCAGTGCAGGCTAACTGTATCATGCAGCTGTCTGTCAGCAGAAACTGATTCAGTTAGAAGCTGACTCAGCATCTGATTTAGAGACACCATTTATTTAGATCATACTTCTCATATTTATCCCCCTCATTTTCTGTTCATATTTTTCTATTTTACATTCTAAATTTAGTGGGGAGGGGTCTTAACGAGTTTTCTTTTTATAGCTCCTGTTTACGTTGTCTTTTTTTTTTCCCCATTTCTGTTTTCCTGCTAATTTTAATTCTTTGCTGTGTTTTCCTTACTGCATGAAGGCCGTGCAGTCCAGTGGTTTGCACAAAGAACTATGCAGGAGGAGTTCCAATGTTTGAATCCCATGACAAACACTGGCACTTCTTTGTTATTGCAGTGAGTTGATGAAGTTACAGTGTTACATTTGTTTTTGTGAAGAGTAATAGATGTCTGTTTCAGGAGCACCAGGATGATTAGTGATTTGCTGACAGTTTCTAAGGCACTTGTTTGAAGGGAAAATTTATGTTAAAAAAAGCTGAAGGGAAAATTTATGTAAAAAAAAAAAAAACAGTAGCCATGAGTCAGTTATGAAAGGCCTGCCCCCTCACAGATGGTGATAAACTGTGTATTCTGAGTCAGACCATTGACTATTTGATTTATGCAATAACAGTTTACTAACTACAGCTTTTAAACTTGCTGCTATTTGAACATTGAACAATTTTTCTTTAATTTCAGCTGCTGGCTTGAAAGCTGCATGAGGCAATTGTGTTATCAGCATTGTGAAATCTGACTTCTGATTGGTTTAGTACTCCACTGTGAAGAACTAGCCTTCAGGACATTAGATATGACAACTATGACAAGATATTATGATATATTGAAGTTAGCCACAAATACATCACTTGTTATGCAGTCATTTTTATCTCCATTGCTGTTGTATAGAACAAATCTGTCAGCAGCTAAGACTGCTTAGCCCACCCAGTCTGCTCATTTTTCCCAACCCACAGTATCACCGTAGACCCTACTTGATCTCCGGCTCTTTTTTCCTCCTCCCATTTCTTGTCACTAAGATCCCCTTATGCATATCCCATGCATTTTTGAACACCATCACTGTTTTGGCCCCCATCACATTGGCTGGTAGGCTATTCCACAAATCTACTGCCCTTTCTGTGAAGAAGTACTTCCACACATCTCTCCTGAATCTATCCCCTATCCAGCATACACAGCATGCTCCTTGTTCTTGTGCATCTTTGTTCTGAAAAATGCTTCCTTCCTGTACCTTATTTGCCCTGCGAGGTATTTAAAGGTTTCTGTCATACACTCACCCTCCCTTCTGTCTTCTAGGGTGTACATATTGAGTTCCTTCAGTCTCTTCTCAAAGGGCTTGTGATGCCCCATTTTAGCTACTGTCCTCTGGACTGTCTCCACTCTGTCTATATCCTTCTGAAGATGTGGCCTCAAGAACTGTATATAGCATGCTAAGTGAGGTCTTACCAGTGCTCTATGCAGAGGCAGCATCACTTCCCTCCTCCTGTTGGTGATACCTCTTCCTGTGCACTCCTGCATCCCACTACCCCTCCTAACTGCTTTGTCACATTGCCTGACCACCCTTATGTGATCAGAGATTATTATCCCCAGGTCTGTCTCCTGCTTGGTGGTCATCATTAACATTCCAACTATTTTGTACTCTGCCCCCTGGGTTTCTGTACCTAAGTGCATTATTTTGCACTTTTTCACATTAAAACCCAGCTGCCATACATGTGACCACTCCTCAAGTCTCTGCTCATTACCCCCTCCCCACCGGAGTATCCACCCTGTTGCAGATTTTGGTGCCGTCTTCAAATAGGCAGACCTTCCTCTCCAGATCCCCTGCAATGTTGACCGGTCCCAGCAACGATCCCTGAGGCACCCTGTTGGTCACCCTTCCCTCCTCAGAATGAACTCCATTTACATCCATCCTCTGCCGTCTAACCCCTAACCAATTTCTTACCCAGTTTACCATCTTTTGACACACTCCTAGGCTACATAGCTTGCTTAGTAGTGTTCTGTGTGGAACTGAGTCAGATGCCTTACTGAAGTCTAGGTAGGCCACATCCACCGCTGCACACTGTTCTAATTCCTTGGTTACCCAGTCAAAGAAATCTGTCATATTTGTTAGACATGACCTTCCACCTGTGATTCCATGCTGTCTCAGGTCTTATAACCCTTTTGAAATCTAGATATTCACTATCCTCTCCTACAGCAGTGATTCCATTAACTTTCCCACCACCAATGTGAGGCTAACTGGTCTATAATTACCAGCCTCCTCCCTACTACCACTTTTATGAAGTGGGACTGCATCTGCCCTTCTCCAGTCCTCCAGAATCACACCTTTTTTGGGTAAACTGTTGAATAGTACTGTCAGAAGTACAGCCAGTACCTTTGTGAGTTCCTTCAGTACCTTAGGATGTACCCCATCTGGTCCCATTGATTTGTTCACTTTCAGATTAGAGTCCCTTTAGGATTCTCTACTCTGAAAAAGGACTAGTGTCCACCTCTCTTCCTTCAGAGATCCCGTTACTTTTTTGTGTCCCACCCCCTTCTCCCTCCACTGTGAACACTGAACAGAAGTATTTGTTCAGGATGTCTGCCTTTTCCTGGCACCCCTCTGCACTATCCCTTCATCCCTTTTTTACCTTACAGTCCCTCCCCTGGTTTTCCTCTTTTCACTTGCATACCTAAAAAAAAAATCTCGTCCCATTTTGTTACTGCTTGGGCTATTTTCTCATCAGTTTGTGATTTCCCTCTCCTTGCTGCTTTCCCTGCTTCTGTCTATCCTACTGGGTATATAGTGATGCGGTAGCACCACTATAGCTGGGTTTGACTAGGCTGTTTAATGTTAAACCACCAAATCTGCACCTTAATAGCTTTGCCCCATTCAACGGAATTGCACAAAATTTAGCATGTGCAGTGTGGAGGGCAAGATCTCTTGGTTTGCCAAGTTTTGTTCCAGTTAGATGTGTTAATTCCAAAATCCAGATAGTGCATTTCTAGGAACAATCAAGGGTTTTTGCTGTTTTTTTTAAGCCATCGCCTGCATTCCGGACAGTTTGGAATTTTGGTCTGAACTTTTCGGGGTAGAAAGGGCTTGCACCAGAATGACGCCTTTCATTGGTTTGGTGAAAAAAATATTAATCTGCTCCCAGGTTATAAGGATTTGAAATTTTGGTTCTGAGCATGCTCAGTAGCGTCTTTCGGATAGATGTTTGATACCCTACTGAGCATGCTCAGAACCAAAATTTCAAATCCTTGTAACACGAGGCAGTTAACATTTTTCACAAACCAATGAAGCATTTACGTAAGGTCAAGCTTTTCTACCCTGAATTTCAGACCAAAAACAACAAAAGCCAATTTTTCCTAAAAATGTACTATCCAAATCTTATAATCTACACATCTGAGTGGAATGAAACTTGGCAAACCAAGACACCTTGCCCAGCAGAAAGCACATGCAAAACTTCATGCAAATCCGTTGACCAGGGACAAAATTATTAATATATTTATATATAGTATATATATAAATATATCTACATATAATATTATAGTGGCACAGTAGTGCCACTATAGTTAGGGTTGAATAGACTGTTTAGTGTTAAACCCCTAACTTTGTACCTTAATAACTTTTCCCCATATAACGGAATTGCACAAAATTTTGTATGCGCAGTCTGGAGGGGCAAGGTCTGTTGATTTGCCAAATTTCGTTCCAGTCGGATGTGTGGATTCTGAGATCCAGATAGTGTGTTATTAGGAAAAATCATGTGTTTTTTGCTGGGTTTTTTTCACCATTGCCTACAGCCCAGATGATTTGGAATTTTGGTCTGAAGTTTTCAGGGTAGAAAGGGCTTGTGCCAGAATGGTACCTTTCATTGGTTTGGTGAGAAAATATTAATCTTTTCCTAAGTTATAAGGATTTGAAATTTTGGTTCTGAGCATGCTCAGTAGGGTCTTTTTGGATAGATGTTTGATACCTTACTAACCAAAATTTCAAATCCTTGTTACTTGGGAACAGATTCATATTTTTTTCGCCAAACCCACAGGAGACACCATTCTGGGGCAAGCCCTTTCTACCTTAAAAACATCACACCAAAATTCCAAACTGTCTAGGGTGTAAGTGATGAAAAAAAAAAAATACAGTAAAAAAAAAAAAATCAATCCCCAATCTCCCCCAAAATTACATTATCTGGACCTTGGAATCTGCACATCTGACTGAAATGAAACTTGCAAATCGAGACCC
>CM057449.1:1469815000-1469937500 GCA_016271365.2 Neoceratodus forsteri
CAGCAAACGGAAACATGTTAGAGTTTTGGGTCTCTGGAATCTTTGAGAATCAGTGGTGGGGAACTTCCTTGGGGTTGTCAACCATGATGCTCATCCCATTCCCTAAGCAAATGTCTCACATGATCTTTTTTATTCATGCAAGGCCCACAGGGCCTTGTTGCATGAAGAAAGCTACAACAAATTGTATTGGCAACATGTGATTAGACATACTTCTCTACCTTTGAAGAGTGTATCACTATGAGGCACTGGCTTGGAGCTATACCTTGTGCTTCGGACTGGAGGCTGGGGGGGGGCAAGCATTAGGGTTAACAACCCCAAGGAAGACCCCACCACTAATTCGCCATGGCTCCAAAAACCCAAACCCTTGATGTTTTTTCCCTTTTGCTTCTTGTGGGGGTGGCGGTGGGGGTAGGGAGTTAGGGTTGGAAACTCTGCCACATTTCCCTATTTTTTTTTTTTTTTTTTTTTTTTAGATATTGTTTCTCTCCCCTGGCGGCCCATGTTCAGGCAGGCACTCTAGCCCTATCCCCTGACATGTATCAGCACCAGATTTCTGCCACCAGGGTTTGCCCTGCCCCCCCGGTGGGGTCAGCGGGGGAAGTGCTCACACCTACCGCACTCAGGATCCGGTTCTGCTAGTCCAACTGGTCAGGGCTTGGGGGGGCCTGCCATCATCCAACCACCTGTATTTTCCCTTTTTCACCCCTCAGAGGGGGCATGCTAGGATCCCAGTGGTGGTGCTGCACATGGTGGCATACGTGGCATGCCAGGTGTCTGCCCCAGCTCTGCTCCTCTTTCTGGCAGCGTTGGTGTGCCAGTCCCTAGCCTCTGCTAGGAGCCAGGCTCACACCAGCTGCTGTTACCCCCTCCCCAGAGGAGGAGAGCTGTCCTGGGGACACTAAATCCTGGGCTGGCCCCCGGCAACACACTCGCATCGCGAACGTGGGTCACTGATGCTACAGGAGGTAAAGCATGGATGCCTCAGCCCACCACGCCACTGGGCTAGCTAAACATTTCCCTACTTTTGTGGCATTAAGTTACCCTAACTGGTGCATTAGTAACATTTTTTGCAAAGAGTGTGTGTGTATACAGTATATGTAAATGTATATTTACACACTTGTGAGGATACATAGTGGCAAATATCAGTGATAGTTGTGCCACTGTGGGGACCTAGAGTGGGAATAGCAGTGTTATTCTCACTCTAGGTATAAAGTAGTAAGTAATATCCACATAGTAGGTCCTGATGGGCAGGAGCCAGTAGCACAAGCACCACTTTCACTTTCAAACCCTTCAGCAAACTCATATGTCAGCTCCGGCCATCAGTGTACCAGTCACTCCATCATCAAGTCACTCATGACAGGCCAAATACTGTACGGGTCACCCTTTTTTCTACATAATAGTTACTCCTGCCAGGTCACCTTCTATCTCCGTCATTGCTCTGGTTGCAGGAATGGTCATAAACTGTCGCCCTGTTAAGCCACATTCCCGTGCATACCCCACACCACTCTGTCCGATGCCCCTGCTCCTTATCCACACTCAGACCACACACCACATCGGTCAGAACAAAACAGCAGACCCCCGAAGTGGCTGCAGAGTACAGTACCATCCTCTGAGGTGTTGACACAATGATGCCAGGCATCAGCACATAAGCTCACTCTCCTCACCAGTGTGACTGAGCGGTAGAACAGACGCTCACATGCTTGCACTGGAAAACTGTTTTAGAAGGCAAAGAATTAAGCAAAACAACATTAACACAAAAATGATGTGAAAGTATAGTGGCATAGCACAAATTGAATATGCCATGGCCGCTCTGAAACTGCTAGTGTTATTTTCCCCTCATACAGTTTGACCTTTGACAGCAATCATGGCTGTACAGACTGTGCTGAGGGAAAATAACATCAATAATTTCAGAGGGACCATGGCATGTCATAAATGTATGTATGTCTCAGGTGCTATAACACCTGTATATTTTAACCCCAGGAATCCCTCACTTAATGTTTACACTCCATGCATCAGTCTCCATGGATACAGATGCCCCAGAGGTGGAACATATTCTGAGTATTGGAATTTATAATCTTGGTTCAGACTCTTCAGCCACGCTTAGCTCTGCCAGTTGGCTAGATTTGTTCCTCTGCCTGGAGAGGACAGTCACTCTGAGTCAAGCTCTGATATCACTGGATCTGCAGCCAGTTTAGTTATTTTAAAACTGGTTATTTTAAGTATTCTTACTGACTTAAATTAGTTCCTTGATTGTTCTGCGTTAGTTAGAGATTATTACTATTGCATTAGTCAGCTCGGTTACTGTTTTGAATCTTGGGACTCGGAGACCACCCTGTCTGGCTACCTTTTTCTAATTTGGTTATTTTTGTTTAAATTTATTAATTACTGTGTCTTTTTCATAAGTGGTTTCATTTTCTCCCTATTTACAATACAGGAAATGTAGTGCTTTCATTAAACAATCAGTTTCTGTTACAAGAAACCATGGTTTGACCTTTGGCACAGTTTTGTGGTGGGTAAAAGAGGAAGGGGAGTAGCTCTCTATGTAAGGGAAGGGATTAAAGCAACAGAACTAAAGAGTAAACAGGAAGTTGATGAGTCACTATGGGTCACCCTGGAGACAGGAACTGGCACCACAATCTGCATGGGGTTGTGTACAGACCCCCATCTGAGGGGGAGGAAATGGACAAGGAAGTGATAGAAGGCTTCCTTAAAATGGCAGAAAAAGGGGAGATATTGTTAATGGGGGACCTGAAAATGCTAGATGTTAACTGGAGTACCTTTGCTGCAGGCACATCCAAGAGCAGGGTCATTCTTGATGCCCTACAGGGGGCATGCCTCAGACAGCTAGTGTTGGAACCCACTCGGGAGGGAGCAGTCTTAGACCTGGTACTCTCAAATGGGGAAGGAGAAAGGATCTCAGATTTAGAAGTGGGTAGCCATCTGGGAATAAGTGACCACCAAACAGTGTGGTTCACAATAAACACGGCCATAGAGTCAAGCCATACAAAATCAAGAGTATTGGACTTTAGGAAGGCTGACTTTGGGAAAATGAGTGTGCCTCAGAAAAGCACTAGCAAATGGGCAAGAAGGAGGGGTGGAGAAACAATGGGGAATAATCAAAACAGCCATCGTAGAGGCAACAAGCCTTTGTGTGAAGCAAATCAACAAAACAAAATGAATGAAAAAACCACTATGGTTCTCAAAAGAGGTGGCAGAGATGGTTAAGGAGAAAAGGATAGCATCAGGAACTATAAGGAAACACAGAAGGAGCAGGACATAGAACTTTATCAGTTAAAGCAGAAGGAGGCAGGGAGGGCAGTCAGAATAGCAAAGGCACAAACTGAGGAAAAGATGGCCAACTCTGTTAAGAAGGGGGATAGGACCTTTTATAGGTACATTAGGGAGCGAAGAAAGACCAAGGGAGGGATACAGAGACTTAATAAAGGGGAGGGAATGTGGGCAGAGGGTGACAGTGAAAAAGCAGGGATACTGAACGAATATTTCTGCTCAGTATTCACAGCGGAAGAGGAGGGGGAGGGAGCTAAACCAGACAAGGGAGAAACTCTGAATAGGGAGGTCGATACCAGTCCCTTCACAGAAGAAAGTGTTTTGAAAGAACTCTTGAAACTGAGGGTGGACAAAGCAATGGGGCCTGATGGGATTCACCCAAGAATTCTAAAAGAACTAAGGGTAGAACTGGTAGCACCACTGACTACTCTCTCTAACAAATCATGAGAGGATGGGGTGGTACCTGAGGACTGGAGGAGGGCAAATGTGATTCCACTTCACAAAAGTGGAAGCAGGGCAGAGGCAGAAAACTACAGACCAGTTAGTTTGACTTCAGTGGTAGGGAAAATGATGGAATCACTTCTGAAGGAAAGAATTGTTGAGTACCTAGAGGCCAGTGAGGCACAGGACCCAAGGCAGCATGGTTTCACAGCAGGAAGGTCATGTCAGATGAACCTAATAGATTTCTTTGACTGGGTGACCAAAGTGGTAGGCCAGAGAGGGGCTGTGGATATGGCATACCTAGATTTTAGCAATTCATTTGACACAGTCTCACAAAAAAGATTAATATACAAGTTAGCAGCCTTGGAGTGGGTCCCAAGGTAGTAGCCTGGATAAAAAAACTGGCTGGACAACAGAACACAAAGGGTAATAGTAAACGGAGTCCACAGTGAAGAAAGGAGGGTAACTAGCAGGGTACCGCAGGTTTGGTACTGGGACCGGTCCTCTTTAATGTCTTTATAAGTGACATTGGAGCGCCTGGAAGGAAAAGGTATGTCTCTTTGCAGATGACACAAAGATCTGCAACAGGGTTGATAAACAAGGTGGGTGGAAAGAATGAAAAGGACTTGGCAAGGTTGGAGGAATGGTCAAATATGTGGCAGCTCAGATTCAATGCAAAGAAATGCAAGGTAATGCATCTGGGAAACAAAAACCAAGGGGAAGAGTACACAGTGGGGGGTGAATTAATAACAACAACAAAAAAAATCAACCTAGGAGTAATTATATCAGATGACCTAAAGGTGGGCAAGCAATGTGAGAAGGCAGTAAGGAGGACCGGGGGGATACTGGGATGCACAGGGAGAGGCATCAACAGTAGAAAACAGGAAGTTGTCATCCCTCTATACAGACAGTTAGTGAGACACCATCTGGAGTACTGTGTGCAATTCTGGAGACCCCATCTCCGCAAAGACATAGACAGAGTGGATGCTGTTCAGAGGAGGGCAACCAAAATGGTGCAGGGTCTGCACCAGAAGACATACGAGGAGAGACTAAAGCAGATTAATATGTATACCCTTGAGGAAAGGAGGGAGAGGGGGGACATGATAGAAACTTTCAAGTATCTCAAGGGAATTAACAAAGTACAAGAGGGTAGTATCTTTCAGAAGAAGAGATGTGCGAGAACAAGAGGGCACAATTTGAAGATAGAGGGGGGACAGCTCAGAGGTAATATTAGAAAGCATTTTTTCACAGAAAGGGTTGTGGATGCATGGAACAGCCTTCCTGAGGAGGTTGTGAAGTCAGGATCAGTGGGAGAATTCAAGAATGCATGGGACAGGCATAAGGCACTTCTAGTGGGGGGTAGGAGGAAGTAAGCTGTTGATTAACTAGAATCTGCAGCTTATCCATCAGGTAGGGAAATGGGCAGACTAGGTGGGCCAAGCGGTCCTTACCTGCTGTCACATTCTATGTTTCTATGTTTCAGGGTAAGAGAATTACCAGTATTTATTTTTTTTTTTTACTGTTGGTCTGTTACTGTTTTGTGTTTTGGGGAATTATTTTGACATTTCTACTAGGATCTCACTAATTTGGCATGTCTCGGCGGGGGCACAGGCTAAAACATTTGTAAAAATTGTTTCCAGCTCCTGGCAAAGGCAGACTGCCACAAGCTCTGTTTAAAATGTCTAGGTCTAGACCATGACGTTACTAGTTGTGAGTCCTGTGTTGTTTTTTGCCTTAAAGAAAAGGGTAAAAAAAAGAAAAGAAATTATGGCTTTTCAGAGTACCTCCTTAACACCAAAAAATAATAAAAAGACTCTGAGGTAGTTCCCGGTGATGGTAGAAAACACACGTCAGAAGAGTTCATCTCCTTATGTTCAGCAGCATCCAGTTCTGTAAAGGGTGACAGGGAAAAAAAAGATAAAACTGGTTAGTCGTCTGAAAGCACGGTAAGATGGCTCAGATACCATGGTGCCCGAAAAGGGGGACCCTAATTCTGTTGACAGCAAAAAATAAAAGAGCCTCTGAGCAGATACTGGAAGTGATGTCTGCCAAAGCGAAAGTAAAAGAAAAAATGTCACTACCTGTCCTCGTGAATGGAGATAGGAGCAGGCAGATGACACAGAAAAAAAATGCCCTCGTCTGAAGACGTATCAAAGATGTGACAATTTTTCCCCGGCCATCTAGGCTATGGGATATTTTCATAATGTGACTACCATCCACCCCCAGCTCAGGCTCCAACCTATCTGCTTGCAGAGGAGGAGGAGGAAGAGGAGCACTGTGTACAAGTGGAGGAAGATGACCCCATAGAATCAGAGAGTGCACCTGTGCAAGACTTTGGCTCTCCTCCAAGGCATAATGAGGACTATACTTCTTCCTCCTCATTTGTCAGGCAGATGCTTGATACTCTCAACATCCCCCCTCAAGAAATGGAGGAGGATGAAGAAGATGCTGCATGTATGGATATGACGGGGATAGCACCCACAAGGGGGTTGCTTGTCCTTATACATAAATAATTTCAGGAGGCCATGTCAGAAATTGTCTCTGCATCTACTTTAGCTACAGCCATTCATGAGATGATTGAAAGAAAACATCAGATGGATAGACAGGGGTGGAATACCTGTATGTCCACCTGATTGTCAAGGTGTAGTCCAGGGTGCTGCTTGTGAGAAAACGAAAGCCTCCCTGTCTGCACAGCCTCCTGAAAAGGACTTCGAAAAATTGGGTGTTCTGGCCGGAAAGGTTTATACCTCAGTTTTCCTGATGATTAGGCAGGCAGTTTATTCAGCACATATATCACAGTGCCAGAAGCATTGTGGAACGCAGTTCTGGCACTTGCTGATAAAGCAAATAGTGAGCTGGCAGAGGACCTAATTGCCACAGCGAGATTGATTGATTTATTTTATTAGAAAATGCAGATGATACCTTTGAGCGCAAATGCTCTTTTACAAAGGTTCCACATCAGAGTTACAAGTTTTACAACAAATGATACAGTAAAATTACATTAGATGTTAGTTAAGTGAGAGACAGGGTGAATGAGCACATTCCAGAGGGAAAGCTTTTCTGACTAAACAAAAAACATCAAGTTGTGTAAATGCAGAGCTGACTGAAGAAGAGCGGGTTCCAGCAGCAGGCTGCTAGAGAGACAGCAGAGCATAACAGTGGTGATTATGACTAGTTCACTGACAAATGGCACTTGCACTTAACTACTGGGGCAGCCTGCAGGGTTTTTTTGAACTGGGCAAACCTGGGGAGATGCAGCATGGATGCTGGCATTTCATTTAGCCAGCCTGCAGCCCTAATGGCAAAAGAACGCTTACCTAGCTAAGTCCTACAGAAAGTGGTTCAAGGGCATTCCTGGCCATGCTCCTTGTGCTGTACTGATTAGACACTGGGTGGAAACAGTTTTTTAGCGCAGGGGGTGTTAGGCCTATCATTGCTTTCTTGGCTAGTAGACAAGTTTTGAACTTTATTCTACTGGGAAGGGGTAGCCAGTTGGTTAGTGAATAAAGGTTACAGCTGTGGGTGCTCTTGTCTGCCCCTAACACAAAGCAACAAGTTTTACTGTATATCACCTTGACCCTGTTTAATACAGAGTTACTGGCAGCTGCATAGATTGATAAATAGACCGTAGTCCATTAGGGACAGGATGGAGCTGGACACAGTCGCCTGGCTTCAGCAGTGAGGCTGTTCCAATTTCTGAATAGGGCACCCAGCCTTCTGTTTACAGTGGACACCAGATTGTCCACATGAGGGTTGAAGGATAGCGTGTCATCCAGCACTACCACAAGATATTTGAATGTCTCCTCTTGACCCAGTATTAGACCGTTGTTATTGAGGATGACAAGGGGGAGACCTTTTTCTTTATGTGATTGCTGGTAAAAATAACTTTTTTTTTGTGGTAGTTGAGGACCTGTTTATTATTAGAGAACCATTTTTCTAAGGACCCAGAGTTCCCCCTGGAGATTAGAGGTGAGGTTGCTAAGGTTCGTGTTCTTGGCATAGATGGCAGCGTGTCTGCATACAGGGGAACATGAGCTGACCAACAGGCATTAGTCAACTGGTTAATAAGAAGGCCAAAGAGTAGATGGCCCACAATAGAGCTCTGTGGCACACCTATGGATACTCTGTGGCTGTCTGATAGGGAGCCATCGATTTTCACCCTCTGCTCTCAGATAGATAACTGTGGAACCAGGTCACAGAGTCTCTAGACAGACCAAGGCCAAAGCTTACATAGTAGCAGCTGATGGTTGACTAAATCAAAGGCCTTTCTTAGGTCAGTGTGAATGCCTCCCACCATATTACCAGTATCAAGGGCCTCATGATTGAAGTTGGTGTATTCTACCAGTGCTATACTGGTGCTGTGGAGTTTTCTAGTACCATGCTGTTGGGCACATTGCAGTTCATACTGTTCTAGGTATGTGACTAGCTGGTCTGACATAATTCTCTCCAGGGTCTTGGACAATGGGGAGTGGATTGAGATGGGTCTGTAATTGGCTGTATTGGAACGATCACCATTTTTGACAATGGGTATGACCAATGCAGATTTCCGCCTCTCTGGAAACCGGGCATACCTAAGTGAGAAGTTGAAGATTCTGGAGATGAGGAGGGAGAGCTCATCCAGAGCCATGGCAAGTAACTGCATGTCAAGTGTGTCTCCCCCCCCCCCCCTCTGGTTTTGCTAAGGACCTTTCTGGTATACTTGAGGGTGTCTTTAACTGATATGGTCTTGAAGTAACATAGAAACATAGAATCTGACAGCAGATAAGGACCGCTTGGCCTACCTAGTCTGCCCATTTCTCTACCTAATGGATAAGCTGCAGATCCTAGTTAACCAACAGCCTACTTCCTCCTACCCACAACAAGAATTGACTTATATATGTCCCATACATTCTTGAATTCCTCCACTGTTTTTGACTCTACGACCTCCTCAGGAAGGCCGTTCCATGCATGCACAACCCTCTCCATGAAAAAATACTTCCTCACATTACCTCTGAGCCATCCCCCTTCTATCTTCAAACTGTGCCGTCTTGTTCTTGCACACTGTGACAAATTTGCGCCACTCAAAAAATGTAAGGTAAGTAAAATTTAAGGTGCCTTAGGTCCGGGTTCTCCAAGAGGCCAGCTTCATGATCATGCCCCCCAGAGACGGGCTGGTCTGGCACATCTGGAATGATGGCACTGAGGTCTGGGAAGGCTTAATTGAATCTATTGGCAACCACGCATTGATCAAGGACCTCTTTCCCATCAACCATGAGTATTCATTGGGGCATTTTTTCTCCTTTGCCCAGAAGCTCCGAAACATTTTCCCAATTAAGTGTTTATTGGGCCTTGCAGTACACTGATTTAGTCAGTCTTATCTCTCTGGTGCATTTGTTTCTGGCTTCGTTACATTTGTGGATGTGAGCTGGGGACCCAGTTTCCCCGGCTCTTTGATGAGAACAAGGAGCTCAGCGGTGATCCAGGAAGGTGGTGTTCCCCTTAACTTACATTTTTTGAGTGGCACAAATTTGTCACAGACTTTAGTAAATTCAGTGCTAAAGAATTCAAGGGCAGAATATGTATTGGGAATTGCATCCAAGTAGCTCCAGTCAGTTAGTGCTAGATGGGATTTGCAGTCAGGCAGCTTACTTTTGTTTAGGACCCAGCTTGTGATGAGTTGGAGTGGGGACATGGGCTGCTTAACTGCCCATACACATTGCATTGGTGAGTGATTGCTTAGGGTGTCAAACAGAACCTTGACCAATTTAACCCTGTCAGGGTGAGTTACCAGAACTCAGTCAGTGTCATGGTATCATCGAGCCACAGGTCAGGAAACATAGGAGAACCAGGAGCAGTTATAAAATTTGCAAGTAGCGTTTTATTATTGTCAGTAACAGCAAAATAAAATTGTTCAGTATAACTGTTTACAAAGGCAGTACATACAGAGATAACAAAGTCCTTCATCCGAAGGTATCTCTAATTCCAAGTTTGTCTCTCCATCTCTTTCTCTCTCTCTAGCAAAAGTATTGCTGCTCTTTATAAGTTTTTGCCTAGGAACTCATTAAGGAGACATCCTGTTTTTCACAAAATGTTGTTGTCAGTGTCTTTGCAGGTGTAACAAATAGAACATGGTTTCCCAGAACTGACTTCTTGCTGACCATTCTGCAAAGAGTTTGCAGACAAGCCTGAGAGGAGCTCCAACTGTATCTCAGGTTAACCCCCTAAATTCCAAATTGCTTTCTGCAGTCATTTCAACAGTATAACTACTGTATATAAATTTTCAACCCAAGGAATCCCAGTTTCCCATAAAGATTTACATATATTGTATAACCACAGATATGCAAGGGGAAAGAAAAGACAGAAACAGCAATTGAAGGCAGAGAGAGAGAGAGAGAGAGTGAGAGAGAGAGATGGTGAGAAGCAGAGAATCACCAAGACTGTCAGCGTAATCAGTTCCTAGATCTCACAAGAACATTTGGTTGTGCAGCCAGACAAAAGACAGAAAAGAAGAGGATTGTTACATTTCACTCTTTCTTCATAACAAATGGGACAGGACCTTATTCAACCCTGTCACACATGGTACCAGTTCTGTAGTTGGTTTTGGGAGTTTCTGTGACCATTTCTGCTAGGCACAGTTTGGCAATCCTGTCACTATGGCTAGAGCTTGCGCGGTCGGAAAAGAGAGACCGCAAATTGTACATAATTAAAGACAAGTAGCTCAGTATTTAAGTCAAGACTAGTGGTAGGGCAGCATTTGTGCCATAATGTTGGTCAGAAGTAAAGACAGACTGCTGAAGTGTAATGCACGCCGATCTCATCTCTGCTGTTCCATTTGTTTTAGCCTTGTCCTGTCACCCTTTGCTGTGGTCACTGTCTGAGAAGCTGAGAAGCAGCAGTGGCAGCAGATAATATGCGATGTAAAAAATGGGCTCCTGCAAAGGAAAAATGCTACCAGAGTACTCCCCCAAACTGAATACACACCTGCAACATTCAGGAATCAGGACACGGCGTGGTCGGAAAAGTAAGATGCCTTGTCCTAACCCTGTCACCCTGTGGTCACCATCATTCTGAGAAGCTGCTTCCAAAACTCTGAAGCAGCAGCTGCAGCAAATATGCGCCAGTGAGAAAACTAGCTCCTCCATCCTAACTGTTACAGCTGATCTCTATCTCCACAGGCAGTAATGGTACAAAGCCCCCCACCAGCACCACCACCACCACCACAATGCAAGACGACATCACTAGATTCGCCAGCATTCACACCAGGGTGCAGTTGGAACAGTGAGAGACGGCGGTGCTAATCAAACAAAGAGACTACTGGGCTACAGACCAGGAACACAGGGAGGTTAAACCAGCATTCCGACTTCCGCTGTTCTTTTCAGCCTTGTCCCTGTGGTCTGTCTGAGCTGAGAGTAACTGTGATAGTGATACAAGAGTGCTTAAGGGTGAGTCACACTCCTCTAAAACCACACAATCCGGCAACATTTAAGGATTGTTTGACTTTTATATTAAGAACTTTAAGACAATGACATTATGACACTGACTTGTTATATGAAGTATTTTATTTCACGAAGTTCATTTGTAATTTAGGTTTCATATAAATTCAGACACGTGCTTGTTACATTTCGATTTTATTTGCCTTTTCTTTTAACAAATCACTGTGAACCATACTGCCTGCGGGCTAGTGCAAACTTCTGCAGGCTTGTGCAATCTCTGGTTCACTAGCCCGGCTGGCTAGTGCAAAAAAAAAAGTTAAGGTAGACCCCTGCTAAACAGATCTTTGATTTCTAATTTGGAGTTTTGTAGGTGAGCCCTAAGGTAGATAAGACTGCCCCCAACTTGCCACTCGCCACAAGATCAGCCCTAGATTCCACTAATTGGGATGCAGTATAGCACAGTGGTTTAAGGCTCTGAGCTGCAAATCTGGAGACCTGAGTTTAAATCCCACAGCCCCCACTTGCATACTGTGTGACCCTGAGCAAGTGACTTAACGTCCCTGTGCTTTCCAGATCGCACCTGTAAACAAGCTTTCAGCTTAGTGTGCGACTCCTGGTTAAACAATTGGAAAAAAAAAAATTGCCATTTACACACTGCTGTGGACACTAATCACATTGCAGCTAGAGTTTTAGCTCTTGCAGTGTCCTTAAGAAGATTTTCCTGGCTAAGGACTACCATATTTTCCCTGGCTATGGAAACCAAAGCCGTTGAATTCTCCTTTGAGAGAATTTCACTTTTTGATGACAAAAGAGAGGCACACGTGGGAAAAGTGGATGACTACAAAACCACTTACAAGAGCAGCAATGAGAAGTAAAGGACCTCTACCTCCTACAGGCCTTATGGAAGGAGAGGCAGATGCAGGGGTTACTTCCCAAGAGCCTATACCCTACATGCCCCTTTCGAGTATCCGCCATCAAAAGGCTACTACAGGGGCAGGGGCAGAAGGGACACACAGTGTACTGCTGCTGCAGCACCCAAGCCCCAGCTAAACCAAAACTTCTGAAAATTCAGGTGGGGGAAAGATCAGCTCACTACTTCCAGGAATGTGTAAACATTACCACTGACAAGTGAGTTCTGGAGGTGGTGGCCCAAGGATTGTCTCTGCAGTTCAGAAAGTTCCCAGACTTGCAGAAACTCAGAATCCTTCCAGCTCATTCTCCCACAGAAAGAATTCTGCTGAAGCTAGAAGTAAAAAAAAAAAATTACTACTAGTAAAACTGTAGAAAAGGTCCCTACCTCTCAGTGGGGCAAGGATCTATTATCAAGGTGCTTTCTGACCAGCAAGAAAAAGGGGGAGAGGTGACCTATTTTAGATCTCAAGTATCTGAACAAGCATACACAGAAAGACAATTTCAAGATGGTCACACTGAGAACACTTGATACTATCTTTGTAGTCAGGTCACTAGCTAGGATCACTGGCTCTAAAAGTCGCTTATTTTTATATCCCAGTCAGTCTGTCGCACAGGAAATATCTCGGGTTCAAGCTGGGGAACTGCCAATATCAATTCACAGCTCTTCCATTTGGCATCACCTCAGCACCAAGGATATTCACTGAGTGCTTGGCTGTGGTGGCAGCACACTTGAGAAGGCAAGGTGTGGTGTTTTTCCCCACCCTAGATGACTGACTAATCTCAGGGTAAACAGAACAAGAGACAAGGTGCTCACTTCAGTCTGTAAAAAGCACCTTGGAGTCTCTGGGAGTCTTGATAAATCTGCAGAAGTTTCAAGTAGAAACTGTTCACGTACTGGATTTCATAGGAGCAGAACTAAACACCCCGCAGGGGAAAACCTTCCCCCCACAGGCCAGAGTTGCAGCTCTGATAGTCGTAGCAGTCTTTCACAGCAGGCCATCCAAGACCTGCAAGGGACTTCTAGCAATTACTGAGACATATGGCTGCACCCACAGCTGTGGTTCCATGGGCCAGGTTCCAATGAGAGATACCCAGTATCACTTAAGAGACAGCTGGTCCCAAAGATGGGATCCACTTGCAAAGCTAGTGCCAGTGACAAAAGCACTGACAGAGTTACTAGAACAGGAAGAAAACCTCAGCAAGGGCATCCCCTTCCTTCAACAATCACCAGCAATTATTCCTACTACAGATGCATCGCTCATGGGTGGGCGCCCACCTACAGGACCTCACAGTGAGTGGCACATGGAGTCCACAGGACTCACTGGAACACATCAGCCTCCTGGAGCTCAGGGCACTGCTGCTAGCAGTGCAGTCTTTTTCCTTCCAGCAACAGGGTCAGTCTGTCCAAGTCAGAACAGACAACACCACCACAACGTACTACATAAACAAACAGGGAAGGGCAAGATCCACAAAACTGTGTAAAGAAGCAGTGAGGATCTGGGACCTTGCATACTCCTTAGATGCAGATATTTCTGTGGTGCACCTGCCAGGCAAAGACCATATCCTGGCAGATTTCTTAAGCAGAATCAGCCAGGGAAATCATGAATGGGCATTGAACAGGTTCTAGCCACAGTGTTCAGAAGATGGGGCACTCCCAGAATAGACCTGTTCATTTCATGAGAGAACAGTCAGCTCCCACAGTTTTTTGTTGAAGGCCACCAGCCAGAGGGACAGTACCAGAGGATGCCCCGGTCTTGGACTGGACAGGTAGTTTTCTGTATGCCTTCCCGCCATTTCCACTCATACAGAAAGTCCTCCTGAAGCTTAGGAGGAACCTGCAACAATGATCCTGATAACCCCAGACTGGGCCAGAGTTACCTGACATTACATTCTCATGGCTCTGTCCAGCAAGTCTTCAAGCAGCCTGCCACTGAGTCACAATATGCTGACTTTGTCCCAAGGCAGAATAACATTCCCAAACCCCAGAACACTGCGTCTGAGGGCATGGTTCTTGAACAGTTAGAATACTCTGGATATGCAATACCAGAGAAAAGAAACGTGTCAAGAAACCCAGGTCCAGCCATGTTAGCCACTACAGTAGCTCAGTGATTATAGCACCGGGATGGTATTCTTGGGGGCCTAGGTTCATTTCCCAGTAGGTCACCTTATTACTTTCTCATAACAATTTGTGATTTAATTGTTAAGCAGTGGCTAATAATGCACCAAAAACATTTAAGTGTCAGTACTCTTGATTGAATCTGTCAGAGGCAGTCCTGAAGGTACTTAGGGTTTTATGGAAACCAGCAACCTGGAAAGCATACTCCTCTAAATGGAAGAGATTCTGTTATTGGTGTACCCCCAGAAGAATAATCCCAACAGAGGCAGGGTTGTCAATAGTCCTGGAATAACTAGTGCACCTACAAGTCTCTAGGTCGAAGGCCTTCAGCTCTGAAGGTGCACTTAGCAGCAGTCAAGTGAAAGTCACTGGCCTCACAACATGTTTTCAAAAGTTTTTTTAAAGGTCTTAGCCACTAGTACCCAATGGTAATGGACCCAGTCCCACCATGGGATCTCAGTGTTTGTTTTGCCCAGCTCATTGAGGCTGCATTTGAGCCTGTGGGCACCGCTGACCTAAAGTATGTCACATGGCAAACCATATTCCTGACTGCCATGACCTCTGCTAGGAGGATGAGTGAACTGCAAGCCCTCTGTACAGAGCCAAATTACATAATCTTCCACAGGAGTAAGGTGGTCCTTAGAGCCAACAGGAAATTCCTGCCCAGTGTGGTGTCTGAATTCTATCTGAACCATTCAGTAACACTTCCTGTGCCCTATCCAGAGCTATCCTGTCTAGGTGAGCAAAAATTGCACAGCCTTGACATGAAATTAGTTCTATGTATCTGCATGGGCCAGACAAAGGATGTCAGGTTGCAGAACACTCAGCTTTTTGTTACTTGTGGCGAAATGGGAAAAAGCAACCAAGAGGTCTGTTTCACACTGGATAGTCTCTTTCACCCAGTTCTGCTATGAAAAAGCTTGGAAAATGTCACCTGGAGGCTTAAGGGCACACTCCACGAGGGGTACCTCTACCTCTGTGGCATCCACAAGGGGCACCTCCTTATTAGACATTTTCAAATCAACTACCTGGAAAATAGTGCACACCTTTGCAAAGCACTATTGCCTGAACGTACAGTCTAGGGGGATGCCAGCTTTGGAACTCCTGTCTTGAAGAACCTCTGTCCTAAGTAGGTTCTGGTCCTAGCCTCGCAAGTTACTGCTGTAGCGTCTGCATACAGTGTGAATGTTAAGTGAAGGATTCCTGGGATTAGAAGAAACAAACATTTGTCAATGCCGAATGTTTGCTTGCTGGCATTGGCATTGGTAGTGTAGGAGTTACAGAGCTGCATAATAGGAATGGCAGTGAAGTACTGAACTGAAGCCAACCCCACCACCACCCTGCAGAGACTGACTGGCATTGGGGTGTGCCTTTGGGTCGTCAGGCATAACGGCCACGCCATTTCACCACACCCTACCCTGCAGACACCGACAAGTGTCACGGTGTGCCTTGGGGTCTTTGGCCCTTATGCGCACGCCATTCCATCAGGAAATACAGCGAGATGGATGCGGTATAGGAGAATGGGGTGAACTTTGGGGCCGAAGAGTCCAAGGCACACCTCGATTCCTCTCACTGGCTGCAGGGTGTGGAATGGTATGAGCATTAAAAGCGAGAATCCCAAGTCACACCCCTGATGCCTGTCATTCTCTACAGGGTGGGGTGTTATGTTCGGAAACCCTAACGCCTCAGGCATTCGTTGGTATTTTCACTCCAAATTTTCAACATGGTTTTTTTGTGACTCCCACCTCATGAACAGTGGCAATATCAGTTTGTTAGCGGAAAGCTGCTTTTGCACAGCGACTACGGCATTTAGCACTACAGGTGCAAAAACACATTCCGAACAGGATGTGAAAAATGACAGCTGTACTGTTCATGGGGAAGTTTAAAAAATGGCAATGTTGAAAATCTGCAGTGAAAATATTAAAAAAACTGGTGAAGTCACAAGCGTGCATAGAAACTGCGCAACGCACACCCGTAATGTAATTAGTTTGGGGATTTTTTACAGCAGATTGTCAACACAGGCATTTTGGGACCTCTGATTATCAACAGTGTCACTGTGATTTTCTTTATCTGTCCCGAACAATGATTTCCCACAGCAACCACACATTTCTGCGCTGAAAGTGTAAAAACACATTTCGGCCATGTTGTGAAAAATGACAGCTGTACTGTTCATAAGGAAGTGTGGAAAAATGCAACTGGTGAAAGTCTGGACTGAAAATATTACAAATTCATGAACTTACAAGGGTGCGTGGAAACTGCGCAATGCTCACTCGTAACACAGTCATTTTATGGACTTTTGTCACCAAATTTTCAACATAGCCATTTTAAGATCTCTGCTCATGAACAGTGTCACTGTGATTTTCTTAATCTGTCCCAAACATCACTTTCGCACACCAACTGCACCATTGTGCGCTACATGTGCAGAAACACATTTTGGGCAAGATGTGAAAAATGGCAGTTGTACTGCTCGTAAGGAAGTGTAATAAAATGGCAATGTTGAAAATCTGGCCTACAAATATTAAAAATTTGCAAACTTGCAAGCGTGCGTAGGAACTGCTCAACGTGCGCTCCTAAAACAGTCATTTTTGGGAATTTTTTCACCAAATTTTCAACATAGCCATTTTAAGACCTCTGCTCATGAACAGTGTCACTGTGATTTTCTTAATATGTCCCAAACATTGATTGCGCGCACCAACTGCGCCATTGTGCGCTACATGCAGGAAACACATTTTGGGTGACGTGTGAAAAATGACAGCTGTACTGCTCATAAGGAGGTGTGGTAAAATGGCAATGTTGAAAATCCGGAGTGCAAATATTAAAAATTCGTGAACTTACGAGCGTGCATAGGAACTGCGCAACACATGCTCGTAAAACAGTCATCTTTAGGAATTGTTTCACCAAATTTGCAACATAGGCTTTTTGAGAGCCCACCTTATGAACACTGGCACTGTCGTTTCGTTAATCGGTCCCGAAAGGTGATTTCACGCAGTGACTGCGAAATCACCCTTCGGGCCTGATTAATGCCATGCTAGTTCAAGAATTCATGAGGAGGGGTCCCAAAAACCCCATGTTGAAAATTTGGTGCCAAAATTCCAAAAAATGCCTGAGATATGCATTAAAGTTGAAAAAACCCTATTTATTGCATTATACAGCTCACCGGCATTTCCTCAGTTCGCGGTCTGCTTTGAAGAGTGCAGATGTGTTCCCGGTCCACCGAAGATCGTCGCGCTGAGCTCCAGAGGTAAGTATGGGGTGAGGGGGTGTGAGGAGGCAGGGTGCACAGTGGGTGGGCAGGGAGACCACCGAGGGAACTTTTTTTGGTTGCATCTTTTTTTTTTTTTTTTAAGACGACGCAGGACGTTTGCCACGCTGGGGTGGGCTCTAGTGTGGCAGCTGGAAGGCTGTGGATGTTTGCCACACTGTGGTGGACTCCCAGTGTGGCAGCTGGAAGGCTGTTTGGGGGAGGGCCTGGAGCCGATGGGGAATTGGTCACCCCTTCAGCCATAACAGTTTTGCCACACTGGGGTGGGCTCCCAGCGTGGCACCTGAAAAGCTTTTTGGGGGGCATGGAGCCAGGGGTTGGGCACCCCCATTGTATACAGTGTGTGTGCTTGGGAGCGCATGAGCACACAATATGTGTGCGCATGTGGAGTGGAGGGGAGCTGCTCACTGAAGTGGAGCCTCCTTTCAACTGTACAGCATTGCATTTTCAACTGCAGTCATAGACAGCTGCAGCATTCATTGGAGAACTGTGACCGCGCCTGCAAACACACTGACTGAATTGGAAGATGGGTGCCACACCTTCGAAAACTCGGATGATGGCACTATGTTTCTTACACATGCATGCAAGCAAACATTTAAATTTTTTTTTTATTTTTAGTTTTTGTTGACCTGGTGAGTGCACTAGACAAATCCTGCCTATTTTCAGGCATGACCCAGGGAAGGGGGATGCAGATGAATGCCAACTGACTTTGAACCAGATTAAGCTGTTGGTGGTATTTGTAGTGAATGAGGGAAATTTGGCCAGGACACCGGGGAAATTCCCCTACTCTTTTTTTGATAAGTGCCATGGGATCTTTAACATCCACGTGAACTACCACCAATCCTGGCAGATGGGACCTTGGTTTAACGTCTCATCTGAAACATAAAAAATGACTCACCATAGTAATGTTGTTTCTTCTCAGGGATCCCTCAGCATGTATTCATACTCCCAACCCTGCCTCACCCTCCAGCACCAGAAAATGGGTTCTCACAAGAATCAGTTATTTTCATTTAAGGTTGCTTAAGCATTACTTTTGCAATTACTATACGATTATTGCCTGTTTGCGGAAGACACCAAGATCTGCAAGAAGGTGGATACTCCAGAAGGGGTAGAGAAAATGAGGGACCTGAGGAAGCTTGAAAAATGGTCTGAGGTGTGACAGCTGGGGTTCAGTGCAAAGAAATGCAAAATAATACACTTGGGAAGAGGGAACCCTGGGGAAACATACAGGATGGGGGGGGGGATGTTGACAATAACCAAGGGAGAAAGCAGAAAGGGACCTGGGGGTCATCATTTCAGATGACCTAAAGGTGTCGAAGTAGAGCACAAAGGCTGCAAGGAGGGCCAATGGCATGCTGGGATGCATAGGCAGAGGTATCACCAGCAGAAGGCGGGAGGTGGTAATGCCACTGTATAAAATGCTAGTCGCAAAGACGTCAGCAGGGTGAAGGCAGTCCAGAGAAGGGCAACCAAGATGGTACATGACTTGCACCATAAAACATATAAAGGCAGATTAAAGAACCTCAATATGTACTCACTAGAGGAAAGGAGGGAATGGGGGACATGATAGAAACATTCAACTACCTCAAGGGCATTAACACGGTACGGGGGGAGACATCTTCCAGTGCAGAAGGAGTACAAGAACAAGGGGGCATGATATGAAATTGGAGGGGAGCAGGTTAAGGGGAATGTGAAAAAGTTTTTCTTCACAGAAAGCGTGGTGGACAAATGGAATAGCCTGCCACAGGAGGTGGTGGGAGCAAGTACAGTGGAGGGTTTTAACCATGCCTGGGATAGGCACAAGGGAACCTTGAGGAGGGAAAGAGTGATGGGAAACCACTGACCACTTAGGGTCAGAGGCCACAAACAAGTATAGGGCTTAAGGGCAGACGAGATGGACCTAGCGGTCCTTATCTGCTGACAATTTCTCTGTTTCTATGATTCTAAAGTTTGTTTTTTCTTAACATTTCTATCTATTTTACATTTCTGCTTCTGTCTGATTGGTGTTTTCAAAAATGTTGATAAAATTGCATACATTTTAACACGTGTCTATGTCATCTGTTAGCACCCTTTGCAAACTGTGTGAGAGGCCTTTCGGCACCATGCAATTCTGCTTAAAGTTGATCCAGCATAACATTCTGTGGTGATTTGCATATGCAGCCCATGATGCTTTGCATTGTGCGTGCATGTGTGATTTTGTATTTTCTTGAAACTTGGCTTCCCAGCCAAATACCCTTTGGGGTAACCCTTGCCTCAGACCAGGGGGAGGACATATACACATTACTGTTAGAAGATATACAAAACATGCCAGCTAAAGGGGAGGTTCTGATAATGGGAGACTTCAACATGCCAGATACAGATTGGTCAATACCAGCAGGAACATCTGCCAGAACTAGACACATAGTGGATTCCCTGCAGGGGGAGGGCCTCAAACAACTGGTACAGCAACCCACAAGAGACAGGGCTATCTTAGATCTAGTACTGACTAACAAGGAAGGGATCACAGATCTCCAGGTAGAAGGTCACCTGGGAGCCAGTGACCATCATATGGTATGGTTCAGTTTGGCTACTACATCTAAATCATCCCATTCCAAGGCAAAAATATGGGACTTCAGAGGAGCTGACTTTGATAAGATGGCCAACAGAGTTAAGCTAGCCTGGCACAAAGAAACGAGGTGAGGGAGTACAGGCAAAGTGGGCAAGCATTAAGGATGCAATACTTGAAGCAGCATCCCATTGTGTTAGACAGAAAGGAAGTGCAAAGAAGAAGGAAACCACTTTGGTTCTCAAATACAGTAGCAGAAAAGGTCAGAGCCAAAAGGCTGGCCTTCAGGAAATATAAGGAACACAGCAGGATGAAGATAGGGAGGCATACCAAACTGCCCTAAGGGAAGCAGGGAAGGCAGTAAGGCAGGCAAAGTCCCAAACTGAGGAAACACTAGCACGAACAGTAAAGAAGGTGACAAGACTTTCTATAGATATATTAGTGAAAGGAGAAAGTCCAGAGGGGGTATTGCTAGCTTAATGGAGAAAAGGAGCATGTGAGGAGGAGGACCCTGTAAAGGCATCTATCCTAAATAGATACTTTGCTCAGTATTTACTGAAGAGAAGGTAGGGCAGGGCCCACAGCTTAGCATCATGGACACAGGGGAGGGAGGTGAGCACTACTCCCTTCACAAAAGAAAGGGTCCTACAAGAGCTTGCTAAGCTCAGGGTGGATAAGGCAATGGGACCTGATGGCATACATCCCAGGGTGCTTAAGGAGCTAAAGGTGGAACTAGCAGAGCCATTAGCAGAACTGTTTAGTGAGTCTCTGAGTACAGGAGAGGTCCCAGAAGACTGGAGAAGGGCTCATGTGATCCCGCTCCACAAGAGTGGTAGCAGGGAGGAGGCAGGGAACTACAGACCAGTCAGTCTTACCTCAGTAGTGGGCAAGATTATGGAGGCACTCCTTAAGGAAAGGATAGTGCAAAACCTGGAATCCATAGGGGCACAGGATCCAAGACAGCATGGGTTTACAAAAGGAAGGTCCTGTCAAACTAATCTCATAGATTTCTTTGACTGGGTAACCAGAGTGGTGGACCAAGGGGGAGCAGTTGATGTCGCCTACCTTGACTTCAGCAAAGCTTTTGACACTGTTCCACATAGAAGATTGATAAATAAGCTGGGTAGGCTCGGGGTGGGTCAGAAGTTGGTCAACTGGGCAGAAAACAGAGAGTGGTGGTAAATGGTATACAGTCAGAAGAGATGCAAGTCACAAGTGGGGTACCTCAGGGATCAGTTCTGGGGCCAGTCCTCTTCAACATCTTCATTAGTGACCTTGCAGATGGACTAGAGGGTAAGGCTTGTCTGTTTGCCGATGACACCAAGATCTGCAACAGAGTAGGTGATCCAGATGGGGTGGGCAGAATGAGAAGAGATCTGGATAAACTAGCAAAATGGTCAGAAGAGTGGCAACTGGGATTTAATGCAAAGATGTGCAAAATCATGCACATAGGAAGAGAAACCCTGAAGCCACGTATAGGCTGGGAGGGGAGTTGCTAGCAGTCACAAAGGAAGAAAGAGACTTGGGCATCATCATCACTGATGACCTGAAATCATCCAAGCAGACCTCTAAAGCAGTAGGTAAGGCTAGGGGGGTGTTAGGGTGTATTAGTAGGGGTATCACAAGTCGTAAGAGAGAGGTAATAATCCCTCTTTACAAGACACTGGTTAGGCCCCATCTGGAGTACTGCGTGCAGTATTGGAGGCCACACCTGCACAAGGACATTAACCAAATTGAGGCAGTCCGGAGAAGGGCAACCAAATGGTGCAGGGACTGCATCAGAAGACATATGAAGACAGATTAACAGAGCTCAATATGTATACCCTTGAGCAAAGGAGGGAGAGAGGTGATATGATCGAGGCATTCAAACACCTTAAGGGCATTAACAAGGTGAAAGAGTCTAACATGTTCAAATATAAGAAAAATAGCAGGACAAGAGGTCACAGCATGAGATTAGAGGGGGGCATTAAGGGGAATGTGGAAATTCTTTTTCACAGAAAGGGTGGTGGATGCATGGAATGGCTTACCACAAGAAGTGGTGGCTATGAATACAGTGCAGGGCTTCAAACAGGCATGGGATAGGCATAAGGGAGCAATACAAATGACTATGAATAGATAGGCCACTGACAGAGCAAAGGCCGATGGCACATTTATAAGGTAGAAAAAGAAATGGGCAGACTGGATGGGCCTTTCGGTCCTTATCTGCCGTCAGCTTCTATGTTTCTATATGTTCTATAGTGTTTGGGCACAGAGGTTCTTTGTCTTTTACATTTTTGGTAGCCTCTTAGATAGATTTATTAGCCACTGCTCCACTCTGGCTATAGAAACAAATCTGGCCAGCTGCCAGAGTGGAGCGTGACTGCAGAGTTTGAATAAAGATTCTAATATTTAGAATAGGTTCCATCTCCGGGGCACTTGTATCCATGGAGATTGATGCATATAGTGTAAACATAGTGAGGGATCCCAGAGAAAAAAACAACATTACTGCGCTTAGTATTTTTCTCTTAGGGTGACTAAGCACTTCTGTGTTAAACTCCACTTTTTGCACCTTAATTATGTTGCCCCTGTTCATCCAGTTGGCCAAAATATGGTCAGCATGGAGTCTGAGCCAAGGTCTCTGATTCCTGAATTTTTTTTTTTAGGTCGGTTTGGGGGGGAGGGCAGAGTTACAGAGGCGCAAAAATGCTATTTAAAAAAAAAAAAAACTGAAACTTACAGGTACAATGGAGTCTGACCCAAGATTCATGCTGTCACAAGTTGGAAGTTTCAAAATTATATTTTTCTTAAAATATTAGTTAAAAACTGTTCCATTTTCTGACTATGCTCTGTTCAAAAAATGAACGTGCGGAGTATAGCTCGATTTTTGTGTTTGTGGAAACCAAGGAACAGAAATCACTTTTGTCATTTGAAAATCACTTTGGAGTAGTAGAACATACAAAGTGAAAAATCTGGTAGTGAAAATGTTACTGTAAAGCGATATCATTTTGAAACCTCAAACTTGCGAAAGTCTGTATCTTGGCTATCTGTGAGTGCTGCGCTTCTTTGCAGTTACAGATACAAACGAGTAGGGTCCAAAGGCTAAGTATGTTAGTGGGAAAAAAAGTAACCACATAGTGAAGAGGATTCTTCTCTTGGCACTGGGCCCAGAGGGACCTGCGTGTTTGCATCTATAGCTGCGCAGAAGGACAGGGCCCAGAGGGCCCAGCACTTCTGCAGCTAGATGGACTCTTCCTTGGTGCAGGGCCATGCAGCATCACTTCCAGCCTGGGATGGGGCGGTGCCATGTTGGCCACATGGACAACAAGTAACCATGTAGTGAAGAGAACTCTTTTCTAGGCATACTGCCCGGAGTGCCCTGCCCCTATGCATCCATAGCTGCATGGAAGCACAGGGCCTGAGAAGCCTTGCATTTCCACAGCCAGATGGACTCTTGGACCTGTGCGTGTTCATCTGTAGCTATAGATGCATAGATGTTGACGGCAGCTAAGGGCCTTCGGCCCACCTAGTCTGCCCATTTGCGCATGTAGCTTTGCTTCTTCAAGCTATTCTAGAACTAGGTTGTCCCCTTCCCTGACTACCAGGATCCCCTGATGTATATCCCATGCATTCTTAAATCCTGTAATTGTTTCAGCCCCCACAACCTCCCCCGGTATGGTGTTCCATTTGTCCATCATCTTCACCTTGAAGAAATACTTCCTCATGTTCCCTCTGAATCTCCCTCCCTCCAGTTTCATCCCATGTCCCTTAGTCCTTGAACTCCTTTTGCAATGAAAAATTGTGTTTTCCTGCACCTTGTTCCTCCCAGTTAGGTACTTACATGTCTCAGTCATGTCCCCCCTCTCCTCCAAGGAGTATATATATTCAAGTATTTGAGCCTGTCCTCATAGGTTTTGTGATGTAATCCTTGCACCATCTTGGTTGCCCTTCTCTGAACTGCTTCCACCCTGTCTGTGTCTTTACGTAGGTACGGCTTCCAGAAATGGACACTGCACTCTAGGTGTGGTCACACTAATGTCTTGTATAGTGGCATTATGACCTCTCTTTTCCTGCTGGTGATACCCCTGCCTATGCAACCCAGCATCCTGCTTGCTTTACCTGCCACCTTGTCGCACTGACTCCCTACCTTGAGGTCATCAGAGATGATTGCCCCAAGGTCCCTTTTTCTGCTTGGAGCTTTCTAAATTCTCCCCCCAACTGATATGTTGTTCCAGGGATTTTGTGCCCCATGTGCATTATCTTGCATTTCTTTGAGTTAATTCTCAGCTGCCACACCCTTGACCAGTCCTCAAGCTTCTGCAGATCTCTCCTCATTCTATCCACACCCTCCGGCATGTCTACCCTGTTACAGAGCTTTGTGTCATCAGCGAACATGCAAATTCTTCCTTCTAGGCCTTTTGTAATGTCACTGATGAAGATGTTTAAGAGGACTGGAACCAGCACTGATCCTTGTGGCACTCCACTGGTCACCCTTCCCTCTGCGGAGTGACAGTCATAAACCACTACCCTCTGTGTACTGCAGTCCAGCCAGTTTCCCACCCAGCACACCACCATCCCTCCCACTCCCATTTTCCCCAGCTTGTTTAACAGCCTTCTATGCGGTACAGTGTCAAAGGCCTTGCTGAAGTCCAAGTAAGCCATGTCCACTGCCCCCCCGATCCACCTCCCTTGTTACCCAGTCGAAAAATTCAATGAGGTTAGTATGGCATGACCTACCCCCAGTAAAATCATGCTGCCTCAGGTCCTGTAGACCACTGGCCACCAGGTGTTCCACTATTCTTTCCTTCAGTAGAGTTTCCATGATCTTCCCCACTACTGAGGTCAGACTAACTGGTCTGTAGTTTACTGCCTCCTCTCTGTTCCCGCTTTTGTATAGGGTGGCTACATCAGCTGTCCTCCAGTCTTTGGGTACCTCTCCTGTTTCCAGTGATTGGCTAAACAGGGTTGTTAGAGGTTCAGCCACTACCTCCCTTAGCTCTCTCAGCACCTTGGAGTGTACCACATCAGGCCCCGTAACTTTATTGACTCTTAATCCATCCAGTGTCTTTAGGACCCTTTCCCGTGGAAAAGGACTTGTATCCATTTCCTTGCTCATCCTCCCCCTGCTACTCCCTATTGGCCTATTATCCGCCCCCTCCTCTGAAAAAACTGAGCAGAAATATCTGTTCAGTATGTCTGCTTTACTGTTGTCATCCTCCACTCTCGCCCTCCCCTTTCAGCCTCACTATCCCTTTGCCTTCCCTTTTTCACTTTTGTACCTGTAAAAGGTTTTGTCCCCTCTAACCATTAATTTTGCAATGCACTCCTCTGTTTGTGCTTTGACTTCTCTTACTGCCCTCCCTGCCTCCCTTTGTTTCTTCTGGTACCTCTCCCTCTCCCTGTCCCCCTCTGCCTGTGTCCTTTTTATTGTTTGAATGTGATTGTCTTGGCTTTCACTTTCTCTGCTACAGTTGAATACCATAATGGTCTCCTCTTCCTTGTCCCCTTGCTAACCTCTTTACCCGTAATTGTATTGCCCTTGTTATTCCTGCTTTGAATACTACCCACTGTTCCTCCACCCCTAATTCCCTCCCTATTTCTGTTAGTGCCTCTTCCAAGCATTTCCCCATTGCTCCAAAATCCACCCTCCTAAAGTCTAAGATTCCCATTTTTGTGTTAGCTGGGTTCCGTCCCCTCGGCTGTTTTGAACCAGACAGACCAGTGGTCACTGCTCCCCAGGTGCTCTCCCACTGTGATCCCTGTCACGCTGTCCCTGTTTGTGAGCACCAGGTCCAGCAGTGCCTTCTGCCATGTGGATTCCATGACCAGTTGTTTAAGGAAGGTTCCCTGAATGGACTCTAGGATAAACATGCTCCTGGTTGATGCTGCTGCTGGGAGGCTCCAGTCCATGTCTGAAATATTGAAATCTCCAACCAGCACTACCTCCCCTTTTTTCACCATCTTTTGGATGGCTAGCATCATCTCTTTGTCTCCTCCCCCTGGGCTGTTGGTCTGTAAATTACCCATCCGGATAACTGCCCTTTTCTGTTTTCAAGCTTCACCCACAGTATCCCCACCCTTGTTCCTCTTGAATCTCTGTGGCCTTTATATCATCCTTCACATAAAGTGCCACTCCTCCTCACTTCCTGTCCCTCCTAAATATATTGAAGCCTGGTGTGGCCACCTCCCAGCCACATGGAAGCTCAGGGCCCAGAGTGCCATGCCCTTCCGCAGCCCCCCCAAACTGTGTCATGGATTGTTTGCATCTGTAGCTGCACAGAAATGCAGGGCCCAGATTCTTCCTTTGGCACAGGCCTGCACCCTTGGATCTGTTCATGCAGGTCCCAAAGGGATCTGCATGAATGAGGATATGATTCCAGGATCACAGAAAGAATGGACATTTCGGGACCTGTGTGAATGAGGATACAATTCCAGGATCACAGAAAAAAAGGAAATTCATTGGAAAAAACTATGTTAATGCAGACATTAGGGTTGAAAAATGCAAAGCAGACAAAGCAAGGAAATGAAAAATATTAGGGTTTGGAGTCTCAGATATCTTGGCAAATCAGTGATGTGGTGCTCCTTGGGGTTGTCAAACCAAATATGCACCCCCTCCCTTAAGCAACACACATGATCTCTTTTGTCACGCAGGGCCCTGCATGAAGAAAGCTGTGACTGATTCTGTTGGTCATATGTGGTGACACATACTTCTCTACCTCCAAAGAGTATATGCCAGTGAGGCACTAGCTTGGAGCTGTACCTTGTGCTTCGTACAGCAGGCAGTGGGCTAGGGGGAGGGGATGCTTCATGGTGCTACACAGCTGTCTACCTATCTTTCAGTTAAATAACATCTCTCATATATCAGCATCATTGGGCACTAAATTTCAGAACTACATGTAAGTCCTCCTGAGCTAATTGAGCTTCAGTTTTTGATTAGAAAATACCAGTAACATATCAGTCAATTTAAAATCCATAATCCAAAGAGCAGTCCAGAGGCAGGGGGCATAATACTTGAAAGCCCTGGCTCAAGCGGTATTAAACTGCAACTCCGGGACATGCAGCAGGCCTTTTCACAGCTTCACATATGTGCGTAAAATCCATCAGATCAATGTCCCCCCTTCAAATTATTCAAATTCGCTCATTCAGATTGTTGGATCTGTCTGCCCTTCGTTCTGACTTGTCCTATACGGATTGGTCTTCGATCCCAACAGCTTCCAACAAACTCTTCCCTCCTGAATTTTCTAAATAAATTCATGTCTCTTTAGGATTATCGTGCCACTCTTTTGGGAACCAGTCAAGGGCCCTCACCTTCCCTGGGTCACAGCTTAGTTACTATCCTGTTTCGTGACAAGGGACGTGATCTGGTGTATACTCAAATCCTCTTGCTCCCAAGATGAGCTTAATATACAGTATGCTGTCACTCCATAATGCGTGCTCCAAAGCTACCAGGCTTTATAAAGCTGATTGTTATGCTTCCATGCTGCAAAATAATCTTAGTCATCTTTCTAATTCTGGAAAGTTGTCCACTCTCTCCTCTGCTCCTGCTCAAACACCTCCTCCTGTCCTCAAGTTGAAAAACTTAACTGTCACTGACATTGCTGGTGTGGCTTCATCCACCATCATCTTCTTCACCTCACTAGAAACATATAAACAGAATGTGTTAGCAGAAAAGGCCTGCCATCTACTGTTTTTGCCTCCACCACTTCAGCTGGCAGTCTGTTCCAGGCATCCACCACTGTTTCAGTGAACTAGTACTTCCTCACATCCTTCGTAATGCCCCCCTAAGGATCATCACATGCCCTCTGGTCCTGATGCTCTTCTTCATTTGAAAGAGACTCCTTTTCTGTAACCTGTTCATCCCTGTGAAGTACTTGTAGGTTTCTATCATGTCCCCTCTCTCCGTCTTCTCTTACAGGATGTACATGTTCAGATCCCTCAGTCTCTTCTCGTAGGGCTTTTCATGCAACCAATGCACCATTTTAGTTTTGCACCTCTGAACTGCCTTCACCCTGTCTGTGTCTTTTCTGACTTGCAGCCTCCAGAACTGGACACAGAAGGGTCTCACAAGCAAGCTATACAGTGGTAACACCATCTCCCTTCTGCTGATTTTACCTCTCCCTATGTATCCCAGCATCCTTCTGGCCCTACCCACTGCTTTGTCACACTGCCTTGTCACTTTGAGGTCATCATATATGATAACCCCAAGGTCCCATTCCTACTTAGTGACTGTCGGTACCCCCCACCCTATGTGCAGCTCCTGTGCTCCTATGCTGTAGGTACATTATTTGTACTTTCTGAAATTGAAACCCAACTGCAGTGCTCTTGACCACTTCTCGAGTTTCCTAAGGTCCCAGCGCATTCTCTCCACCCCATCATGAATGTTCATCCTATTGCATATTTTGGTGTCACCTCCAAAAAGGCATACCTTCTCTTCCAGTTCTTGTGCAACATCTCTTATGAAGACAGTGAAGAGGACCGGTCACAGTACTGAGCTCTGCAATGCCCCATTGGTCACTGCTCCCTCATTAGAGTGAGTGTCATTATTCTACCATCCTGTATTGCCTATCCATTAACCAGTTCATTACCCAATTCATCACTTTGGTCCCACTCCTAGACTGCTTAATTTCTTTATCAGTCTCTCCTGTGTGGCACAGCGTTTGAAGGCCTTGCTGAAGTCCAGCTAGGTGACGTCCATTGCCTCCCCATGATCTGTTTTATTTCCCTGCTCCCCTAGTTGAAGAAATCAATCAGATTTGTCTGTCTTGACCATGCCTCTACCCCACCCTACCCCTGAGAATCCATGCTGCCTTTGGTATTGTAGTCCACTGGATTCAAGATGCTTTACCAGCCTTTCCTTTAACAAGGTTTCCATTAATTCCCACACCCACTGATGTGAGTCTGATTGGCCTGTAGTTTCTAACCTTTTCCCTGCTGCTGCTCTTACAGAGCGGGACCACATCTGCTGTCCTCCAATCCTCTGGAACCACGCCCGTTTCCAATGAGCTGCTTCCTGTGCCTGTTCCCTATTATCCTTCTCTTCACCCACTCCTCGGCTCTTGATTTTTCCTTCCCTTCACTTTCCCCTTTTCACCCACCACACTTTCTATCTCCCTAAAAGCACTCTTAGTCCTTGCCCCTTATGAGGGGCAAATCTTCAATTGCGTTGACTGTAAACTTCTTCACCTGTCTGCACCTCGTATTTCTGCCCCTATCTCCTTAATTCTCAGCCTGTTCTTCTTCTCCTCCCATGGTTTTAAGTCTGCATGGAACCATACATCTGTCATCGCCTTACCTAAAGAGAGTGACCGCTTCACCTCTGAAAAACATGGTCCTATCTCACATCTTCCAGCCTTATCTAAGTTCCAGGAATACCTTGTTCTCTCCCAGATTTCCCCTCTTTCTTGACTCCTCCTTTTTCATATTCTTGGTTTCATGAAGTTCCACTCCACTACCGCCTCACTGGTTACCGATTCAGTTCTGAATAGGATGGATTAAGCCTATTATTATTCCCTGCTGCGATGGTTGATCTTGCTAAAGCCTTCAACACTGTTGATCATCCCCTTCTTCCGGAGAAATTGAAAAGGTTAGGACTGTCTGATTATTCTGTAAGTCACTGTACTTTCATTCCTACCTTGAGGTAAGGTTCCAAGTTGGCCATATAGGTGAAGCACTAGCCCCCCCACTCCCCATATACAAGTGTTCCCCAAAGCTCCATCCTTGTCCCCAGTCTGTTTTCTTTTTTTTTTTAATGGCCTCCCTAAGGCTTTGTAGCTCCATGAACAATTAAATGTATATAGATAATACTGCTGCTTGCTTCAGTCCCCAGGAAATCTTACTGTATTCTGACTTCTGCAGTATGGTTTCACCATAAGACTGCCCCGGAGCTGAAATGGTTAATAGAACCTATGCTAATCATGGAATGTTAGGCTCGAGCTCAGTTTTCAAACCACTGTCCCTGGTAAACATTCTGCAACCGTCAAATTCTTTACTCCGCTTGCCTAGTACAGACGCCTCGGAGAGCCCTACTTCATCTTTCTTGAAGATTTTATTTTCTTGTTTTTTTTTTTTTTAAGTAACATTTTATTTCTATTCATTTTTAAAGCACTGTCCTTGAGTTTACAGGTAGATTAGTCTAGATTTAGTTAATCCAGTAGGTTTTTCGGTTTCTTCTCGGTTCGTTTAACCGGGAGGAAACCTTTCAGTTATTTGTATTTTATAAAGTTTTATTTCTAAATTTTAAACCCTTTGGGACCAGTTATTTTGGTTTAAAGAGAAACCAGAGTAATTCTTGGTTCCCTCCTCAGTCGCTAAACCGACCGCAAAAAAAAAAAAAGAATTAAAGGTTTTCTTTTGTGGTGGGCCTACTAAAAACCCAGTTTTAGGTTTTTTTTTTTGTTAGTTATGTCACTTTCCAAGAAACTAACCCGCCCAACAGGTTTTCAGTATTGCACAATGTGTGGGGAACCATTTTCTAAAGCTGATCCTCACTTGGTCTGTGTTGTTTTTATGGGGTTTGGCCACCTTCAGGCAGATTACGAAATCTTTAAGAATATTCCTTAGTCGACGCTTGATAGGCGATTGAACTGACTGAAGGAAAAATGTCTGAAGGTTGCTGACCCAGCTGCGGACAAAAATTCCTCCTCTCAGAAGGAGAAACCGAAGGAACCAGTTGAACAACCCTCTGACCAGGGTGTAGGTTGCCTGGGGGCTGTAGAAACCACCTCTGGAACCAGCAGGTTATGCAAAAAAAAAAAAAAGACAAAAGCACTCAGTTAAGGAACCGCAACAGACGATTCCATCAGTTCTAACTGCAGAGGCTGTCGCAAATGCTATAGGTGTTCTTCAGGTGCTGCAAACCGGTACCGTGGTTCCGGTTCAGCGTCCTGGTTCATATTCCTCGGTTCAGGACCTGGGTTCCTCCTCTGTTCCCGGTTCACTTGAGAGATTTGCTGAGGTTTATGTGGAAGGGGAGGAAGAGGATGACAAGGATGAGGATGGATATTTTTAGGAACCTCTTGAACCAGAGGTTTCTCCTGATCCTCACCGTCCTGACTCCCCTGAGACGGGAGCTGAGGATTTTACATCCCATTTTGCTTTTATGAAGAAAAGGATTCCAGAAAGATGAACTCCATTGCTAAGAAATCTTATTTGGGTGCCTCTTTGACCATCAGGCAGGCAACCTACATGGTCTATGTGTAAAGATACCAGAAGAGTCTCTGGAACACTGTTTTGGAAATAGCCAAAGCTTGTCCTGGTCCCATGGCTTCAGACTTGTCCAAAGCTGCAAAAAGGAGCATAGAAGCTTCTAAATGTCAGTTTCGGATGGCAGTGGATACAAATGACATTGCTGCCAGGCAAATGGCAACCTCAGTGTCCCTGAGGAGATTTACCTGGTTAAGGGCCACTAATTTGTCACAGGACACGCAGACAAAGGCATTGGACTTCCCCTGTGAGCCTACATCTCTCTTTGTTAAGCAAACAGAGGCTTACATGAAGAAGATGGATGAGTACAAAGTGTCTTACATAAGTGCTGCTGCTAAAGAGAAGGCAGCAGCACCACAGAAGTACCAAGGAAAAGGTAAGGGTAAAACCCACAACAGGCCTTTCTTCCAGGCCCCGGCATCACCAGCCTTACAGCGACAGAGAGGGTACTTCAGAGGCAGGGGCAGAAAGGACAGCAGCCGGGCTGGCCCCAGCACTCAGCAAGCCACATAGACCAAGCAGACCCCCTGAGAGGTCTTCCAGGGTCGCCTCCCCACTCCCAGTAGGAGTCAGGCTGGCCCACTATCTCCAGGCTTGGGAATCCATCACCACAGAAAGTGGATCCTGGAGTTAGTGAGCCAGGGTCTTGCACTCGGTTTCAGACTTCTTCCCAAGCTGAGGGCAAGATTTTTTAGACCTGCCAACCTAGCAGAGGCAAATCAGTTGGAAGAGGAAGTAGCAACATTGATTCTGGAAAAAGCAGTAGAGCCAGTTCCCTTGGCCCGGCAAGGAAAGGGTCTCTACTCAAGATACTTCCTCACTCTAAAGGAAACAGGGGAGTTGCGACCCATACTGGATCTCAGACACTTAAACAAACATTTCAGAAAGCCAGAGTTCAAAATGGTCACTCTGGCTACCATTCTCCCTACACTCTGTAAGGGAGATTGGCTAGCATCTCTGGACCTAAAGGATGCCTACTTCCATATTCCCATCAGGCAGTGACACAGAAAGTACCTCGGGTTCAGATTGCCATCAGGGCACTACCAGTTCAGGGCCATGCCTTTCAGCCTGACATCAGCTCCAAGAGTGTTCACCAAGTGCCTAGCAGTAGTGGTGGCACACCTAAGGAGGAAAGGGGTTACACTCTTCCCATACCTGGATGACTGGCTGGTGGTAGGTCAGTCCCCTCAACAGGTAAGACAAGCACTGACCATCATTAAGGATACCCTGGGTACACTGGGCTTCCTGGTAAACCAGAAAAAGTCAGTACTAACACCAGTTCAGCTCCTGGAGTTTATAGGGGTGGAACTAGCTACTCTGAGAGGAAGAGTAGACAGCTTGGTTCAGCTGGCAAGCTGTTTTCAGCTGCATACCCCAAGACCAGCAAGGCATTTTCTCCAGCTGTTAGGGCACATCGCTGCATCAACAGCAACAGGATTTGGATCAAGATTCCAGATGAGGGACATTCAGTTCCATCTCTGGCTCACTGATCTCAGAGAAGAGACTCCCTATCAAAGACGGTACCAGTCGCAAGAACCATGCTTCAAGCTCTGCAGTGGTGGCAGGAAAAGGGCAACCTCAGGGAAGGTATGCCCTTCCTCCAGCTGCCACAAGCAGCAGTCTTGACTAAAGATGCCTCCCTCCTAGGATGGGATGCCCACCTAGGGGAGCATACTACCCACAGTACCAGACTCTAGGAGTCTCTGCTTCACATACACCTGCTGGAACTCAGGGCAGTTTATCTGGGCATTCAGTCCTTCGCCTCTATGTTGCAGGGCAAAGTGGTTCAGGTCAGGACAGACAATACAACCATGATGTACTACACCAACAAGCAAGGGGGCACAAAGTCCTCCCCACTGTGCACAGATGCCATGAAGGTATTGAACCTGGTTTACTCCCTGGGGGTCTCACTCTCAGTAGTCCATCTCCCAGGGAAGGACAACATCCTAGCAGATGCCCTTCAGCAGGATCAACCAGAACCACCATGAGTCGTCACTAAACAGGCAGATCCTGCAAGTTGTGTTCAGAAGGTAGGGCACCCCAGAGCTAGACCTCTTCGCAGCCTCAGACAATCACCAGCTGACTCTCTTCTGTTGCAGGCCTCCAGCAGTGGGCACAGTGCATCTAGATGCACTCCTGATGGACTGGACAAGGATGTTTCTATATACCTTCCCACCACTTCCCTTGCTGCTCAGAGAACTGAACAAGCTCAGGGTTCAGCCAGCAACAGTGATCCTCATTGCTCCAGACTGGGCCAGGTAGCCTTGGTACTCACTGCTACTGACCCTGTCAATCTCCAAACCAGTTTCCCTGCCCAGGAGGCACAACCTGCTGACCTCCGCCCAGGGCAGGGTCCTGTACCCCAATCTACAGTCCCTCAGACTCAGAGCTTGGCTGTTGAGGGCCTAGAACATGCTGACCTACACCTCTCGGAGGGGATACTAGAGGTCCTAAGGGTATCTAGAAAACCTTCCAGTAGAAAGACCTGTTCATCAAAATGGAAGAGGTTTTCTATTTGGTGCAGTCAGAGACAGATAGAAAACTGTCAGGCTGGCTTACCAGTAGTCTTGGACTATCTGGCACACTTGCATTCCCTGGGCCTACGGCCCTCCCAGTTGTCTCTGCTTACCTCTCTGCTGGAAAAGGGGGCATCCCTGGCTGCCCACCAGGTATTCAGGATGGTTTTCAAGGGCCTACTACACTTGCATCCCCCTCACAGGGAACCCACTCCTGCATGGGACCTTAACATATGCATTGGCCAACTAATGCAGCCACCTATGTGACATGGAAGACAGTGTTTCTGGCAGCCATCACCTCAGCCAGAAGGATCAGTGAGCTACAGGCCTTGTCCACAGAGCCAGACTATATAGTAGTCCACAGGGACAAGGTGGTCCTTAGGACTAATAGGAAGTTCCTCCTTAAGGTGGTTTCAGATTTCCACCTTAATCAGTCCATGACTTTGCCAGTCTTTTTCATGGATAATTCCAGTTCAGGGGAACGCAGGCTGCATACTCTTGATATCAAGAGAGCTATAAGCTATTACTTGGATCACACGAAGGCACTCAGGCAGGATAGAACAAAGCTCTTCCATACCTTAGGAGAAGTGGGGAAGGGCAAACTCGCCTCAAAGAGAACTATTGCCTGCTGGATTGTGACCTGTATCCAATTTTGCTACAGCAAAGCGGTAAAGAGCCTCCTGTAGGCCTCAGGGCACACTCTACAAGGGGTGCAGGTGCTTCTATAGCAGCTGCAGGCGACATCCCCTTGTTGGAAATCTGCAAAGCAACGACCTGGAAAACAGTTCACACCTTCACCGAGCACTACAGCCTGGATACCCAGGCCAGAAGTGATGCCAGGTTTGGCACAGCAGTACTTCAGAGCTTGTTTCCTAAATAGGTTCTCTACCCTTCTCCAAAGATACTGCTTGGGTAGTCTGCAGAAGACAGAATACAGTAAGATTTCCTGGGGTTTGAGGAAAAAATTACTTATCATAGTATCTTGTTTCTTCCAAAGGAATCTTACTGTATTCTGAGCTCCCACCCTTCCTTCCCTGCTAGAACCTATAGGCACTGCAATACAGCTGTTCAAATCCTGTGGGTGTTTCTTTTTTGGGGCTTGGTGACTTGAGTCTTAGTTTGGTCCACATTTTTGAATACAGGGGAATAGTTGGTGTTGTTTTTTGTTGAATTGTTAGTTTATTATTAGTATAGTTTAGATGGCTTGTTATTAGCTTTGCTCCGTAAGAATCTGACGGTTGCAGAATATTTACCAGGGACAGTGTTTTGAAAAACCAAGCTCAAGCCTAACATTCCATGATTAGCATAGGTTATATTAACCATTTCGACTCTGAAGCAATCTTATGGTAAGACCATACTGTAGAAGTCAGAATACAGTAAGATTCCCTTGGAAGAAACAATATTACTATGGTAAGTAATTTGTTCTTCTGACTGATCAGCTCCTAAACTGACTACTGTGCTCCTGGTGGATTTTGCTAAATTGTCCACCAACCAGTTGTCCCTCGATGCTAAAAAGGCTGTTTCTTTGTCCTTCAGCACCAGGCAGTGTATAACCAAATCATTGCACCATCCCATCCCATTCTTAAAACCCTTGACAGTGTGGCAGTTGAAGGGGTCTCTGTCTTTAAATACATTGGGCCAGATATGCAAAACTAAACCGTTTGTCCAGGGTTCACGCCAGTCCGCTATATTCAGAAGGTCAAATAGTGTGCACAGACTGCATTAGCGCCAGGCAGAATTATAATGTATGCAAGGTGCAAAAAGGGGGCGTGTACATGAATACAGGCGCAGTACTGTATTCGGTGAATAGCGCCGTGCAAAGTGTTGTTGTGCGACTGAGCACAACACTTCATGTGGTGCAAATTACCTCCCGGGAAAAGGTAGTCTTAACATTGGACAAACCAGCTTTGCGCAACATTGTGGCTTTGTGTGACTTTTGCACGGTTTTGCACGACCCTAACCAGTAAGTATAACACATAGAAATAAGCCAGACATAGAGGAAACATGCTGTTCATTGATGGCATCCCTATGATACCATCATCTGCCACCAGTCCCAGCCATGTCAGGTAGTAAATGGCGACCCGTCTCCCAGTGGACACCATGGCAGTGCGGCCATACAGCACACACCTGCAGACCACCCTTCGGTGGACACCAACAGATGCCAGCACACACATGCAGCACTGTGGGCATGGAGGGTGTTGAGGGAAGGGTGTACAAGTGGCCTGGCTCCACCACAGACTAGGTGCGACCACGAGGCTGGGACAAGCCACGCGGTGCACATGGGCCAGTGTTGGGAATGCCCCAACACCAGTGTGCCTGTCTGGTATGTGCCTCCCCCCAGCCACATACCACACATCTCTACAGGCACCACAGCACACACAGGCAGTCGTGTATATGTCACTGTGAGCATCCCATGCCAGTGGTCAAGCGTTTGTGGGTCGCACAACAGCATAACAGTAATGTCCACTATCAGTAATACCTGCAGGTTGGGCCTGTCACTGTGTACAGTGCAGTGGTCATCACTTCCCTACACACCATAGGCATTGCTGTGTCCCATCGGACTACTAGCCCACTTGCTGCTGTAGTGTCTGCTGTACATTGTAGCATGAACTACAGTTTGACAGTTGCATGCAGCACCACCGCCTGTGCTGTGTAGTCCCCTGGGGCACAATATTCTATGCCGTACTGTACAAGTATAGCCTGCAGCTACCGCCATGCACTGTCAGACTGACCTACAGATGGAGCTGTGGGCAGACCCAGCCAGCCCCTGCACTTCCAGACTGACCTACAGGTGGAGCTTTGGGCAGACCCAGACTGCCCCTGTACTTCCAGACTGACCTACAGATGGAGCTGTGGGACCCTGCAGCAGCGCTGGGCAAACTGCATGCAAATCAGGTCATAATGAGATGCTGATCTGGATGTTTGCCCACAGACTACCTAAGTAGGCTCATTTGCATATCATTTTTGAATATAGCAAAGTTTTGCCTTGGGCAAACGTGATTGCGCCGGGCAAATGGCTTAGCTCCGCTCTAAACCTGCGCAAATGTGTTTGTGCCACCCAAATGTTTCAGAAATATTGTACATTTTTGCACAATGTAATTTCACATGCACTGCTGCTTGCAGCTTTACTGACTCCACTTCTTTGCTAGCATACACATTGGCCACATAGTTCACCTCTACCTTCCTTCACATCGCTGTGAACTGGGATGCTGTTATGGTTTGCACTTCCTGGCTGCTATATTCAGAGCTGTCTTATTCCCAGGCCATTTTTGCACTGCACTCCCAGCTCAGTTTGTCCGGCTTCCTTAGCATGCTGTATTCAGCAGGTTTAGCACCGGGCTATCCCTTTTGAATACAGCAGGCTGTTGGTCCGGGCTAATTTAGCACGCCAGGCAGTGCTACTTTAGCCCCGGGGCAAAGTTTTTAATATCTGGCCCATTGAGTGTGGTTGGGTCACCATCTAGACATCTCTAACCACATGGGTGCCATTCATCAAAAACTCCATCTTGAACATGGAGACCTGTATAGGAGCAAAGTATGCATCCCACTTCCTGCCCGTAGAGAGAGAGCATCCTCCTGATCTTTGACTGTGGTGCTTTTGTGTATAAAGTGGCACCCAAATCCACCCAAGCCAAACTGTATCCTTGGTTTTATTCCTTCTGTCAGTTTGCCCTTGTTTGTTCCCAGCAGGCACAAATCAGATGCCTGCTAGTATGGTGGGGCCACAGACTATAAATATACAAGACCAGCAAGAAAGATCAGGGCACACCACACCACTAGCTATACAAATCAAACAGTACACATGGTTTTATTATTGCATTTAGCTAACAAAGTGTGGTGACACTGTGTCTGTGCCTCTTATTGCGATATTCTCATTTGGGTCTCTTCCTCCCTTCCTTAGCTGCCTTCTTACCCACCCCTCATCCTCCTCTTACTCCAATTGTAACTCAAACACTCAGTCACTCGCTCTGTCTCCCTCTCACTAAATCTTCAGCAGGTCAAACTGCATTTGCCTTTAGAGTCTCCAGATTTTGGTCTAACCTTCCCCTTGTTATCCATTCTGCCTTCACTCTTTCATCCCTTAAATCCCTCCTTCTTGACATCATGACCCTTTCTTGTAACTGCTTCTAAACCCTTCCTTTCCCCTAGATTCGCTGGCGTTACCTCCTACTTTTTATCAATTAATATTTACCTGTTTTTGTTTTCATAATACTAATCTGATTACTATCAACGTTTAAATTATGATATATGTTAATATTGTTCTTCACCACTATATTGAAAATGTATTACCTTGCACATTGTTTACTCCTTACTCCATTCCCCCCCAAGATGAATCTGGAAACAAGCTGTTAGCAACTCAGTATGTCTTTCCTGGTAATGCATTTAAAATAAATAAATAATTAAAAAAATAAATGATGTCCTGCAGAGTTAGGGGATAGTCCTAGGATGCTGTACAGAGCAACAGACTCCCAGATGTAAGGTGAATGAAGGCACTGTGTAACCTTTTGCTTTCTTTTTTAAAATAACTGTTTGCCCCCCAGCCACCACCTCATGCCTGTTTCAGTATTTTTCTGCCAGTGCCCCAGTCCCATGTGCTACTCTCCCTGCCGTCATATCAGTGGGTATCCATGTGTGGTGGGACCCAAGGGCACCCATGCTATCATCCATGACAACCAGTGCACATACCTTTCAAACAACATGAAGTCTTGCTGTATTCTGACTTATTGCAGTTAGCCCCAGCACTGGGAACTGCTCCAGAGAGGAAAGAGTTAAATTCTATGCAGAGCATAGAACGTTGAGCTTGAGCTCAGTTCAGACCTCTGTCTGCTGCACTTTGAAGTGTAACCGTCAGATTCTTTACTCCGCCTAACTGAACAGTCGCTCCATAGATTTCTCCTTCGGTCTCAGTTCACAGTTTAAAAATAGTTGGTTTTACCGATATTCTCGCATTTGTTTTTCGGTTCAGATCCCTGTCTGTGGTACAGTAAGTGCATAGGTATTGGACTTGGCTAGAAAAAGTGTGTGGAAATTGTATTCTGAATTTGTGTGACCGGTTCAGCTGAACCAGTCTCTGGTTTGGTGATTGTTTTCTTTTTCTTTACAGGAATTTTAGTGTGAGGTACCGGTCCTTATCGGTTTAAAAAACAAACAAATGTGTTTTCGTTTTTTTTTTTCCAAATACCCATAACACAGTTAGAAACCAGTAAGGGTGTCTTGCCTGGCGGTTGCCATAGAAAGGGTAAGGGTTTAGTTATGGCTTTGTCTGAGAAACCCAAGAAAAAAACCGGGCCCACTGGGTTTCAGCACTGCAGTAAGAGTGGGGAGGCCTTTGCTGAGGCCGACCCTCACACCACTTGTGTTTACTGTCTGGGTTTTAGTCACCTAGTGTCAGACTGCCAAATCTGTAAGAATTTCCCTAAAGCCACCCTGGATAAAAGGTTGGGCAGGCTTAAGGAAAAGGAGGCCGAGAAGTCCGCTGACCGGGATGACCGGCCCGGTTCGGTTCCAACCGAACCAGAAGGAGTGCCTTCTGACCAGCGCGAGACCCCTTCGGGCAAAAGGAGAGCCGATTCTGAGTGATCGGGTCCATCAAAAAGAAAAAGAAAAGACAAATTTGCCGGTTCAGATCCAGAACCGCATCATCCAACCGCCAAGGAAATTGCCCGAGTGATTCGTATAGTGGAATCGCTTAGTTCGGTTCCGACTGATCCGGTGCCTTCTGGCAGGCGTTCGGTTCAGTCGGTTTCTCCGGTTCAGGATTATTCCCCTGAAGATTTTTATGAACCGGACTTGGAGGGGGAAGATGATGATGAAGGTGATGATGATGATGGAATTGAAGGTCTGGATGAGCCTATCGAACTGGACATCTCCCCAGACAGGCCTTCTGGTGTTTCCCCTCCCAGGCTTTCTGAGTCCCCTTCCCACTTTATGTTCTACAGGAAAGCGGCTGAAACTGTCCAACTCTCTATGGAGGAAGCTGTTGAGGAACAAGGGGAGCCTGACTTTGTGGAGATGATGGACATCCCACAGTCCAAAAGGTTGTCTACTCCCCTTCACAAGTCTTTTGGGAAACAGACACAAAAGCTGTTAAAAACTCCAAATTCATTACCTCCTGTGGACAGACGGATGGACAAGTGGTACATACTGTCAGGCTCAGGTATGGAGTACTTGTACCAGCAGTGCAGCCATGTTGGGGTAGTGCAGGATGCAGCCTGTGATAAGGCTTACATTCCCTTGGCTTCACACCCCCCAGATAAAGACTCCAGGAAATTGGATGCCATGGCAAAAAAGCAGTACATGGCATCTTGTTTGGGACTCAAGCAGGCAAATTACATGGCCTATACAGCCAGGTACCAGAAGTCCAGGTGGGACACTGAACTGGCACTGGCTAAGCAGGCCCCTCCCCAGCTTGCCAAGGAGTTGGAGAAGGTGGCTGCTGATGGGATTAAGGTATCAAAGATTCAATTTCATGCTGCTGTGGACTCCAACGATGTTTCTTCTAGAGTCATGGCTACACCTGTGTTTCTTTGGAGACTGGCTTGGCTCAGGTGTACTAGCCTGTCTCAGGATACCCAGACTAAGGCCATGGATTTTCCTGTGGTTAATAATTCTCTGTTTGGGGAGCAGACAGAGAATTATATGAAGAAAATGGATAAATACAGGACCACCTATAGGAGTGCACAGCCGAAGGAGAGGCAGGCAACTCCTCAAAGGCAGCAAGCTAGGGGCAGGGGCAGGCCTTTTCATAAGCCTTTCTGCTAAGCACAGACCTCCTCTCCTTTTTCTCAGAGGGAGAGGCAGAAGGGGGATGAGCAGGGCTGCATCCACCTTTCAGCCTAAGGCTCCTGCCAAGCAGACACCCTGAGGTGTCAGCCTGGGTCGGCTCCTCCATTCCTGTAGGAGGCAGGCTGACCTACTGTTTCCAGGACTGGAAGTCTGTTACCTCAGACAAGTGGGACCTGGAGGTAGTAGGTCAGGGACTGGCTCTCAGCTTCAAAAAGTTCCCAAAGCCGAGAGCCAGATCTTTCCCACCTGCAAACACCTCCAAAACATTGCCCTAGAGGCAGAGGTTTCATCTCTTCTGACCTTAAGGGCCATAGAGAGAGTTCTTACAGTACACAGGGGAAAAGATCTGTACTCCAGGTACTTCCTTACCCGGAAAAAACAGGGGAGTGGCGGCCCATCCTAGACTTAAGATACTTAAACAAACATTTGTTAAAGCCGAAGTTCAAAATGATGACTCTGGGAATAATTTTTCCCTCTCTAAGGCTAGGGGATTTTGGCTAGCCTCACTGGACTTAAAGGATGCCTACTTTCATATTCCCATCAGGTGCTCCCACAGAAAGTACCTCAGGTTCAAACTGCCTTCAGGCCATTACCAGTTCAAAGCAGTGCCTTTCGGCCTAACATCAGCTACAAGGGTATTCACAGAATGCCTGGCAGTAGTGGCTTTCCTAAGGAGAAAACATAGCTCCATATTCCCGTACCTGGATGACTGGCTTATAAGTGGGTCATTCTCCAGACCAAGTCAAGTCAGATCTAAAAGTGAACCAGCAGGTGCTCAATTCTCTACGTTTCCTTCTTAGTCTTCCCAAGTCAGTTCTCGAGCCAGTACAAGTGTTGACTTTCATAGGGGTAGAACTAGACACTGTCAAAGCAAGAGCATTTCTCCCCTTCGTAAGGGAGAAGGCTATCATGGAGCTGGCTTCTTCCTTCCACCTTCTGGTTTCTCAACCAGCGTGACACTTTCTTCAGCTGCTGGGCCACATGGCAGCTTCCACTGCAGTGGTCCGGGGGGGCCAGATTTCAGGTGAGAGACATTCAGTTTCATCTGAAGGCTTTTTGGTTTGAGAAAAGAGATCTTCTGACCAAACTGATTCCAGTGACTCAGACTCTGATCCAGCCTCTTCAATGGTGGCAGTATCAGGACAATCTCAGGCAAGGGGTCCCATTCATTACTCAGTCTCATCCTGTGGTCCTCACCACAGACTCCTCTCTCCTCGGTTTGGGAGCTCACTTGGGGGCTCTCACAGCCCAGGGAGTGTGGTCCACTCAGGAGTCTCTTTTCCACATCAACCTTCTGGAGTTCAGGGCAGTTTACCTGGCCCTGCAAGCCTTTCTCACAATCAGTAAAGAACAAGGTGGTTCAAATCAGGACAGACAACACCACCACCATGTGGTATATCAACAAGTAGGGAGGCACATGGTCTACGTCCTTGTGCACAGAAGCCATGAAAATATGGTCCCTGGCTTACTCCCTGCAGACCTGTCTGGTAGCAGTCCACCTCCCAGGAAAGGACAGTGTGCTAGCAGATGCATTGAGCAGGATTTCCCAGGGCCATCACGAATGGTCCCTGGATCCCCTAGTGTTAAAAGGGATTTTCTCAAGATGGGGCACTCCAGAGATAGATTTGCAGCCCCAGACAATCACCAACTTCCTCTCTTCTGTTGTAGATCCCCAGTCTTGGGCTGAGTCCCTCTGGATGCTCTCATTCTGAATTGGGAAGGGAAATTTCTGTATGCCTTCCCTCCTTTTCCTCTGCTGTTCAAGGTCCTGGTCAAGATAAGGCCGCAATCTTGCAAAGTGATCCTGATTGCTCCAGATTGGGCCAGGCGGCCTTGGTATCTCCTGTTGCTGTCCCTAGCAGTCCATCTTCCCCTCTCTCTTCCTAGGAATCACAATCTGTTAGCATCCTTTCAGGGGAGGATCTGGTATCCAACCTTCAGTCTCTCAATCTCAAGGCATGGCTCTTGAAGAGTTAGAGTAATCAAATTTGCATCTGTCTCAAGGGGTTCTGGACATTCTCAAAGCCTCTCGAAAACCTTCCACTAGAAAAACTTATAACTACAAATAGAAAAGATTCAGCATCTAGTGTTCCAAAATGCATATATCCCCAGACACTGCTGAATTGTCTACAGTTCTGGATTATATGGTTCATCTCAATGGCCTAGGCCTAGGCCTCAGACCAGCTACCCTCAAAGTACATTTGTCAGCTGTTTCTGCTTTTCTGTCAGTAGGAAGGCCTTCCTCACTGGCATCTCATCCTGTTTTCTGCAAATTTCTCAAGGGATTGCTCCATACCAGTCCTCCCTTTAGGGGTCCTACCCCTGCTTGGGACATTAATGTTTGCATTGCCCAGCTTATGCAACCCCCCTTTTGAACCTTTGTCTTCAGCAGAACTTAAGTACTTGACTTGGAAGACTGTGTTTCTGGTAACTATTACCTCTGCCAGACGTATCAGTGAATTATAAGCTCTGTCAGTGGAGCCTGATTTTATCTTATTCCATAGAGATAAGGTGGTCCTTAGAACCAATAGGAAGTTCTTACCTAAAGTGGTCTCAGATTTTCATTTGAACCAAACCATGTCTCTCCCTGTATTCTTCACTGATCATTCTTCTTCAGGAGAGAGAAGATTACACAGTTTGGATGTTAAAAGGGCCCTTAGTTACTACATTGAGCGTACTAAGGCACACACGTTTGACCCCCTCCAGTTGTTCCTCACTTATGGGGAAGTGGATAAGGGCAAACCTCCCACTAAGAGAACTATTGCCAGGTGGATTGTCTCTTGTATAATTCTGCTATGAGAAGCTAGGCAAAATACCACCCTCTGGCCTGAGGGCTCATTCGACTAGAGGTACAGCTGCTTCCCTGGCTGCTGCCAGGGATAGTCCTTTACTAGAGATATGCAAAGCAGCCTCCTGGAAAACAGTCCATACATTCACCAAGCATTACTCTCTGGATATCCAGGTAGGAGTGATGCTCGGTTCGATACAGCAGTAATGCAGAGTCTATTCCCAAAATAGGTTCAAATCCCTCCTCCATGGAGGTACTGCTTGGTAGTCTGCAATAAGTCAGAATACAGCAAGACTCCATGTTGTTTGAAGAAAAAATTACTCACCTTAGTAATTGTGTTTTTTCTAATGGAGTCTTGCTGCATTCTGACCTCCCTCCCTGCCTCCCATCTCAGAACCTGGTTTTTGGGAAGTGGGCTGGCAGATGCAGTGTTGCACCCCAGGGGTGCATTTGGGCACTCCCTCTTTTTAGAGAGGGGGAGTGGGTTATGTTTCTTTATTTCAATAGTCATAAGTTGTTCACTACCTGATTTTTGGTTTTGGATTTCTCGACTTGAGTCTTTTGGGGATCCAAAATATTTGGTTGTCATTTGGCTAGTAAAAAATTTGACAGATTCCACATAGTGGGTTAGTTAGTTAATATTAGCTTGTAAGAATCTTATGGTTACATTTCAAAGTGCAGCAGACAGAGGTTTGAACCGAGCTCGAGCACAACGTTCTATGCTCTGCATAGAATTTAACTCTTTCCTCTCCGGAGCAGTTCAAGTGCTGCGGCTAACTGCAATAAGTCAGAATACAGCAAGACTCTATTAGAAGAAACACAATTACTAAGGTGAGTAATTTTTTTCTTTTCATCCTTTCTCCCGTTTCTTTATCGAGCCAAGCTGTGTGTAGTGACGCTCATTGCCTGATACAGGTATCTCCAGTGGTGCTTCATGTCAGGCATATAGTGGTGCAGCCAGTCGCGCTGACCCCGCCCCCCATTCCTGAAGGAGGAGAGCAGCTCTTAGGACACTCAATCTTCTTTCTCCTGGTTGGCCCCCAAGCAACCCTGATCAGTTTTAGAACCTATGTCACCAGTGTGACAGGTGGTAAGTTTCCAGTGCCTCTACACACCTTTCCACTGGGCTGGCCCCATGACCATCACCTCATGCCTGCTTCAGATTTTTTCTGCTAGTGTCCCAGTCCCATCTGCTACTCTCCTCACCATTGTACTGGCAGGGATCCACATGGGATGGAACCCAAGGGCACCTGCGCCATCATTCGTGACAGCCAATGCATGTACCCTTTTCATCCTTTTCTCCCCTGTTTCTTTATTGGGCTGAGCCATGTGAAGTGACACTCACTGCATGTTACAGATGTCCCCAGCGGTGCCCTATGTCAACCATGCAACCCTGGTCAGTTTCAGAATCTGGGTCGCCAGCATGGCAGGCGGTAAGTTTCCAGCGCCTCTGCCTACCTTGCCTCTGGGCCGACCCTGACGGTTGAATTCTGTACTAATTGTGGTCCACTTAAAGAGGCATTGGAAGGGCCAGTAATCAGCAAGTTGTAGTCCATCCTAGAGATGATTAAAAAAAATCTAGTTGCTTAGCATTAGTATGTGTCATTTGGGGCATCATTTGTGCAGCATTTCTAAGCTAGCAGACAGCTCTGGTGTAGATGGCAATTAATGATCAGAACTTAAGCCAGGGGTTTATTTTAAGCCTGGAAGTGCCTTACTACTGTAGGTGGGACAAGTGAAGTATTACCAGAAGGAACGTTGATGGGTTGGGCCTCTCCCAGGAGATGTGAAGCCTGGCCAGCAACATCTGTGTCTTTATCAGTATTTTGAACTAAATATGGTTATGAGTCATTACAACATAGTGACTGCAGATGCAGGCTCATTTGGTAGCAGCAGATATATGTGGATGTCAACAGTGCAGTTGTGAAACTACAACTCATATATAGAAAAGTAGAACCCAAAGGAATATCTTGTAAATACCAAAGAGCAAGGGACTCAGAACAGAACCCTACATGACATCATACAGCAACTTAGCCTGAGCCAAGGAGCAGACACTGAGAGTAACATATTGGTGATGGATGTTACAATACAGTTAAAATCAAGTCCAGGCAAGCTTCAGCTGTAGCAAATGGATCCCATGATCCACAATTTAAAAAGACATAGACAGATCAGGAATTTCTAGAGAATTCCCAGCCCAGCAATACTAGCTGGTAGTGCATTGGAGTAACATGTGGGAAACCCATGTTCATTTTCTTTCACCCCAGCTCTCCTGCTCCACACTAGTGGAGTCCAGGATGTGAAGCTGTGACCCCAGGTGAAGTGACATGTGTGCCTGCTCTAGTAGCACCTCCTACATAAGAGCTGGGACTGCATTGACATGGCAGGTGACAACACCACACCAGCTGTCCCAAACTCCCCTCCACCCCAGCTCACAGGAGTGCCATCATGGCATCTTTCACTAAGAAACGGTGGCAGAGCTTAACAGGGAAAGAAATGGACCCCACTCCACATGGATGATGGCTGTAGCTTGCCCACCAACTTTATAGCCTGCAGCTACCCCCCTGGACCCTCCCTCTAACCTCAGTAACAAAATCCATGCTCTGAATAGGCTGGGAACAGTGGCCTGAGCCAAAATTATGGAAACGTAGTGGAAGGCCATGGGAGTATTGGAGTTTAGTGGGTATTTGGATTCATTTTCCCAGGGGCTAGTAGCAGTTCCACAGGGGAGACTGGAACAGCCATTAAGCCTGAGGGAAGGGTGGTTTCTGGGAGTATAAAAGATTAATCAATAAAAAGGAATTTATAGAAAATAACACGCTCTCAAAGGCAAAAATAAACAACTTTCAAGATAGCAATCTCTGGGTTGTGCCCAGGCTAAAACTGAATTGAGATTTTCCAAAAATCTTGCTGTTGTAGTGAGTCTGCAGCTGCGACTTTCATAAGCTCTCCCGAAAAATAGGATGTTAGACAGTTCCCAGGTATATGTAATATAACGGGGGAACCACTGGGAAGAAGCAGGCTAGGGAGAAATTGCTAGGAAGCAATGTCAGTAGTGAGATGGCAGTGAAAATGAAAAGGGAGACAGAGCAGGCAGAGGAAGGAATGACAGGAACAGGGGAAAAGGTCAGTGGTGGGATCAAAAAAGGGATTAACAATAGAGGGAGGATAGAAGGCAAACAAGGCCCATGGAAAGCTGCTTATCCGAATGTCGTGAGGCTGGGCAACAAAATGAATGAATGCCAGATAGTGGTGTCAGAGGTCATATTGGACATGATAGCTGTAACAGAAAACATGGGCAGCAAGCTGAAGTGATAGGGACTTCACTGTTCAGGCTTGTTCCTTTGCAGAAGGGGTAGACAGCGGGGCAAAGGCTGAGGAGGCATGAGGCCATGGAGGATACATCACTGGGGGTGGAATGGAGTAGAAATAATCTTGAGCAACTGGGTAGAGAAGGATCAGGTTGGGAGTGGTGTACGGACCACCAAACCAAAAGAAGAACTATACATGAATTGGGAGCATAAATCAGGAAGGCATCAGCTAAAGGAGGTGGTGCTAGTCCAACTGTATCTGATGTGGACTGTAGACCATGGCATCATGGAGAGCAAGGAGTTGGGTACTGGTAGATGGTGCTGCAAGACAGTTTTCTTGTACAGTAGGAAAAAGAACCTATTAGGGAGGAGGGGCATCCTTGCTCTGGTGATCTCCAACACAGATATCATTGGGGATATCAAGGTGAGGGAACCACTAGGGTCCGGGGACCACAGTTCAATGTGATTCAGCATAACCATGGGGACTCATCATTTCAGTTTATAGGCTGTAGTCCTGGACTCAGGATGGTTGATTTCAGGAAGATGAGTGAACTGCTGAATAAAAAGATAGTAGGAGAGGAAGCAAAATGGGACGATATCAAGGGGTGGGGTGTAACTAAGCTGGCCCAGTGGCACAGAGGGTTGAAACTCTGAATGCTGCACCTCTCACCATGCTGGCAACCCAAGTGCAGGAATGGACTTGGGCCGGTAGGGGTCAACCGGAAATGGAAAGGATTGAGCATCCATTTGACTGCTCTCCTCTCTTGGGGAGGGTGGACCAGATGCGCCACTCCTGTACTGCCACCATGTGGAGGTGTGGTGGCAGGGCAGCAGGAGCAACTCACAAGGGAACGGCTGGCAGTAGACACTTCATGCATGCCCAGCATCATTGCGTGCTGCCGGTTGGGGAGAGAACAAAAAAGACAAAACTAGGGAGCAGGAGCAGGCATGTGAAGCCTTGGTTGCCCACTCCAGCCCGGTCCACCACTCCGGAGGGGGGAATATCTGGATGTGTTTCCCAGGTGGGAAGTAGGCCCTCCCTCCCTCCTCAGCCGTGCTAGAGGGAGTGCAGTCTGTGGGGGATTCTGTGGCAAATGGGTCCCGGGGGGGGGGGGTAGACAGCAGGAGATGCAGGGCAGGGCTGAAGAGCTTGTCCACAACCTGAAAGGAAAATTCCTGTATGAGGCATGTTTTGTCTGATATGGTTCTCCAAAGGGTTGGGGGAGAGAAGTAAAGGCAAAAAGGGTAGTGTTCCAAAAATACAAGGGGCATCAAAGTGAGGCCGACTGAGAAATGTAACTGGGATAACTAAAGCAGGCCAGTAGAATGGTACGAAGGGCTAACACAGACAAAAACGAGAATAGCAGATGGGGTCAGGAAAGGAAAGAACACCATCTTTATATGTATTAGGGAAAAGAGAAAAAACTAAGGGGATATAATAAGGTTGAAGAAGGAAAGTGCGTGGTTGGAAGAGGATGGAAAAATGGGCTGATATTCTGAACAATTTTTGGTTTTTGTTAAAGAGAAGGAAGGGCCACTACCAGAATGCAAGCTGCAGGCTTTAGAGTGGGGGTGGAGGACTGGAGGTGGGGCCAGACACAGAGGAGAGGGTACTCAACAGTCTCAGAACCCTTTACGTGGACAAGTTTTCTGGGCCTGTTGAGTTACATCCTAGCATGCTAAAGGGAGATCTTCATTGAAGATCTCTCCTCCATTGGGCCACACCTTTGAAACAGTAACCATCAGCATCTGGACCACTCGGAAACTTTTGCAAAATCAGTGTGCGCAAATAACAATACTCCCCATTGCACTTCCCTGTTCAGCCTGGTCCTCACTTGATCCCCGCACACCGGTGGTCCCCCTATCCATACTAGAGCTGGAGCAGAATCACAGGCATTTTAGATCTTGAGATTACAGCCACCCTGTTGACAGGCTGCAACCTGCCAACCACGCTTCCCCGCCAGTTGGAGTCAGTTTGCCATGCAGACCTCGTGCCCTCATCCCTCCCTCTGTATCCCTCCTCCCATCCCACACAAGTCTCAGAAAGCACATTCAGAATCAAAGTGTGCAAATAACAATACCCCCCCAGCACTTCCTTGCTCAGTCTGGTCCTCGCTTGCTTCCTGAATGCCGGCGGTCTCCCGTCTCCTGCCTTATGTTTACATTTCTATTTCCAGTCACATTCCTTTCCAAGTGTGCTTGGTCCTAATTTAATCTCCTGGTTCCTCTTGGAATGATATCATCCAGTCTAGTTTCCAGCAGGGAACTGAGAAGTGCTGGGGCCGCCCACGTTATATACGGATCGACATCATACGTCATCATGGGCAGCCTCCGGCTAGCAGAAGTTTCCAAGTGGTCCTGACATTGATGGCTTGCAGTTCCAAAGATGTTGCTCATTCAGTAAAGGAGATTCTCTCAAAGATGTACAGTTATGGTAATAAACTGTTCATTAAGCAGTCACTGCCAGTGCCATGGGCAGATTTTTTAACTGTTTTCTAGAGACAGGGATGGCATCAGTAGATAAGACGGTTGCTAATATGGTATTACTTCACAAAAGTGGGGACAGAGATGACTTGGGTAATTAAGGACCACAGTCACTGGAAGGATGGTGGTCCTCAGTGCAGAGTTGGCTGCTTGTGTGGCAGTTTAGCACGAGTCCCTGCAGTGACTGCATTCCCATCTCCTCACTATGCACCACATTTCTGCACAGGCAGTTGGATGGCAGTGGTGGGGTTCAGGGAAGGGAAGGAGAACATGTAAAATTTGACCAGCAGCAAATCCAGCATAGGTGTAAGAGGTCTATTGTATAAGACAGCCTCAAGAAGGAAGAGGCATTTTCACATGAATAGACCAACTCCACGTCATCTAGTGATGGAAAAGCAAAGCATGGCTAACTCTCTTGTATTAAATGACCTTCCAGAGGAAGTGGCTTGTTCAGCAGCCCATGGCACCATAGTGTTTAGGCAGAGGCATAACCCCAAAATTGGGTCTGAAATCCGCTTCAGCCAATCAGATGAACTCTAGTACAAGGGAAGTGCGGTCACAGACCCTAAATTCCACCACATCTCTGGAGAGAGAGCAAGGGTGGGGTTAAAAGTGACCGACACAGAAGGCTCACTCTCTTTTAGTGTGCACTCTGTTTCAACCATTTTAAGTACAGGGCTTGGCTGTGGGTCTGAAAACCTGATTAAGATGACAGAGTGAAGTATGCATAGTGAGATCAGTAAACACTGTAACTCTTAGGAAGATAGCCAAGCATTTACATGCACAAGTGAGAATGTTTTATTATTTTTTTTAATGATATTATGGAAGCTTTACAGTTAGGATAAGTACTGTAACTTCTCTTTTTTTTTACTCTCTGTGCCATTTAAAAACTTTTATTTCATCTATATGATCCTGCTGACCCCTGCCCTGACATTGTGTAGTGGCAGCTATCCAGACTAAGGTTTGCTGACAATTAGCACCTAGCTTTACCTGAGCTTTTTTTCCTCTAGGTTTGCTTGACAGGACAGAGCAAGGAGCAACATTAACAGAACAATGAGAAACATTAAGGCTTCTTTTGGCTAAGTAAACATTAAACCACTCCACAGCATGGTTCTACTGTAGAATTAATCCATGCCTGGAGGGATTGGGCAGCCAAGTGCCCCCAACCACCCAGGCATGGATTAATTCTAGAGTAGAACCATGTTGTGGAGTGGATTAATGCTCTTGTAACACGCCAAGTGCAGAAACAGGGAGTTATGCTTGATAAGAGATTGTAACATGACATCCTATATTAGCAGGTACAATAAAAGACTGACACAGAGACAGACGCAGATAGTTGCAACGTAGAATTCTGTATTGTGCTGATCAGGTTCATTTTCCTTTTAATATTGTGAGTACAATGGCGAGCAGTGATTCAAATACTGATTACATGCAGATGTGATCAACATTTCAGAATATGTGTTGATTTCAGCTGACTTTTATGAACTGTGAAATCGTCTCGGTTTTTCTGCTGTGTTTGCTGTTAGGGACTCGGCTGCTGTGCATGATGGGAAATGCATATATTTAAGTGCATTCTATATTGTGCTGAACAGCCTGAATTCCTTTTAATATGTGAGTACAGTGGTGAACAGTGATTCAATTACTGATTACATGCGACTTCGATCAACATATCAGAATACGTGTTGATTTTGGCTGACTTTTGTGAATTGTGGCATCGTCTCTGTTTTTCTGCTGTGTTTGCTGTTTGGGATTTGACTGTTGTGCATGATGGGAAATGCATATATTTAAGTGCACAGGAGATCTGAGTTCAGGTGGTGAATGACAGAATTACAAGAGCAAGCATGGTTTATTGAGGAGCAAACATGGTTTATTAGAAATTAAACCATAGTCAGGTGGTGTTTTTCAACCAATGTGTTTACTGCATTACTTGCTGTTGTAGGATGCCATGTTACAAGCAGAGTTACTGTGTGCTTACAGGTTTTGTTACTGTTTTGTGCTTACAGGTTTTGTTTTGGGCTTCCAGGTTTTGCAGTCTCTTTCACACATTGAAGGAGCTAATTGCTTTTCTTCCACAGCTCTTACAGATGCTTAGGAGTGTAACTGGGGGGTGGAGCTGACAAAGGCTTAGTACCTTCCAGCAGAAGGAAGATTTAAAAGGTCAGGTTACCTTTACTTTTGTCTAAGGGTGCTGTGTTTGGTGGTATTTGTTGGAGCTACTGCCAAATGTTGATTGTTTTTCTCTACAGGTACCATTACTGAATTTCTGCAGGGGAAGTACCACTCACAGACTGTAGATGTACTCGCACTCCAGAGCCAGGAGCCAGAGCTCCAGTCAAGGACAGCAAATGTTTAGATGAAATTAGAATTTTTTGCAGATTTGCAAAATAAATGAATGAAATAACACTGGAGTGTAGCAGAGGGCACTCCGTTCATCCAAAAGCCCCAGCGCTTCACCAAGTAAGGCTTTGTCAGGGGGAAATGCCTCATTTACCTGAAGCTTCTGTGTTCTTCCTCTCAGTCAGCTACTCACCCACCTCCCTGCCCACCCCCATGTGGTCCAGCTTCCTTACCAGCCTTCTTTGTGGAACAGAGTCGAAGGCTTTGCTAAAGTTCAGACAGACGACATTTACTGTCCTTGTAACCCATTAGAAGAAGTCGGCCAGGTTAGTTTGGCAAGACCTACCTGCTGTGAACCCATGCTGTTTTGGGTCTTGCTGCCCACTGGATTCCAGATACGTTATGATTCTCTGTTTGAGTAGTGTCTCCATCAACTTCCCTACCACTGACATGAGGCATACTGGACAGTAATTGCCAGCCTCCTCCCTGCTTTGTGGAGCAGGAACACTGTTGCCCTTTTCCATTCCTCCAGTATGGTCCCACTCTCTAGTGATTTTGTGACTAGTTCTGCTAGGGGTGTTGCTAGTACACTCCCCAGCTCCCTGAGATTTCTAGGGTGAATCCCATCTGGTCCCATGGCCTTGTCCACCTTTAGTTTATTTAAAGCTTCCAAGACTTGAGCCTCTGTGAAGGGACTTGTGTCAACCCCCGGTCGCTGGGTGTTGCTGCTGTGCAGGCTTGCCCCATCCCCTGCGTTCTCTTTGGTGAACACAGAACAGAAGTACTGGTTTAAGACTTCTGCTTTATCACAGTCTTTTTCTACCAGTTGCCCTCTAGTATCTGCTAGTCTGACTATCCCCCAGCCCCCCGGGTTTTCCTCTTTTCCCTTATGTACCTAAAGAAGGCTTTATCGCCCTCCTTTACCCCCTGCACATTCCTCACTTTAGTCAGGGCTTTAGCCTTCCTTATTGCCTTACCAACTTCCCTCTGTGCTACCTTATAGGTTTCCTTATCCTCATCTTTCATTGACACCCTAAACTTTGTATACGCCTTCTTTTTCTCCCTTACTATTGCAGTCACATTGCTGGAGAACCAGAGGGGTTCCCTTTTCTGATTTGCCTTGCTTACCCTTCTGACGCACTGTTCGGTTACCTCTGTGATAGCTCCATTGAGATACTCCCACATTTTGTCTAGTCCTTTTTCTTCCCTGTATCTAAGACTCTCTGCTAGGCTCTCTCTCTCATCTTCTGAAAGTCTGTTTTTCTGAAATCTAAAACCCTGATATTTGAATGACTAATGTCTTCACTAGTGTTTACTTTAAATCCCACCATGCGGTGGTCACTGTTTCCTAAGTGGCACCTCACCTCTACCTCCTTTACCCTGTTGCTGTTAGTTAAAACCAAGTCCAGGACAGCTTCACCTCTGGTAGGCGTTTCCACAAGCTGCCTCACCCCTGCACCCTGCAGGGCCGTTACAAAGTCCCTTCCTCTTGATGAAGATGATGTACAAGATTTCCAGTTTATGTCTGGCAAGTTAAAATCCCCTACTATTATTGTCTCACCCTTGTCTGTCATTTTGTGGAATGTCTGCATCCTTACCTAGTCGCTTTCAGGGTCAAAACTGGAAAGGATGCCTTTTGGACTGGGCTTGACTGTACGGGTGATCAAGACAGTGGGTGGTTGTAATGGCGGTCAGGAGGTGTCACTCAGCATCACATTGCCTTTGCTGTATTACAATTTATTTGAAACCAAAGGAATTTTAAAGACTTTTACTGACTGCTTGCACAACAGTATCCAGTGCGGGGATGGGCAGCGATTGGACTGGCAGGCAGTCGAAACAGCGGCGGGTTACACTCAGTACTGTGGTTCCTTTCTGGGTTTATTTGAAATGGGGGGATTTTTACAGACTGCTTTCACAACAGTATCACTAAATTTTTCTTTAGGAAACTGGAGAGATGTCACAGCCATTAGACCACAAGGTACATCACAACAATGCTTTCTTGTACTTTCATTGAGCTTCAGGAGTCTGTAAAACTGTGTTTAAATGCAGCACTAATTATGTAAAAACATGATCAAACCATAGCTTAATTTTATTTATTTATTTTTTTTTTATTTGAATCTAGGATTACAAGTACCTTTGAGCCAAGGCTCTTTTACAAAAGTTCCACGTCGGATGAGGTACAATTCAAACAAGACACTGAATAACATTATAACAGTAGGTTACAGGCAGTTACATACAGTTTTATACATTCAATAGAGTGGCAAAAATGCCAGAAGGAGGTCTGGTAACAGGGTTAACACGGTATGGAATAGAGACACACTAGTGGGGTGCAGCCATAGGCACTTGTCAAATATCAATCAGAGTGCTATAAGGGGGTAGGACAGGTGAGTGGGAGATGGGGAGGATGAGTGGGTGTATGGGAGAGGGAGTTGAGGGGGGAAAGGGTTAAGTGCTAGGTGGAAAGAGCAAAGAGGAGAGGGGAGAAAAATTAGGAAGGACAGTCACAGGAGCTAGATGCAGACAGGATGTGATGGAGACTGAATTTGAATGGATCAAGCTTTGGCATTGAGGCAATGTCAATGTTGAGACCATTGAACCAGCTGGGAGCTCTGTGCGCAAAGGATCTTTGCCCTTGTGTGGTGCGGAAATGCGGGATATGCAGTAGTTGGGATTCAGAGCCCCTGGTGATGCGAGTAGTCCGTGCTGGGCAAAGGAGAGCTTGGACACCTGAGGGAGCAAGGCTTAGTGTTATTTTCTTTGCCATAAGGCAGGTATAGTACTTGATCCGGTTTTAAAGTTGAAGCCACCCAGTCTGTGCATAGAGATCACACATGTGGGTGAGGCAATGGGCACTGGTAATGAGACAGCAAGCTTTGTTTAGTGCAGTGGATATGTGCCTGAAGGCGGTGGCAGAGGCAGAGCCATAGATGATCAGGCCATAGTCAATTATTGAGATTACTGAGCTCTGTACTGCAATCCTTAAGGCATCTGAGGTAAGGCATTGCCTGTGCCTGTGCCTGAAGAGTAGGCCAATGCGAGTGTTGGCAGCCTTAGCGATATTGTCAATGTGCATAGTGTATGATAGGCTACAATCGATGGTAACTCCTAGATATTTAAAGGATTGAACCAAGGCAGTTTTGATCATGATGGGATTGTGTCTGTGTTTGTTGTGCGGGCTGCAGAAGAGCATGGACTTGTTTTTTTATAGTTGAGAACCAGTTATGTGTACTAAACCAAGTTTCAGTCAAGGTGAAAGCAAGCTGTAGATTCCTTTGAAGGTGGCCCGGATCCTTGTGAGTGGAGAGGATGACTGCGTCATCAGCATAAAGGAGAATTTGTGCTGGACACGATTGTGGAAGATCATTCAGAAAGAGGCTAAAAAGAAGTGGCCCAAGAATGGAGCCTTGAGGAACTCCTGAGTGAACAGGACGTGCATCCGAGAGAACATCAGCTATTTTCACTCTTTGGGAGCAGTTCTCCAAGTAGCTCTTGAACCAGGTGGTGGACTCAGGTGAGAGCCCAGCAGAACGTAGCTGTGTGATTAGTAGTTTATTTTGTACAGTGTCAAAAGCCTTGGTCAAGTCTATGAAGACCAACCCAGTTAGGAGGCTGTTGTCCAACGAGCTGTGGATAGCACCGGCGAATTCAAGGAGGGCTGATGTAGTACTGTGACCTGTACGGAAGCCAGGTTGTTCTTAATATGTGTATTGGAAACAATAATACACATGTTAAGTTATGATTTTGATCTGTGTGTTAACATATGCACTGCAGAATGAGTACATTGATGCCTGGTTATTATCACTGACTATAGAGAGCAGTCTAGCTCTCACGTCTGTGACGTCATTACAACCATGCTTGTAGGCTATTTTGTAGAGCAGACCAGGCAGGAGTTTTGAATGGAGAAGGTTGTTTATGCTACGAAACTGCATTTATATTTGTTATTCTTTGCAAAAAAAACTTTGTAAATGCACCAGTTAGGGTAACTTAACGCCACAAAAGTAGGGAAATGTGGCATTAGGGTTTCCAGCCCTAACTCCCCACCCCCCAAGCAGTAAAAGGAAAAAAAATCATTACGGTTTTGGGTGTACTAAGTCTTGGTGAATCAAGGGTGGGGTCTTTCTTTGGGGTTTTCAACCCTAACACTCACTCCTTTCTGATGTAGTGTTTAAATGTACAGATGTGCGTCTCCCCACATGTTGCCAACAACCTGTGGGCCTGCCTAAAGAAAACAGATCACATTTGTCCTTATTTGCCCACAGAATGAGGTGAGCGTTAGGGTTGAAAACCCCAAAGAAGACCCTACCCCTGATTCACCAAGACTCAGACAGCCAAAACCGTAATGATTTTTCCCTTTTACTGCCTTTTTGGTTGGGGGGGGGTAGTTAGGGTTTGAAACCCTAACACCACATTTCCCTACTTTTGTGGTGTTAAGGTACCCTAACTGGTACACTAACGGAGTTGTTTGCAAAGAACTTCCTTTCCTTTTGAGATAGTGGAATCATATCCTCATTCACACAGGTCTCTTCAGGACCTGCATGAACAGGTGTAGATATGCAGGGCCCTTTTGTCCCTATGCCATGGGAACAATCCATCCACCTACAGAAGTGCAGGGCCTGGCACATTCACTCTACACATTCATTTTTAACACATTCACTCTTAATTTTTTTTTATTTTTGTTTTTATTTTGACCCTAAATGTTCAAGATAGTCATTTTATGACTGTCCTTATAAACATGACATGTAGCATTTATAGTATATTAGCCAAAATATCATTTCACACTAGAAGTGCAAAGAGATGTCTCATCTAGGATTTAAAAACTAACACCTGTCCCGTTAATGAGGTGGTGTGGAAAAATGGCGGTTTTTAAATTTTGGAGTAAATATATTAAAAATTAGAAAAATTATGAGTAAACATTGAAATACTGCAGAGTTCTGTCATACTCTGGGCATTTTACCATATTTGTACACCAAAAGTTTAACACAGTATTTTTGTTACCCCACCTCATGAAGCCGGTAGGTGAAACGTTTTCGAATCCCTGCCAAATGTGATTCCGCTCCACCAAAATGTCATTCCGCGCCACAGGTGCAAAAACATATTTTGGCCAGGATCTGAGAAGAGACAGCTCTCACGTTCAGGAGCTGGTGTTAAAAAATGGATGTGTTGAAAATCCGGGGTCAGACTATTTAAAATTAGCGGAGTTACGAAGGAGCATAAACAAATTTCCGTGTACGCTCATAACTTTATCATTTTTACATATCTGTACCCCAAATTTCTAACTTAGTCTTTTTTTGAAACCACCTCATGAACAGTGGCAGTGAAAATTTTCAAATCCTGCTCAAAAGGTGATTTCTTCAAATGGCCGTGAAATCACTTTTCGGGCCAGACTGGCATAATTCCACTACCGTTGGTGATGGGGTGGGCTCCTGGTAAGGCTTTGTTGAAAATCTGAGGTGAAAATATGCAAAAATGGCAGTTATGCACCAAAAGTTCAAAACACCATTGAAATACATTGATCTTCACTTACCTTAGTTTCTCATATTGCAGTCGGCAGTTCCAGCAACAAGACGTGTCTTCGATTGATCTACGCTGTGGGACCTATTTAGATGAATGAGGGTGTAGTGGGGGTGTCGAGCGGTGAGTGCTGATTGGGAGGTCGAGGTGGCAGGGTCAGATCGGCAAGGGATTGTTTTCTTTTTTACAGGTTTAAAAAAAATCAAGGGATAGTTTTCTTTCACAGCTAACTTTTGGGCATTAATGCAGGGATGGCAATCAGAGGTTGGGAGGCACAGCTACATACCAGAGAAACAACATACATAAGGCAACGGCAGTCGGAGGCTGGGGAGGTGCCACTAGACACCAGGGAAACAACATACATAAGGGAACAGTGATCGGAAAGTGGAAGTGCCTGTAGACATCAGAGAGACGTAAAATTCAAAAGGGGATGGCAATCGGAGAGTGGGGGAGCAGCACTCGACACCAGGGAAACACAACATACATAAGGGGACGGCAATGGGAGGGTGGGGGTGGTGCCACGAGACACCAGAGAAATGGCAGCTTACTGCTGTCAGAGCAACCTGCAGCACCACTTCATGCTGCGGCTGCACAGGTCAAGAAAGCCCGGCTGTTCTCATGCAGAGAATGCAGATCAGTGGCTTCTCTCGCTAAACTGAGCACCCAGGAATTTGGGGTGCCAAGAAAAGGTATTTCTGGCCATTAAATGAAGAAACAAACATCAGAATCTAGCTAAACATGTTCCATTTTGCTTGGTACTGGTGTTCGTTTTTTTTAAATGATGCCAGTTTGGTGTCATTTCCATGCTTATTAGTTTGAGGAGAAAAGAAACAAAATGGCGGGTCTCATAGCACAAAACCATGCTCTGTACTGTGAGAAGCAAGTAGTGAGAAACCCAAAACGGTCTTGAGACGCAACATTTTTGGTGTTGTATCAGAACATTATCCCAAGAACCCTACTGAGCATGCTGAGAGCAGAAGAACATAAAACTTTTAAGCCTCATAACTCTGGAGCCATTTAATATTTTTTCACGAAACCTTTCAAAGCACTACCTTAGGACGTCATGCCTGTATCTGAAAGTTTGGGGAAAAAATTCCATTCTTTGTAGGCTGTAGGTGAGAGCAAAAAAATATCCCATGTTAAGCGTAGGACAAAATTAGACATCTACAGAAAAATGACATGTGCAGATCTCAGAAACTGCCCAAGCTACCATTCTAAAACTTTCCACATATTTGCATATTGCATCCTAGACGACACATGCAAAATTTCAGCTGATTTTGTCAAATGCTGCCAAAGCTATTAAGGTGCAAAGTTAGGGGCTTAACACTAAACTCCCTCCTCAACCTATTTCGCTCCTTATAATATAAATGCAGCTTTAACATCAATGTAAACAGCAGCCTTTCCTTTACCTTGCTTTGACGCCATTCTTTTGTGTTGCTTAAAGGAAAATAAGTGTTTTAGTTGTCCTTTAACCTTTTTGTTACCCAGTGAAGGTAGCATGTCTTCCAAACTGCAGCGAACATTTTTGTTTTGATCTTGTTTTTGTGTGGGCTAAAATGGCACACCCCAGTTGTTTTGTATGATTAGTCATGTAACTTTAGGGAAGGGAAATATAAGGCAAAACAATTTTTTTATATCTTGGAATAGAGAAGGATATGGTACTACTGCTGTTGTTTAATGTGGTTTCTTCTTTGTGTAGATGTATGATTTCAAAAAAGACCGTGTGCCCTAAAATGGCTGAGAACTATGTCTCATTGAAATAATACTTTTAATTTCTATATGTTTTTGTAGTGCATATACAACTATTGTTCTAGTCTCTCTCAGTATAAGATGGGTGCTACAGAAAGTAACATTTTCTGGAAATCCTTAAAGCACATCATCAAGTATGTAAACAAAAACAGAGCCTCAAAAGAGGATCTAATTTCATAACTTTCTTTTGTACTTGAGCAGGAAAGGTTATTTTTAGTGAGGAAAACAGTCTTTAAAAATGACACTGCCGTGTTTTGCTGCAGCTTATTATTTACAGTTGTGAGTGACGAACCGTGACTATAAGTGACAGGTTAAACCCATAATTGAAGGCTTGAATACCTCACCTCTTCCTTCTGAACAGAGAGAAAAAGAAAGAGAGAGAGAGAGAGGGAAGAGTTTGTATTATATTTGCGTCAGAGAGACTGGATATAAATAATAATTATCAGAAAAGATGGAGTGTATTTAAAGCAGCAGTGCAACAAAATTGGGAAAAAAATTTGACCCTAACTTTTTTTTCGCTATAAAAAGATTCCAGGCATCTTCCAGTTTTATTTGGTGATAAAATGCGCTATTTCTACCAACATTTGAGCATTTTATTTGTTTTGATTTATTTATTTTTTCTCAAGAAAAAAGATGGCTGCCACATTTGGCTTAGAAATGGCATTGTAGTTCTGGCAAGGGTGACTAGCTTTTAAAACAATTTTTTATCGTTGTGCTACTGCTTTAGTACATTCATCGCTGAACAAATCAGCAGCTTGTAGGGTTACTGTGATCAGTGGACTGCGTTTTGTTCTAGTATTAATTATGATTAATGATTCAAGTCCTGAGATTGAATTGATCAAGTTGCTTGATGAGGCAACCCTGTTTAATAGTGTAGACTGGATGAAGATGCTGTAAACCTTCAATTATGTGTTTAGATGGGCAAAGGGGAACAGTATGGGACTAAATCCCAGGCCCCTGCTCCCAGGTCGCTCCTGTAAAAAAGCTTTCAGCTTAGTGTGCTATACCTGGTTAAACAACTAAATAAAAAAAAAATAAAAAAAAATCCATCCAAAACATTGTTTATTAATGTCTCCAGAAATCTGATACCAACAGCAATGAAATAATTTTAGGTAATGCAAGCCCAATTTCAGTGGTCAAAGAGGTCAGGTTATTACTAGGAGTGATGATTTGCAGTAATCTATGAAACATAATTATGGACCAGATAATTAAGAAAGCAAACCCACACCTATATTATTTAACAATGTTAAGAGAGCAGGTCTTAATGCCTTTAGTTCGTAAGTAAGCTACATTACAATAGTAATGTTACTATTTGGCTACACTTGCCAGATACGGAATCCAGGCTCAACAAAAAGTGATGAAAAGTGAATAGAGAGACTCCAAAAGAGGATTGAGTGTCCCAAGCCTAAACATCGTTTTTAAATGTCAAAAATTGGTCAATCCAGCCTGTACCTATTCTGAACCTGTTGCAATTCTCCCTGTATGTATCCACTCTCATCCTGTTGCCGTACCACTGTATTGTGTTGTATTCTGAACCTGTTGTCAAATCACTGTAGTGTATTGTATTCTGAACCTGTTTGGATTCTATGTAACCCCCCCCCAGGTCGCATCTGGAAATGAGCGGTCCCCGCTCAGTATGCTTATCTGGTAAATCTCTTAAATAAATAATTTACATACGAAGAATTGGTCAAGAACAGTGGGTTGCAAAGTTGGTGAACTGAAAAAACAAAACATTTTTTGTAGCAAAACAAACTTTATTTATAAAGTGCTCACTCCCATGGGCTCTGAGGGCTGTACAATATTTAAAACAATACCACAGCAGTTGCATCCGAACCATAGATATTAAAGGAATAACCACAAAGACCCGTAAAATCAGCATTTGTGCACAAACTATTAAAGAAAATAACTGGAATAAATATAAAAGGCAGAATAAATACAATAAAATACAAATGAAAATACCTAGAAAGTTATGGTCTGAATGCTAGGATAAACCAAAAACTGCTGTAAAAAGATGGGACTTCAGACCCCTTTTGAAGGCCTCCAGTGAGGGGACCTCCCTCAGAGATCTGGGAAGCGAATTCCATATGGTCAGGCCAGCAACATTAAAGGCCCTCTCACCCAAAGATTTTTAACTGAACACTGGGAACCGCTAGGAGGCCTGCCTCAGAGGAACGGAGATGTTGGAGCATCTAATGAGGAAACAAAAGGTCTTGCAGGTAGCTAGGGCCCAGTCCACATAAGGCTTTTTAGGTCAGCAAGCTAGCATTAAAGGAGATCTGCTACTTCACCAGCAGCCAGTGCAGTTTGTGCAGGACCGGGGTTATGTGACAGGATCTTGGTTGGCCCCTCAACAACCTGGCACAGCATTCTGTATCAGCTGCAGGCAATGTAGGGGCCCTCCATTTAGCCCAAGGTAAAGGACATTGCAGTAATTGAGTCTGGATGAAACAAAAGCATGTATCTGTGAGGCCAGGTCACTGGGTGGGATAAAAGGTATGATCAACGTGATATTTCAAAGATGATAAAAATGATTTCAGACAACGGACGCCACCTGATCCTCCAGCATCAATTTGCTGTCCAAAATAACACCCAGATTCTTCACCTTTCCTGATACAGTTAGAAAAGAAGAACCAAGCACTAGTCTGCCCCCCACCCCACCCACACCTCAGCTCGATAACTGATACTTCCGTCTTATCTGGATTGAGCTTCAGCCAGTTGGAGGACATCCAGTCCTGCATCTCGGTCAGATGAGAGTTCAGAACAGAGACCACACCCTGTGTCCTAAGTGCAAACAACGTATACAGTTGGGTATCATCTGCATAGCAGTGAAAACGCATCATGTAACATCCGATGACATTACCCAAAGGTGGCATGTTCACTGTGAATAACATGAGTGAAGGGATCGAACCCTAAGGAACTCTACAGGACAGGGGCATCGGGCGGGAGGAGTAAGTTCCCATCACCACCCTTTACACCCTACCTATAAGAAAGGACTCAGACCAGTTGATGACAGTACCAGTGAGTCTACAGAGCTTCCTCATGCAATCCAGCAATACCCCATGATCCACAGTGTCAGATGCTGAGGAGAGATCAAGGAGGATGAGAATTGACTGTTCGCCTTGATCTTGCACCCTGAGGAGATCATACTGTGCCTAGACCAGAAGCCAGACTGGAGTGGCTCATAGATGTCAAAGGCAGCGAGATGTGCCTCGAGCTGAATGGCCACTACTTTCTCAGTAAACTTCCTTAAAAAAAGGAGGTTAGAGACAGGTCTATAATTTGTGAGACAGTCCTGGTCCAGAGATGATTTCTTCAAAAAGGGTTTCTCCAGTGTCTCTTTAAGAGTAATTAGGAACACCCCCTTTGAGAGGGATCACCAGATTAACTCAGCGAACACTGGACCCAAGGACCCCACGCATCTCATTAAGAGTCATGTTGGGCCTGGGTCCAGTTCACAGCTTGTAGGCCGCAGCTTCAGGATTTTCTTGTTAACCTCTTCCACCCCCAGTAAGCTAAACTCACACCAGACATGAGGAGTGCTTTAATTTACTGCAGATCTGACACCACATGCCTAATGAAACCCCACTTAGGGAAATACCCACCCTAATGGAAGACACCTTGTCTGCAGAGAACAGAGCAAATTCATAGCATTTAGCAGCACACAGTGCTCTTACAGGCTGGAGACAGGAAGTATGGATAAGCCTGTCTACCATCCAAAAAAGCTGAGCTGGTCTGTTCTTTGCTGCAGCAATCTCCCTGGATAGGAACTCTGCCTTTTTACAGGCAGTTACCCTTTGATACTCCGTATAATATTTTCAAAGCCAATCTGTCATCAACAGTGCGGGACCTCTGCCAGCGGCATTCTAACCTGCAACCTGAGGTCTTCAGCTCCCTGAGTTCCTCATCAAACCATGGGGACCTCAAGCTTGACAGCCTGGGTCATACACAGACTGATGCCACGGAATCAAGAGTTGCAGTGACAGCCTTATTATAGGCTGCCACCGCCTTCTCTGGTCCTGCCACACAAGCATCCAACACACTCAATATGTCCAGCTCCGCCATCAGGCCTTCTGGGTTCATGCCCTTTAAAGGACAGAAACAGACCATCTCCACAGGGGGAGGTCTCTCAAGGGGGCCCCAAATGAGAACTTCATTGTGCAGTGATCCAACCAGAAGACCGAATTAATCTCGAGGTTGTATATCTCTATTCCCAAGTTCAAGGTATAGCCATGAGTAAGGCTTACAGAAGTAATGACTTGTGACAGGCCCGGCGATTCCATGCTCTGGAGGAAGTCATACCCAAATTGGGAGAGTTTGTCATTGACCAGGCATTGAAATTGCCCATATTCAACCATCTGGTTGACTCCGGCACCTGACTGGCAACAAAACCCGCTACTTCCTGCATGAAATCCCTCTCGTGGCTTGGAGACTGATAACATAAGAATGACCCTGCAGCCAGCACCTGAACCCCCTCAAATGTCCACACATTTAGACAACGAGGTAGACTCTACTTGGAGCACAGAGAAGTTTAGACTGATCTAAAATAGATAGCCAGTCTCCCCCCACGGTCCCCACCTGGGGCAGTGCATAACGGAAGACCCGACCAGGACCAATGCTCCACTATTGATCCAGTGTCGCCACTCAGCCAGGTCTCCATGATGCAAGCTTCATCGACTGATAATATCAAGTCCGTCATAATTGCAGTCTTATTTCTCATACACTTGACGGCAGATAAGGACCGCTTGGCCCACCTAGTCTGCCCATTTTCCTACCTGATGGATAAGCTGCAGATCCTAGTTAACCAACAGCCTTCTTCCTCCTACCCCCACTACAACTGCCTTATGTCTGTCCCATGCATTCTTGAATTCCCCAACTGTTCTTGACTCCACAACCTCCTCAGGAAGGCTGTTCCATGCATCCACAACCCTCTCCATGAAAAAATACTTCCTCACATTACCTCTGAGCCTTCCTCTCTCTATCTTCAAATTGTGCCCCCTTGTTCTTGCACATCTCTTTTTCTGAAAGTTACTACCCTCTTGGAATTTGTTGATTCCCTTGAGGTACTTAAAAGTTTCTATCATGTCCCCCCCACTCCCTTCTTTTCTTGAGGGTATACATATTAAGCTCCTTTAATCTCGCTTTGTATGTCTTCAACCTGATATTACATAACACTGCCCAGTTGGCCCATCTGCTGCCTGTCCACTTAGTTCAGTAGAAGCCCTATGTGTGAGAACTAGCCATGCCAAGCCCCTCACTAGTTATCATTTTGCCACAGGGTGCCTTCTGAACTTCACCACCCTAATGCCACCCACTCTGTTAGCACCCCCAAGCCCCTCCACCCGACTGCTCACTTCCTCACTGTTCCTGCTGCTCTGCAGCAACCATAAGTGATAGCTTGACAGGGGGCAGTCCACGAAGGGGTGAAGGTCTAGTAGCTGGGCCGGGAGTAGCTAAGCCTAAGGGGCCTCTCCACCCTGCCCTTCCTAACTGGCTGTTAATAGACAGATTCAGAAGTTGGTACATACATAAAATCCCGATTTCCATTAAGTGCCACACAACCTCAGAAATAACTGTGAACCCATCCTTGGTAGGACAAAGAGGTATTTGTAGAGTCCACCTTTTGGTTTTTGTTTTGAGAGCCTTTGCAAACCTAAATACTGTTATGCTATACGAACATTGAAGAAGCCAGCAGAAGAAGACTATTTGGTCTATCTAGTCTGCTCATATTGGCGGGGTCCACAGCTTGAGCTACTGTCCCTGCTGTGCCCCCCCCCATTACTCCCATCCTCCCTACCCACGATCCTTACCTTCCCCCGTGCCTATCCCAGCCTCTTTTGAAGCTGCCCACCATCTTCAATGAGACCACCTCTTCCGGAAGCACATTCCAAGTGTCCAACACCCTCTCCGTGAAGAAGTGCTTCCTGAACTCCCTCCTAAACCTCCCCCCTCCAGCATAAGACCGTGCCTTCTCATGTTATGGTTGCCACTCAACTTAAAGAGACCCTCCTTATCCACTTTATCCCTTTAAAGTACTTGAAGGTCCCAGTCATGTCCCCTCTCTCTCTCTCTCCCCTCTGTTCTCCAGGGAGTACATGTTCAGTGCCCGCAACCTCTCCTCATATGCCTTACCCTGTTGACTTGCTGTCATCTTTGTAGCCCTCCTCTAGACATTCTCCAGCAGGTTAATGTCCTTTCTGAGGTGTGGGCACCAATACTGAACTCCATACTCTAGATGTGGCCTCACCATTGACTTGTACAAGGGCAGTATAACCTCCTCTCTTATACTACTGATCCCTCCCAGCCATGCATCCCAGCATCTTGTTTGCCCTTGCTGCTTCTTTCTTGCACTTCGTGGAGTGCTTCAGGTCACTAGTGATCATCACTCCCCGACCCTTCTCCTCCTCTGTTGCAGATACCTGGACTCCACCCAGGTAGTACCTGTCCTGGGATTCTTGACTCCAATGTGCATAACTTTGCAGTTCTTGGCATTGAAGCCAAGCTGCCAGAGCCCAGACCACCTCCCCAGCTTCTCCATATTATGATAGTCTTATTGTATATATAATATATTGTGCGGGGAGCCAGGCAGCTCAATATTATGAAACTGTTTTGGCAAGCAGAATTTTTGTCCAGAATCAATCCATTTTGTAGGAGCATTTTGAAATTTGTCTGTGATATTTTCAAGTATATCAATTATAGTGACACAGTAGCACAATATTTAATAGGCATTTTAATGTTAAACCTCTACGTTTGAACTGTAATATCTTCACCACCGTTCAACGGATTTGCATGAAATATTGCATGCACTGTCTCGTGGGATAGATTTCTTGATGTGTCAAGTTTTGTTCCGGTCGGATGTGCAGATTCCAAGATACGAATAACAAAACAACACAAAATCAAAATTTGTTGCTGTTTTTTTGCCATCACCTAGCTTCCAGACGGTTTGGAATTTCAGTCTGAAAGTTTCAGGGTAGAAAGGGCTTGGCCCACAAAAGTGCCTTTCACTGGTTTGGTGAAAACAAATTACTCCATTTCAGAGTTATTAAATTTTAAAAATTCAGGTTCTGAGCATGCACAGTAAGCACTTCAAAATAGAATCATAGAAATTTGACAGCAGAAAAGGACCCCTCTGGCCCATTGAGTCAAGAAAATAGCTGTATGAAGTTTTCATATGGGAAATCCTTTTTCGTGAGGTTTTTCATATGCCACCAACTTGTTTTCCTTTTTTTTTCCCAAAAAAATAAAATAAAATTGAAAAGCCACAAAAATGGCACAGTAGAGGTAGACAACACATGTATTCTTTCCGTCTTTTGGATGAGACGTTAAACTGAGATCCCATCTGCCTGGATTGGTGGTAGTTCAGGTGGATGTTAAAGATCCCATGGCACTTATTGAAAAGAATAGGGGAATTTCCCCAGTGTCCTGGCCAAATTTCCCTCATTCACTAAAAATACCACCAACAGCTTAATCTGTTTCAAGGCCGGTTGGCATTCATCTGTATCCCCCTCCCCCGGGTCGTGCCTGAAAATAGGCAGGATTTGTCTAGTGCAGTTACCCGGTCAACAAAAACTAAATAAATAAATAAATTCTGGTCATTGGGGCCTCGTTAGCTGTATTCTGCACTTAACTGTTGGAGAAATGTCATTGAAATGTTCCTTTCTTTAAGATCATACATCTTTTTTCATGACTGGTGATACGAATTTTTTTTTTTTTTTGCATCACGAGTCACAAAAAAAGATAAGTGCTGAATCCAGATAACGAGGTCCCGATGACCAGGGCCACTGGAAAATTGCGGGCGCAATTTTTCCGCAATTTCCACAATTTTCACCCTTCTCCACAAAAAATCCACAATTTCTTACATTAATGGAATTTTTGACTGAAATTGTATAAAGATATTTAAATTCTCAAGGAAATCTACTCAGATATGGTACACAGGCTTGGATTTGACCAAAACAGTACAGTGTGAGGTGAGAAGGGGTCAAATGTGACTCTGCTTTCATGTGATTCACTTCCCTGCTTTGGTTTCAGAATCCTCTGGTCATGCATATGTAGACTTGAACACTTAAAATCTGTGTTAAAGCAGACTATGGGAGAACTTTTTGCTGACACAGAGACTGAAACAATAGGTGTGAGAAGAGGTGCAAAGTGCCCCATTCACCTAAATGAAGCCTTGACCACAATGCTTGTTTTTGAATGGTAGGGTAGATTTTCCTTGTATAAATACTTTCAGTCTAAAAGGATTTTGATTCAAATGTGTCAGGAGTTTGGATGGCCCTGCTGATTATAAACTTGAAGGTGCTTCTGAGGGGGTTGGTGACAGTGATTCCTTACATGTCAGTCTGCCACAGCTGTATACTCACACACAAAGCCTACGAAAAGCAAACATTTCTGAAAACATGCTGAACAGGTTAAGTATAGTTAAACAGTTACCTTCAAATAGACAAAATAATTGCAACCCAAGTAAAATCACTGCAAACCGAATAGAACAATAGTACAATGTATTAAAAACTATTGTATGATGTAATGAAAAGCTATCGGTATGATATGATACTTTTATCATGTGATTTTAAAATGTACTTACAGTGCTGATTAAGAACAGTAATCATTTTAACAAAATAAATATTTTTCTTACTAGACCTTTATTAGGCACCCTGGTTATCTGTTTATTTTTTTTCTTGCACCAAAGCAAGTAGTTTAAACAGGCTTCATTAACATCTAGAAACTGGCAAAATATGTTGTTTCAGGATGTATTCAGTACAGACCAACTGTAAATTACTGAATAAAATCTAGTTAGCACTGCATGACTTAGATGTCTTGATTTTTAGAAGATATGCTACATAATGATTAGTTTACAGTGCATTTCAGAAACACACATCTTTCTTCATATTAAAAGCATTTACAAGTGGCAATACATTTATCTAACAATTTATGTGATCAATACACGCTGCAGCAAACAATAAAATATTTATTAGGAGGCAATGGGGATGTATAATGAACCCCCGCAAGTTTTCTGCAATTTTTGCAAGACAATCTCCGCATTTTTGGGTAAAATTTTCCTCAATTTTCCAGTGGCCCTGCCGATGACCAACATACATGTGTTGGTCTCCTCCTAGTATGCCATCTTTGTGACTTTCATCCTTTTTAATGAGAGGAGAATCCTTTTTCACTTGCCGCCGTCTTTTCCCTGGTGTCTAGTGGCACCCCTACCAGCCGATTGCCCTCCCTGTACTTTGTAAGGATTTCCTATGTCTAGTGGCAGCCCCCGCCCCTCCGATCACCCTCTCCATCCTTTTTAATAAGCTTGAGCTTTAAAACTTAAAGTTGAATTTAGTTGGAAAATGATTACTGTGCATCCGATACTTCCATATATCTCAAAATATTTAGCATGGTAAGCATATTCCAGCAAGCGCAAGTTAAATTCAAGGCAAGGGACACATTTATTGATTTAGCTTTTGTTGATGTGGAAAGTAGGTTTATTAAATATACTTCCTATTTTCAGTCCCAGGGATGGGGATACATATAACCGACTGATGTAATGATTTCATTGGCTCTGTTTTTCATTCACAAGGGCAATATAAGTGAAGCACCAATAACGCTACTGCATGCCTATGCCAGCCCTTATACTGCCCTGCCCTCCACTACACACTACTGATTATCAAAATGCAGCCCATATATGCTTTTTATTGTTTTATGCTATATTTTTGGACAGGTCAGCTTTCTTTCTTTTGCAAATCTTTGGTAGCCATACATACAAATTTTGTCATAGAATCCATTCACTGCTTGAAGCCCTGGTCAATCACTCACCTGGCCTATAATCAAAACAAAATGTAATTTAATGAATCAGTAAAAGAAGAAGAGAAAAAACACCACTCTAACCCTTTCCAGGGCTGCAGTCACTTGAATACAGTATATGTGAGACAGTGCTTATTCTGTGGTCTTCCATGCCCAGATTACAGTTGCCAAAGGCAAGGAAGCACTTTATAAGGCAGTTACAAAATGGGGCAGTGTCTCAAATGGCAGGCTGGTGCTGCTTTGAGAATATGGGAGCAAGTATCCACACCAGGTTGGGAACTAGATAATAGAATTGCTGGTCTTTTTTATTTATTTAGTTTTTGTTAACCGGGTAAGTGCTCTAGCCAACAGGTGACTATTTTCAGGCACGACCCGGGAGGCACAGTAACAATACAGAGTACAGTTTAAATACAGAGAGGCACAGCAACAATATAAAGTACAGTTTCAAAGACAATGAGGCAGGGTTACAGGTCAAAGTGTGACAACTGATTTACAGTTTACAGGTAGCATGAGAGAATGGGTACTGGTATCAGGACAGACCTAATGTACAGGCAGGTAAGGTGAGGGGAGAAAAAGGGGGGCATGGTGAAGGAGGGGCTAGAGGATCCATGAGAGCTAGTAGAAACAGCTCTCAGGCATTAGCGGTAAGAGGCAGGGACTAGGAACCGGACTCGTGGGTCCGCCAACCAGTGAGAGGTATATAGACGGGGGGGGATGAGAGAAGGCAACCTAGCGGCATCGGCGGCCGAAAGTAAGAAAAGTGTCTGGGCCACTGGTACTGTTACCGGGTATGGGAGTCGCGATTCAGTCGGGGGTCAAAGGGAGTTTAACGTTTTTTGTGGCAGAAGGCTGTTGTAGGGGACTGAGCTCATGGAATCTCTGACCGGTATGCAAGTGGCCGAGAAGCAGGGGTCGGGGGTGAGATGCGGCAGAAAGAGCGGTCGAGAGTGCAGGAAGTGCCCGGACTAGCGGTTCTGTATCTGGGCATGGGAACGGTGCACAGTCGGGGTAAGGGGTGGATTCCGGCGGTCAAGCAGTATTGGAAGCTGGACGAGGCCCCCCTGTAGCGGGGTATGGTAGCGCAAGACAGGAGGGTTGTAGGAGGGAAAAGAGGGGGGACAAGAGGGAAGCGGAGTCGGGCTGGCCGTGCCAGGACAAACCTGGGGAGGACAGTAGCAAGGGTAGGGAGGGGGGGAGGCTGAAGGTAGGGACTTGTAACCGGACTCATGGGTCCACAGACTGGCGGAAAGTGAAAATAGGCAACCTTACGGCAACGGCGGCCAGGAGAAAAAGTGTCACAGGTTCAGTTACAGGGCAGGGAGTTGAGGTATCAGTCAGGGTGAGAAGGGGCTTTGCGGCTTTAGCGGCAGAAGGCTGCGAGAGGAGACCGGGTTCATGGAACTGCTCGCCGGCTGGAGAGAGTCCAGAGGGCAGGGTTCGGGGGTGAAATACGGCAGGTGAGCGGCTTCAGCGGCAAAGTGCAGCAAGTGCCTGGGATCATGGTTCTGTTCCCGGGCGAGGGATCGGTGCTCGGTCGGGGTAAGGGGGTAAAGGTGGTCCACCAGCAATGGATGCTGATTGAAACATCCTGGTGACGAGTCCGTAGGGGGGTGTCGCAGCGGCACAATGGCAGGTTTTAGGAGGAAAAATGTAGGAAGGAGGGGAGAAAACGGAGTGGAGCCGGGCCGGCTGGGCCGGAAAACCAGGGGAGGAAAATAAAGGGGGTAGGGAGGGGAGAGGCTGAGTCCTTAGCTATGCCAGTAACTAGTACACAGAAATTGTCAGCTAAGTATTTAAGTAACAGTTTGAACAGCATTTTACAGGCAGAACAGTGTGATGGGCAAAAGGCAAGGTGCAGACATTATAACAGTAAGGTCTAATTACATATAACACATACGTTGAATAGTGCAATAGGCTTCATAACCAAGAAGTTATTATCATTAAGAATGCATAGGGCAACATATATCGAGAAGTTAGTGTAGTCAACCAATAGCTAGACAGGGTAAGTCAGAGATAGGAGGGAGAGTGGGGGCTAGCATGGGGGGGATGGGGCAGGAGCAAGGGAGGGTGGTAGAACAGGCTCAGATGGGGTCATAGCAGGCACACTGGTCCTTTGAAACAAGGTGGTCACATAGCCTACGCTTAAAGAGGTTGTGTGACGATGTTTGACTAAGATCGAGCGGTAGCAGGTTCCACATTTATGGGGCAGTGTACCCAAACGCACCAGACCCTTTTGAGGTACGGCAGCGGGGTACTTTCAGGAGGGATTTATCTGATGATCTCAGCTCACTCGGAGAGAAGGCGGGCTGAAGCAGTTCAGTTAGGGATGCCGGTCTGTCAAGTCTAAGGATGGAGTCGCAGAGGCAGCCCAGATAGTAAAGTCTGGTGGCGGAGGGAGAGAGCCAGCCAAGGTCTCTATACAATTGGCAGTGATGCTTGAGCCGAGGGGCCTTTGAAGCATAACGGCATACATTGTTGAAGGTGACATCCCATTTTTGTAAGGTAGATTTATGCGCCATGGTCAGGATGGGAGCGCAGTAGGTAAGAGCAGGCAGGAGGAGCCCCCTGGCAATGGCCAGCTTGGCAGCAGATGGAAGTGTAACACTACTGTCCCCATCCCTGCCTTTTTACTAAAACGACAGGTGGCATGCTGTTGGCATTTGGCAGCAATACCTGGTGGGGGACCTGGGTTCGGGGAAGGATGAGGTTACCTGGCACAAGGGACCTAGGTTTGGCTACTCTGCACAGGGGCACCCAAGTAAATCCAACTACAGGAAGCAATAACTGTAATGTCCAGAACCAGAATTGGGATTTTTCAGTGTGGCTTTATTTATTAACTAACTGAACATAAACAAAGCATTGCATGGTCCCCAAAGGGCTACGTTACTGTATGTGCAGATTAGAGGTTAACACAGCGGTCCATTTGAGGAATGAACACATTACTACAGTTGTCTGGCTTTGGACCCACCAGGCACTCAGCCCGGACTTTGCATGCGCATTGGATACATAGCCCGACTGGCCCGGCTCCCCTGCCGGCCACTTGACTGACGGTCCACTTGAGGAGTGAACCCAAACGTTACTTGGAAAGACATCCCATCAAACAAGGAGACTCCCAAACTGTGGCTCCCCACACCACTTAGAGTCTGCGACTCCTAGAGAGATTTGTTTTCATACTTCCAATCGAACTCCCATCAAACAAGGAGTAATTTTCCCATCCTGTGGCTCCCCACACCACTTAGAGTCTGTGACTCCTAGAGAGATTTTCAAGTTGCGACCCACGTCTGGGTACCCACCCCATCACTGGCCAAGTGCATGAGGCAAGTAGCAAAACACAGAAGAAATCTGTAGAGGTGGACCTGGTTACTAAAGATGGGGATTTTCCACCTCCAGCTCCCACAGCCCATACCCGCCATTTCTCTGGACACACAGAAAACTTTAGACTTAAATGTAGATTGAACAGTGGATGACCTGAAGCACCCTCTACAGCTGAACTTTAAATCCATTTAAAACTTTAAACTGTTTGACTGCTCCATTTGTTTGTCCTAGTGAACATAGTCCTCCCAAATAGCAGTCCACATTTATTTCCCAACTGAAGAAAACAATATGTTTGCCCCTTCAAATGGAGCCAAACACTCACCCATTCATTGCAGGTGCCCCACAGGCGAAGTACTGTAACCTTTGCTGTTATACAAGAACAGACAAAACAAAATCAGGCAGCTTCCTTCCATGTTGGGAGAAGGAGATTGCCCCTGGAACCCACAGAGAACTTTTCCTCCCCCAGAGGGAGGGGGGCACTGAGACCGGGGGAGTGGTCTCCACCACTTTAAAAAAGGTAAACACAGGAACACTTCCTTTTTCTTAGTGAGAGATCAAACAGCAGACTGATGCTTCCTTACTGCTTAAGGACAAACGGAAGACTGACTTTGAATTTCCCAAAGTTCTAAACTCACTCCCTGAGCTGTAGATTCCAAAGTGGCTCATGCAGCTGCGACAGTTCTATAGTGATGTCATCTCTCAAGTCTCAGCTGTGTCTGAGGACAGAGTGAGACAGTGTGAAACCCATTTAACTGGAGTTTCATAAGCTGCCTTCCCTGCCTACCACTAGGTCTTACTGGGATTCTAGTAACCCCGGGTAACAAAGGGGTTACATAAGCATATAGGTGGTTCTGTAGGCAGCCCCCAGTTTGCAGTTCACAGATTTACAGGTTTCTTGAATGTGCAGGTTTAGGTCCAGGGATTGATCTAGTAGGATGCCAAGATAGCGGAAAGTGCTGACTTCCTCGAGGGGGGTCCCATCTAGGTCCAGGATTTTTAAAGGAGAGGAGCAGGACCTTATCTTGTGGGCAGTGCCCAGTAGCATTGCTTTGGTTTTGCTGGAGTTCAGGATAAGGCGATGGGAGTTTAGCCAGTGTTGAGCAGTGTGAAAAGCAGAGGTCAATGTCGCGTTAAGTTGGTCAACATTATCAGAGCTAGCGTAGATAACCAGATCATCTGTGTAGAGAAGAGAGGCGCAGGACACAATGCAGCTTGGCAGGTTGTTAATAAATAATGAGAATAGGAGAGGGCCCAGTATTGAGCCTTGTGGCACTCCAATGTTGATAGTAGTACAGTCAGAGATTGCGGAGTTAAGGTTGACAGCTTGGGTCCTATTTGTTAAGTAGCTTCTGAACCAGCTTTTGATGGAAGGTGAGAAGCCAAATTCTTTGAGGGTGGACAGGAGTAAGGGGTGATCCACGAGGTCGAAAGCCTTGGTGAGGTCGATGAAGATAGCACCAGTAAGCTGACTTTTGTCCATGTTTGTGAGAGTGTCTGAGGTGAATTTAGTAGCGAGTTGTGGTGCTGTGGTTTTGCTGAAACCATGTTGTGCTGCACATAACAAGTTTGAGGTTTCAAGGAACTCAATGGTCTGAGGGCTGCAAGTTTTTCTAGGATTTTGCTGAGGACCGAGAGAATCGCTATTGGTCTATAATTTGAGATATCGCCTTTGTTTCCTTTTTGAAGATAGGGGTAATTTTATGGATTTCCAGATATCCGGAAAGGTACCAATGGAGAGGGATAGAGGAACACCTTGGCTAGTGGATAGAGATGAGATGAGCAGCTGCCTTTAGAAGGCGTGGTTCCAGTAAGTCGGATGCCGGGCTGGTGGTGTCAGATATGGTGTTTAGTAGATTAAAAATTCGATTCGGACACAGCTTTGAAGTAGAAGGGCTTGGTTGTTTGGCACAGGATTATTGATTGGTGGGTCGGCTAGTGCACCAGTTGCAGAGGGCTGAGATGCCACAGGTGCAGGTGGAAGTTTAGATGTGTAATGGGACAGGTCAGAGAACATCTTATTGAAAGCACTTGCAATGGTAAGGGAGTCATTACAGTGGATACCATCTAGAATCATTTCCGAAGGGGTTATGGATTGCGGTGTACCCAGGAAGGTTTTTAATGTGACCCCAGAATTTGCGGGGATCATGGGCTGAGCTGACTAGTAGGTCCTGGCAGTATTTGCTTTTTGCTAGCCTTATTTGCTTTTTACAGGAGTTTCTATGTTGCTTGTAGATAGCATGGTCCCTGGGCAGACTGGTGCTTTTGAAGAGTTTCCACAGTTTATCCCTGCTTCTGAGTTGTCTGAGAAGGTCTTTGTGGAGCCGTCTCGTTTGATGACCCCTGACCCTTCTCTGCACTTTCGGTGCATGCCCTATTCTGTACATCACTGAACCTTGTTAGGAACACGTTTAGGGCGGCTTCCACTTTTGTTGCATGGTAGATTTTGGACCAGTCAATGCAGGATACGTCTAGGAGAAAGGCATTTAGATCCAGGTGAGCAAAGTTGGTAAATGTGACCAGGTGGGACTGAGGAGAGGGTGTTGGACTGTCGCGCCAGTGGCAGATAGTGGGTGAGTGGTCGGTTATAGCATCAGCCAGGATACCTGCCTTTGTCATACGGTCAGGTCTGTTTGTGAGAATCCAGTCTATCAGCGTACCTGATTGGGAATTTATCATCCTGGTGTTCTCAGTGATGAGCTGGTGGCAGTTGAGACCTTGGACTAGGGATGCAAGGGAGCTATGGGAGGAGCCCAGCCAGTTTAGGTTTACATCCCCAAGTATGATGGTTTCGCCTATATTTATAGTTTGTGAAGTTTGCTGGAGCAGTTCATGGAAACTCTCCACCCTCCGTGGGCGGATTGTAGAGACAGATTATGTGCAGATTTTTTAGCACCTAGGGACAGGATGGCGGTATAGACTCACAGATCCGTTGAGGGTTGTGACAGGAACTGGCTTAATGGTGAGGTGGTTTTTATGGTAAATGGCAACACCCCCACCCCGTTTTGACCCGGTCCTGTCCTGTCGGATGATAGTGTATCCAGGTAAATGACACTGGGCATCCTGGATGCGAGGTTTAAGCCATGTTTCCGTGAGGCACAGAATGTCCGGTCCTACTACTTTGATCCAAGCCTCAAGTTCGACCATATGTCCCGGAAGACTTCTGATATTCATATGTGCAATAACTAGACCTTTTTTTAGATTTGCCAGGAGAGTTGATCTGGGTGCTGTTGTGTGGGGGGCCAGGATTAGGTTCCCCGTCGTCTGCTAGTAGTAGCAGAAGAGAGGCTAGGAATTTAAGCTGAAGTCTGTATAGGGTATTGGTAGATAACGGTTTCTTCCTATTCTGATGGTAGGTAGTGAGGACAAGATACGTGCATCCATTTTTTAGTAAAAGGTAATGTAAGGCAGGTTTGGCATATTGTTTGGTAAGGAGTAGGTTTGAAAAACTAAAATCATTTAGCGAGGGGGGGTTGTGGTGTATGACCTGAGGTAGAGACAGAGAGGTATAGTTTAGGCAGAGCAGGAAAAGAAGGCAGATAATAGGGGTTAGTACTTTAATCTACCACACGGTGGCGGCGCACTCTCATGGAGGAGGAAACATGATAGAGCTTAATGGAGATGGAGTTTTGTTAAAAGAGTAGCAGGCAAGTTAGGGAGTAGGGAGTACGTTAGAGGGTGAAGCAGGATTCAGCGATGCAGAGGGGATCAAGCAAGGTGGAGAAGTGGAGTGGGATTGAGTTCGATAGTTGAAAGGAACCGCGACCAGGCAGGGCAGGGCAGCTTCTGGGGAACTGTAGGCAAGGGCTTTCTGGCAGTGAGTAGGACTAACGCCCCCAGTGGTTAGAGAGTATAAGGAGCCAATGGAAAAGTGGACACTTAGTCATATGACCACCAAAAGCCTATAAAGCTAAAGCGCCGGCGGGACAAGTGTACACCAGAGGAGCTGTAACACCAGCTGTAAACGGCCCGTCGCTAGTGGGGAGAGCGGATTGCTCGCCACGGTAGACGGCGTTCACAGTCCCAGAGCATGTTCAGGCAGTCCAAAATCCAGTTTGCAAGTTGAAAACAGCCGCTTTCAGTGAAGGGTGGAACCAGCTAGTGCCACCAACCCTTACTGGAGAGAGCTGGTGGGAGAAAGTGGTGATAACGTACCTTACGGCATTAGCGCCTTTAGCGGTACAAGGTACCAGTGAGCGGCCAGGCTCCTGGTTCCCTTCCTGGGCGAGCATGCGGCGGGCGGCTCCTGTCAACAGTAACTTCTGGAGGAGCATGGCTTTTCTTCTGCGGGGACCGCCGGGTAAGCGGTGATCCCTGAGGCTTCCTTGGGTGCGGTGGAGGGTCCACGGGTCCAGGGAGGAGCAGGTCCGAAGCCCCAGTGGGCTTGGAGAAGTCCTGAGGAGAGTAGCAGGGACAGGCAGTTAAGTAGGCAGGCAAGGTAAGGTAGGACAATAGAAGAGGGCGGGAGGTGAGAAACAGGTGGAGATTAGTAAGAAGAGAGCAATTTCAGTTACAGGCTGCTTAATTGTTAAGGTTTATGATTACTAGCAGTGCTAACAACAGTTGAGATTTAAAATAGACAAAGCGGAAAAGGTAGTTTGCAGCAGAGTTTCAGCAAAGGGAGCGTAGATTACACTTTCTAGGCAGCTTAAAAGTTAGGGTTTTTGCATTAACAGTAGTTCTAACAATAGTACAGATTTTAAAAGTAGAAAAGGCAGGAGGAGAGTAGCTTGCAACACAGGGAGAAATAGGCCAAATTACTAATTCAGTGCAGCTAGGTTAGGACTTTACACTTGAAAGAAACAGGTAGTCAAAAAATTCTCAGTAAAGCACACCAGGCAGAAGGCCAAAAATGTACACCGGAGGAGCTGTAACACCAGCCATAAACGGCTCGCTGCTAGCAGGGAGAGCGGATTGCTCGCCGCGGTAGATGGCGTTCACAGTCCCAGAGCACATTCAGGCAGCCCAAAGTCCAGTTTGTAAGTTGAAAACAGCCGCTTTCAGTGAAGGGTGGAACCAGCTAGTGCCACCAACCCCTACTGGAGAGAGCCGGTGGGAGAAAGTGGTGATAACGTACCTTACGGCTTTAGCGGTACAAGGTACCAGTGAGCGGCTGGGCTCCTGGTTCTCTTCCTGGGTGAGCGGGTGGCCCCTGTCAACAGTAACTCCTGGAGGAGCACGGCTTTTCTGCTGCAGGGACCGCCGGGTAGGCGGTGATCCCTGAGGCTTCCTTGGGTGCGGTGGAGGGTCCAGGGGTCCGGGGAGGAGCAGGTCCGAAGCCCCGGTGGGCTTGGAGAAGTCCTTACGGCTTTAGCGCCTTTAGCGGTACAAGGTACCAGTGAGCGGCCGGGCTCCTGGTTCCCTTCCTGGGCAAGCGTGCGGCGGGCGGCCCCTGTCAACAGTAAGTCCTAGAGGAGCACGGCTTTTCTTCTGCGGGGACCACCAGGTAAGCGGTGATCCCTGAGGCTTCCTTGGGTGCGGTGGAGGTTCCACGGGTCTGGGAAGGAGCAGGTCCGAAGCCCCAGTGTGCTTGGAGAAGTCCTTACGGCTTTATAACCTTTAGCGGTACAAGGTACCAGTGAGCGGCCGGGCTCCAGGTTCCCTTCCTGGGCGAGCTTGCGGTGGGCGGCCCCTGTCAACAGTAACTCCTGGAGGAGCGCGGCTTTTCTTCTGCGGGGACCGCCAGGTAAGCGGTGATCCCTGAGGCTTCCTTGAGTGCGGTGGAGGGTCCACGGGTCCGGAGAGGAGCAGGTCTGAAGCCCCGGTGGGCTTGGAGAAGTCCTTACGGCTTTAGCGCCTTTAGCGGTACAAGGTACCAGTGAGCGGCCGGGCTCCTGGTTCCCTTCCTGGGCGAGAGTGCAGTGGGCGGCCCCTGTCAACAGTAACTCCTGGAGGAGCACAGCTTTTCTTCTGCGGGGACCGCCGGATAAGCGGTGATCCCTGAGGCTTCCTTGGGTGCAGTGGAGGGTCCACGGGTCCGGGGAGAAGCAGGTCCGAAGCCCCGGTGGGCTTGGAGAAGTCCTGAGGAGAGTAGCAGGGAGAGGCAGTTAAGTAGGCAGGCAAGGTAAGGTAGGACAATAGAAGAGGGCGGGAGGTGAGAAACAGGTGGAGATTAGTAAGAAGAGAGCAATTTCAGTTACAGGCTGCTTAATTGTTAAGGTTTAGGGTTACCAGCAGTGCTAACAACAGTTGAGATTTAAAATAGACAAAAGGCGGGAAAAGGTAGTTTGCAGCAGAGTTTCAGCAAAGGGAGAGAGATTACACTTTCTAGGCAGCTTAAAAAGTTAGGGTTTTTGCATTAACAGTAGTTCTAACAATAGTACAGATTTTAAAAGTAGAAAAGGCAGGAGGAGAGTAGCTTGCAACACAGGGAGAAATAGGCCAAGTTACTAATTCAGTGCAGCTAGGTTAGGACTTTACACTTGAAAGAAACAGGTAGTCAAAAAATTCTCAGTAAAGCACACCAGGCAGAAGGCCAAAAATGTACACCGGAGGAGCTGTTACACCAGCCGTAAACGGCTCGCCGCTAGCGGGGAGAGCGGATTGCTCGCTGCGGTAGACGGCGTTCACAGTCCCAGAGCACGTTCAGGCAGTCCAAAGTCCAGTTTGCAAGTTGAAAACAGCCGCTTTCAGTGAAGGGTGGAACCAGCTAGTGCCACCAACCCTTACTGGAGAGAGCCGGTGGGAGAAAGTGGTGATAACGTGCCTTACGGCTTTAGCGCCTTTAGCGGTACAAGGTACCAGTGAGCGGCCGGGCTCCTGGTTCCCTTCCTGGGCGAGCATGCGGCGGGCGGCCCCTGTCAACAGTAACTCCTGGAGGAGCGCGTCTTTTCTTCTGCGGGGACCGCCAGGTAAGCGGTGATCTCTGAGGCTTCCTTGGGTGCGGTGGAGGGTCCACGGGTCCGGGAAGGAGCAGGTCCGAAGCCCTGGTGGGCTTTGAGAAGTCTTACTGAAACAAATTATGCAAAGTGATTTGAACTGAGATGTAGCTGACAGTCAGATGAATATTGTATGCACAGAGAGGAAATATAATTTTAAACGTAAACAGTAAACGGAAACGGACATTAAACAAATGTTTATTTAGTTTTGTTGACATGGAAAAGTTTATGAAGTATACTTCATACTTTCAGCCCCGGGGATGGGGTTACTTGTGCAAGCTAACTAATATAATGATTTCATGGGCTCTGTTTTTCATTCATTGGGGCAATATTCAGCAACATTCAAAAATGAATATCCCGTTATGAGACTTTCATTTAGAGCTTGTGCCATATCAAAATAATATCCATATGTGAGGCACTAATAATGCTAGTGCTTGTCTATGCCAGCCCTTATACTGCCCTGTTCTCCATTGCACACGAATAATTGTCAAAATGCTGCTCATCCCTGGTGCCTAGTGGCACCCCGCAGCCTCCGATTGCTGTTCCCCTTGACTTTTGTCCTTTCCCTGCTGTCTGGTGCCCTCGCCTCCGATGGCTGCCCTCGCTGAAAAAAGAAAATGGTCCCTCGGTCACTGTCTTACCCAAAAAAAAAGTCCCTCCCTGATCTGACCCCACCCCAGGGATCAACAAATTTCAAAATAAAGTACTTGTCCAGGACAACTGGCCCTACCAAAAATGGTAGTCCCATTGTTGGGAATGGTAGTCCATGGTCAGAAGGCTATATTTTGAGTGAAATTACAAAGACAATGTAGCAACAAAAGACTTGGTGTGGGGATTGTATTATTAATACTAGGTAGATATAGAACATTAGGAAACAGGAAAAATAATTTATAAATGAAATGTTTTCCCCTCGTTTCCTTCTCTCGCACTCACCATACTACACAACCCATCCCACGCCACGTTCCGCACCATTTTCCAGAGATGGCAGTGAAGTAAATAGGTTTTTATATAGTATATATTTATTTTCAGTGATTTTTTCAATCATCAACTTTGTTGCATTCTATATGGTCAAATTGATTGACATGACCCTACAGCCTGATTCTCCCCCCCCCCCAAGATCTCCTCGTCCCCCTCCTCTTAGAGTCACTTTTCTTTTCCTTTTAAATTAAATCTGTTTGTTTGATTTCACTTCTTTTTAAGTTCTGTTACTAGGTGTCACTGAGGACAGACTGAAATAAAGGCAAAGATCTGCTCCTAAATGCACCTTTCTGACTTCAAATTTAATTAGTCACTTCAGCAGTGCTAAAGAGACAAGTCCACTCTCTACACGACCACCCACTGACAAGCTGTCTTCACGTATGCCACTCATACAGCGTGCAGTTTCACCCGTCCACAGCTCACCACAGCAATTAGCTGCCATGAAATTGGCAAAATACCCTTGAGTGACAGGTAGCTTACAGTTTGCAATATGCAGACTGCTCTGTCACTTCAAGTGTCGCGGCTGCTGCAGTGGCTGGGTGGGAGCTACTGGGAAGGCTGCAACACTGTCTAAACTGCACTCGCTCCCAGTGCTGCTCCAGAATGGCAACTCCCTGAAAAACATGTGATGCAACTCTTCCCCAGCTTGCTCTGTCATGTGAACTCCATGGCAGCAAGCAACCTCACTACCTATCTGATGACACTTAGTGGCAATGAACAGTGTAGGACCTGTAGATAAAAACAAACCAAAAAAAAAACCCAGACAGCCTGAATTAATTTGGTTGTCCATGGGATAGCCTCTGGCTCAGTTGATGCTTGTCCCCGTCAGTAGACTGGTAGCCCGGGACAAGGGACTACTGGATTTGTCGATCCCTGCCCCACCCCCACCCCGACCTCCCAGTCAGCACCCACAACCCTGTACCCATCAACAACCCCCCCACACACACACACAACACACACACACACACACACAACACTGAACAGGTCCCAGGGTGAAGATCCACTCTCTGATCGTTGATTGCTGCTGGAGAGAGGCATATCCAGGATTTGGTTGGGGGATCCAAATATTTCTAGGGGGTCCTGGGGCATGCTCCCTCAGAAAATTTTGAAAATTTAGGAGTTAATTGGTGAAGTTTAGTGCATTTTTAGGAAATAACTGTTGGGTTACAAAATGCTTTAAAATTCAAGTCAGTCTAATCCCGCCCCACTCATAGGTCTTTGGAGTCTTATTCTTCATCTCTGCCTAGTAAGTTTCTCCCAATATGTTCACAAATCACCCACATATTTTTCCTCTGACCTGCCCAATTTCTTACAAACTTACATTCTTGGAACTCCTAATAAGGCTGTACAGTAATTTTATTTTCAATTTTCATTCTCCCCCCTTTCTTCTCCTTCCATTAACCCTACCTCTGCCTCCTGCCACCTGATTAGCGCCTGCTATTCTCTGCCTGCACTTCACTTCAATTCCCTCCCTTTTTCCATCCACTCTGCTCCTTCCCTTCACTCCTCTCTCATCCATGTTTGTCTGGCTACAATTCCACACTCATCTATTATTTATTCTCCCTAACCGCTGAATTGCCTCTTCAAACCCCAGGAAATCTTACTGTATTCTGACATATGCAGTATGGTCTCACCATAGGACTGCTCCGGAGCTGAAATGGTTAATAGAGCCTTAGCTAATGATGGAATGCTAGGCTCAAGCTTGATTTTCAAACCACTGTCCCTGGAATACATTTTGCAACCGTCAGAATCTTTACTCCGCTTGCCTAAGTAAAATGCTTTGGAGAGCTCTCCTTCACCTTTCTTGAAGATTTTATTTTCTCATTTTTTTCAAGTACTGTTTATTTCTTTTCATTTTTAAAGCACTGTCCTTGGTTTTACAGATAGATTAGTCTAGATTTAGTGTTATTCCGGTAAGTTTTTCAGTTCCTTGCCAGTTCATCACAACCTGGAAGAAACTGAACCTTTGTTTTTACTTTATCAGGTAAATCTCTTTAAAATCGACTTCTCTGGCCCGGTTTCTTATTTATATTCAATTTGTGAAGGGAACCGGGGTAACTCTCGGTTCTTTCATCGGTCGCTGAACCAACCGCTAAAGAAAAAAAAAGAGAAGTCCTTTGTTTGTTAGTGTACGTATCTGACTCAGAGAAACACGATTTTCTCTTATGTTATGTCACTATCCAAGAAAAGAACCGGCCCGATGGGTTTTCAGCATTGTACAGAGTGTGGTGAACCATTTCCTGAAGCTGACCCGCATTTAATTTGTGTTTTCTGTTTAGGGTTTGACCACCGTAACGCAGATTGTGAAATTTGTAAAAACTTTCCCCAGTCGATGCTTGATAGGTGGTTGAACCGACTGAGGGAAAAGATGTCCAATAAGGCTGCTGACCCAGCTTCAGATAAACAGACTTCTTCTCACTCTAAGGAAAAACCCAAGGAACTGGACAAACAACCCACTGACAAGGGTGAGGGTTCCTTAGGTAGAAAGCGTACCACAGAGCCTGCCACTGAACCGGGCAACATCTGCTAAAAAGAAAAAGAAGGAGAAGCACTCGGTAAAAGGACCCGCAACTGACAAATCTGCCCATTCCTACCACTGAGGAGATTGCTAACGCCATCAGGATAATTCAGTCACTGTATATTGGTACCTCGGTTCCAGTTCTGGCCTGGTTCACAGCATTCACTGGTTCAAACTTCGGGTTCCTCCTCAGTTCCCAGTTCCTTTGAACATTACCCTGATATTTATGGTGATGATGAAGGGGATGATGACGATGAGGATTTTGGGGAGCCCCTTGAATCGAATGTTTCCCCTGATCTTCAGCGCCCTGACTCCCCTGATAAGGGGCCTGAGGATTTTACCTCCCATTTTGCTTTCACTAAGCAAGTGGCTCAGACTCTAGACCTCTTCACTCAGGAATCCACAGAGAATGAAGTGGGACCAGATTACATGGAAATGATGGATGTACCAGCACCTAATAGATTGTTACTTCCCATACATAAGTCCCTAAAGAGACAAGCCAGTAGGATTTTACAAACCCACACTTTCATCCCTCCAGTGGGCAAGAAGATGGATAGGAAATATTGGGTGGCCAAGGTTGGAGCTGAGTTCTTTTTCGTGCATCCCAGTCATGAAGGGGTGGTGCAGGCTGCTGCATGTGATAAGGCAGGCATTCCCCTGGCATCTCACCCACCTGATAAAGACTCCAGGAAAATGGATTCTATGCTCAAGAAAGTCTTACCTGGGTTCTTCTCTGGCCATTAGGCAGGCCACTTGCATGGCTTATGTTTCCAGAAACCAGAAGAGTCTCTGAAATACAGTTTTGGAGATTGGTAAGGCCTGCCCTGCTCCCATGGCATCTGACCTACCTGAAGCTGGGAAAAGAGGCATAGAGGCTTCCAAGTACCAGTTTCGGATGGCAGTAGATGCCATTTACATTGCAGCCCGACTAATGGCAACTTTAGTGTCCCTATGGAGATTTGCTTGGCTAAGGGCCACTAATCTATTCCGGGACACCCAGGCGAAGGCCTTGGATTTTCCTTGTGAGCCCACATCCCTCTTTGATGAGCAAACAGAGGCCTACATGAAAAAGATGGATGGGTACAAGGTGGCTTACAAGAGTGCTGCTGCTAAGGAAAAGGCAGCAACACCTCAGAAGTACCAGAGTAAATGGGGTAGGGGTAGAACCCACTACATACCTTTCTTCCACACTCAACCTCTCCCAGCCTATCAGCCGCAGAGAGGGTACTTCAGAGACAGGGCAGAAGGGGCAGCAATCGAGCTGGCCCCAGTTCCCAGCCAAGTACACAAGCAAAGAAGACCCTCTGAAGGACTGCTAACTGCCTCCAGGCTTGGAAATCAATCACCACAGATAAGTGGGCCCTGAAGGTAGTGAGCCAGGGTCTTGCTCTCAGCTTCAGAGTCTTATCCAGGCTGAGGGCAAGAGTTTTCAGACCTGCCATCCCCATCAGAAGTAGTTCTATTGGAGGTGGAAGAAAAACTCCTTCAGGAGAAGACAGTGGAGCCTGTTCCCTTGGCCCAGAAGGGAAAGGGATTCTACTCAAGATACTTCCTCACTCTAAAGAAAACGGGAGTGGTGACCCATACTAGATTGTGACATTTAAACAGGCATTTGACAAACCAAAGTTCAAAATGGTCACTCTGGCTACCATTCTCCCTTCACTCAGGCAGGGAGACTAATTGGCTTCCCTGGACTTAAAAGATGCTTACTTCCACATTCCTGCCAGGCAATCCCACAGAAAGTACCTCAGGTTCAGATTGCCAACAGGCCATTACCAGTTCAGAGCCATGACTTTTGGCCTGACTTCTGCTCCAAGAGTGTTTACAAAGTGCCTAGCAGTAGTGGTAGCACACTTAAGGAGGCAAGGAGTTGTAGTCTTCCCGTACCTGGATGACTGGCTAGTGGTAGGCCAGTCCCCCCAGCAGGTCAGAGATGCACTGACCACCACTTAGGATACCCTGCATTCCTTAGGCTTCCTGGTAAACAAAAAGAAGTCAGTGCTGAGACCAGTTCAGCTCCTAGAATTTATAGGAGCAGAACTGGACAAACTACGAGGAAAGGCATTCCTTCATCGGGAGAGTGGACAGCCTCGTACAGTTGGGGCACTTTCCAGCTGCATATTCTCAGACCAGTAATGCACTTTTGCCAGCTGTTGGGACACATGGCTGCACCAACAGCAACAATGCCAGGTTCCTGATGAGGGACATCCAGTTCCATCTCAGATCTCACTGGTCACAGAGAAGAAATTCCCTGGCAAAGATGGTGCCAATCACAGGAACTCTTCTTCAAGCACTCCAGTGGTGGCAGGAAAAGGACAACCTCAGAAAAAGGTGTGCCTTTCCTTCAGCAGCCACCATAAGCAGTGCTAACAACGGATGCCTCCCTCCTAGGATGGGGTGCCTGCTTGGGGAGCACATCGCACATGGTACTTTGCTTCAGCAGGAGTCTCTACCTCACATAAACCTGCTGGAACTCAGGACAGTTTACCTAGCCATTCAGTCCTTTGCCTCAATGCTCCAGGGCAAGGTGGTTCAAGACAGAGCAGACAATACAACCACAATGTATTACATCAACAAGCAAGGGGGCACAAGGTCATCCCCCCATCTCCCAGGGAAGGACAGTGTCCTTGCAGATGCCCTCAGCAGGATCAGCCAGAATCACCATGAGTGGTCATTAAACAGGCAAATTCTTCAAATTGTGTTCAGAAGGTGGGGCACCCCAGAGGTGGACCTCTTCGCAGCCTCAGACAATCACCAACTGCCACAGTTCTTTTGCAGACCTCCTGCAGCGGGCATAGTGCCTCTGGATGCACTGCTGTTGGACTGGACAGGGAAGTTTCTGTATGCCTTCCCTCCATTTCCCCTGTTACCCAGAGTACTGAACAAGCTCAGGGTTCAGCCAACGACAGTGATCCTCGTAGCTCTAAACTGGGCCAGGCATCCATGGTATCCACTGCTTCTGACCCTGTCAGTATCCAGACCAATCTCCCTCCCCAGAACTGACCTTTTCACAGGGCAGGATACTTTACCACAATCTCCAGTCCCTCGGTCTCAAGGTTTGGCTCTTGAGGACCTAGAGTATGCTGATCTATACCTCTCTGAAAGGGTTCTGGAGGTCCTCAGAGTTTCTAGAAAACCCTCTACTAGGAAAACGTATACCTCTATGTGGAAGAGGTTTTCTGTTTGGTGCCAGCAAAAACATAGACTATAGCCAGGGTGGTTTGCCAGTCATTTTGGCACACCTTCATTCCCTCAGCCTCAGGCCATCTACCCTTAAGGTACACCTGGCAGTGGTCTCTGCTTGCCTTTCAGTGGGAAAGAGTTCATCACTGGCTGCTAACCAGGTATTCAGAACGTTTTTCAAAGGTCTGTTACACTTGCATTCCCCACACAGGGAGACAGCTCCTGCATGAGACCACAATATATGCATTGGCCAGCTAATGCAGCCACCCTTCAAACCCATGTCTTCAGAGGGGCTAAAATATGTGACATGGAAGACAGTGTTCCTGATAGCTATCACCTCAGCCAGGAGAATTCGTGAGTTTTAGACCTTGTCCGCAGAGCCAAATTACATCTCAGTCCATAGGGACAAGGTAGTTCTTAGGACTAACAGGAAGTTTCTCCACAAGGTAGTGCCGGACTTTCACCTGAATCAGTCCATCACTTTGCCAGTCTTTTTCACTGACCATTCCAGTTCAGGGGAACGTAGGCTGCATAGCCTAGATGTCAAGAGGGCTATCAGTTACTACTTGGATCATACTAAGAATCCTAGGCAGGATAGTACTCATCTCTTCCTGACTTATGGAGAGGTGGGTAAGGGCAAACCTGCTTCAAAGAGGACCATTGCATGATGGTCTGTTGCCTGTATTCAGTTCTGCTACAGCAAAGTAGGCAAAGAGCCTCCTGTGGGCCTTAGGGCCCACTCTACAAGGGGTACAGCTGTTTCTATAACAGCTGCAAGAGATATTCCTTTGTTGGAAATCTGTAAAGCAACTACCTGGAAAACTGTTAACACATTTATCAGACACTATAGCCTGGATACCCAGGCCAGAAGTGATGCCATATTTACTAGCACTTGTTTCCTAAATAGACTCTCTGCCATCCTCCAAAGGTACTGCTTGGGTAGTTTGCATATATGTGAATACAGTAAGATTTCCTGGGGTTTGAAGAAAAAATTACTTACCATAGTAATCTTGTTTCTTCCAAGGGAATCTTAATGTATTCTGAGCTCCCACCCTACCTTCCCTACTAGAACCTATGAGTACTGCACTACAGCTGTCCATGCTATTTGAAACGTGTGTGTTTCTTGATTGGGGCATTTGTGACTTGAGTTTTAGTGATGCTCACACTTTTAAATAAAAGGGGATTGTTTGTTTTTTGGGGGTGTTATTTATTAGGATAGTTCAGATAGCTTGTTATTATGCATGTTCCGTAAGAATCTGACGGCTGCAGAATGTAGTCCAGGGTCAATGGTTTGAAATCCGAGCTCAAGCCTAGCATTACATCATTAGCATAGGTTCTATTAACCATTTCGGCTCCGGAGCAGTCCTATGGTGAGACCATACTGCATATATGAGAATACAGTAAGGTTCCTTTGGAAGAAACAAGATTACTATGGCAAGTAATTTTTTCTTGCTTCATGTATTGCTGAAGTGGCAGCCCTACTCCTTTTTGCATATACTGTAACTAATCTATTTATTGTAAATACTGATCTATAAGTGCTGTGTTTATCGTACATTGTAAATGTTCAGTTCTATTTGTCCTGACAATCTGTAAATGCTTTGTATATGCTCGGTTATTTGTCTCCCTTTTACCCCTCCCCCAGGACGCATCTGGAAACGAGCTGCTATTCAGCTCAGTATGTCTTTCCTGGTGAAACTTTTGAAATAAATTACTAAGTCTGTAAGAAAGGGGCAGGTCAGAAGATTTCCCCCAGCCTTGTTCTGTATTCATTTTTTGCCTTTCACTCTGTCTGTTGATTCCGTCACAAACATTTCTGTAATTTGACCCAAATCTTTCTTCTGGCCTCAGTGCCAATTGCATTTTACATTGACTATATTTCTCATTTTCCTACTGCTGTCTTAATCAGCAGTAGCACCCACTCTCCATGAATATTGTCTTTATTTTCCCCTGCCTTGTTCTTTATCTTTGCCTTCCCTGTTTCTCCCTACTGTGTTCCATGAATGTTCTCTTTCCTCTGAACTGCCCACTTTCCTACAAATATACATTGGCAGTCCTAATTAGGCTGTACAATGAATATCCTTATTTTTCCCCTGCCAGCCTTGTTCTGTATTCATCTTCTGTGCCTGTTGATGAAACATTGGATTTGACCCAGATTCTCAGACCTCAGTGTACCCACTGCAAAATTTCTATATGCCATATGTATTTCAAGACCCTGCAGTTGTCCTCAGCAGCAGCCCCCACCACACCTCAGTTTAATTTTCCTTTTTTTTTTTTCTTTCCCGCCCCAATCATCTCCATTCCTGATTGACTGTCAGGCTTAAAATCTACTTTTATTTTCCACTGACTTTCACTGCCTGTAGTTTAAACTGGTGGTAATTTCTGCAGCGGCCTCTGGGCTAGACTGTTGTACTTTATGGTGGGGACTCTTACACCATCTTTCGTGAAGTTTTTCTGCCCCCAGCTGTGATGACCACCGATGCCTAGCCACAGGAAGAGTGACGCAGATGACCGGACTGTCAGGGTGACTGAATTTAATTTAATATGCTGCTGCAAGAACCAGAAGAGCCCAATCATACTCTCACGCACACCACCATGTCACTGACTCGTAGCGGGAAAGTGACCGAGTCATGTGAGTCTGCATGCTGTGCTCTTCAGAAACTACCACATGGCCACCCTTTTCAAATTCATCTGACCAGTGTCAGTAGTGGACCATCGATGTTCCAAGGCTCCTCGTCTGTCCCCTGCAGGAGGCAGGGCTCACTGCTGCATATTCATGAGCCAGCAACCGCCTCTGTCTCACTAGCGCAGAACACTTTAAATTGATCATTTTGCCGACACTGACCCATGACTGCTGTGAGTAAAATGCATCAAATTAGCAGTTTTGGCAAGCAGGGGAAGGGAGGATAAACAAATCAGAGTTTGGCAAGGGGGGGGAGTTTAAAGAATGCAGTTTAAGTGGGGGGGGGGCTCCGTGCACCCAGGAACCCCTCCCCCGGCTGTGCCTATGTTGCTGAAACAGCTGACTGCTATATGATAAACTAAGGTAAGTGTATTTCAATGGGGTTTTCAACGTTGGTGTGTAACTTTCCAATTTCTGCATATTTTTACAACAGATTTTCAACATGGCATTTTTTTTATCTATTTATTTAAAACTTTTACCAGGAGGGCACACTGAGCAGAGTACTGCTCAATTCCAGGTGCAGTATGGGGAAGGAGGACAGAGAGAAAATATACATACAGTATATATAGAGTACAATAGTGCAACATGAACATACACAGGTAAATGTTATAAGAAGCATAGCAAATAAGTAATTACATATCAACACATGAGGTATGGCTGCATTGCAAGGGAAGCAAAACAAAAAAATCAAGGTCGGTTCCGGTTCAAGGATAGTGGCAGACACATCTTAGCCACATGCACAGGTTGAAGAGAAGTGTGCTTTGATGAGGTAGCTGAGGTGCTGAGATGGGGGGGGGGCTTTTTGAGACCCCACTTCTTAAACGATGTCAGTGGAATTACGCAAATCCGGCCAAAAGACGATTTCACAGTCACTTGGTGAAATCACCTTTCGGACAGAATTTAAAAATTTTTACCATCCTTGTTCATGAGGTGGGGTTATAAGATAGCTATGTTGAAAATTTGGGGAAAGAAATGTGTAGAAATGGCAAAGTTATGCGCATACCTTGAAATTTTGCTACGCTCACTCATAACTTTGGCAATTTTAAATATTTTGACCCCACATTTTCAACATAACCTTCTCTTTACACCACCTCATGAATGTGACAGCTGTCATTTATTGAACCCTGACGAAACTGTGATCTTACCTGTGTCAGTCTTCACCATTCATCACTATTTGAGGTACTATGTCAGAGCTAGGACCCTGCGGGGGACTTTTTTTTTTCTTTTTTCATGGGCAGACCCGACGCAAGGCCGGTGCCACCCTCAAGGCTGACGTTCCACATGGCTCTTGAGGGTTGGCAGTTAGCCGTCGTCAACTCTGCCCCAACCCCAGTTCCTTTTCTCCCGCCGTTGAGTGAGGATCCTGTGTGCGAGACTGCAGCTTTGCAGCCTAGTCCGTCGAGTATTTTTAGTATTTGCCTTAGTTCTGCTCTCTGCTTGATGCCACTTCAAAATTCTAGTAAGATCTTTCCTTTTTATTAAGCAGCGTTGAGTACTGTATTTTGTTTTCTTTCTCGTCCAGTCATGTCTCGTCCAGGGGGCAAGAAGACGTCGAAGGCTGGGTGGCCCCTCATGCGTCGGTGCCCCTGTGGACGCCTTTACTCTGTAACGGACCAGCATGAACGTTGCCTCTCCTGCCTTAGCCCCAAACATGATATGCATAACTGCAATATTTGTTTCTCCATCGACCGCCATGTCATTAAAAACCGCGCGATGAAGGTTGGACATACGCCGCTGACTTTTGGAGGTCTAATTCGCAGTCGCCGGGCCAAGGCCAGGACTCTCAGCCCTTCCTCCGGGTCCCCTCCCAGTCCTATACGGCCCGTGGAGGAGGGAACCCTCGCCTCTTCTAGCCTTACTGCGTTGGGGGTTTCTTCCACGGTGCAGGAGGCCCAGGCTGCCCCCCTTGGGGGTCGGTCGGGGGGCACCGCCTCGGCAGTCGCTACTTCAGTAGCAAAGGCTCCCTCAGTGTCACGTTCCAGGTCCCTCGGGACCGGGTCAGCAACATCTTCGGCGCTGTCTCATAGCGTAGCTCTTGGTTCCGGCGCTGTTCATGGCGCATGGGCTTTGAGTGCGACGCTGCGGTCGGCGTCGGGCTTGCTCTCAGTGCCGCCATCGCCCCGATTCTGCGAGCGTCAGGGTTCTCGGTGGCATTGGGTTGCAGTTCTGAAGTTTTGGGCCTGGTTCTGGTCCGCGCCGCGCGTGGCATGGGGGCAGGAGCCAGCGCTGTCCCAGTTCTCAGTGCTGCCGCAGCACCGGGATGGGGTCGGTGCTATGCTCAGGATGCGCTTTATTCGTGCCGTCAGGCGCGGGGGTGTCAGCACCGGACGCGATGCTGCACTGCACGGCACCCACCATTCAGGGAGAGCTGAGTTGATGCTCGGGGTCGTGCCCAACTCCGGTGTTGTTCACGACACCAGGGTGTGTGTCTGCATCGGGCATGGTGCTGTGCTTACTTCTGGGGCCATTGGAAGTGTCGAGTCCAAGGCTGCCCGGCCTCGGGGTCCTGGAACTGGAGGGGTCTGTGGGGTGATCTGGCATCGGACCTCGGAGCCTACCTCTTCGGAGGCAGATTCTGAGTATGATCCAGATTGGCTATGAATCTTCAGATCCTTCTGTCTCCAGCACCTTGGCCCCGACTCAGCCTCCCTCTGGGATTCAGCTCTTGCCGGTAGATCTCAGGGTCATGGAGTCTGACCAGCCAGCGGTGGTGCCTGTGACTACTGCTGAGCAGCCTGAGCGTGACTGTTTCTTCAGCAGTGGTACCTCCCTCCTTGGTGTGTTTGGACAGCCCAAGTTTGGGGCAGCCCGGGGCGTATCAGGAGGGGGTGGGTACGGTTCTCTGGGTGGACTCCTTAGAGACTGTTCGGAGGTGCCAGTTGCCTAGGTTGGTGGCTAAGAGGATGAAGTCCCTCTCTGACTCCGAAGGGTTGAGAGGTAGGGGTGTGGCGTAGTGAGCCCTTCCTAGAGCCCAGCCAGGTTCTGGTAGGAGCAGAAGCGCAGGCCCTCGACTTACCCTTGAGGAGTCCTAGAAGGGGACTTTTACTTCTGAGGTTAGGGGCCATCCTTCTGGACTCACACGCTCCTGGTCACCTCCCGGGGGGATTTCTTCTTTTGGGCAGAACTCTGACTATTCCAACCCGGTTGAATGGCTGTTAGCTGCAGCAGCCTTTGGTTCCCCCTCCTTACAGAGGGTTTCCTGTTGGCCTCCCTGCCCTGACAGAGACTGTTCTCCTGTTGCAGGGAGCCTGTCCCCCAAGCCTCTGTTTCCATCCCAGGTAGTCTCAGGTATTCCCGGTCCTCGCGGGCCTCTTACCTGGGAACAGTTCAGAGGTTCGGCTGCACATTTTCCCACCTACCTCCATGCCCAGGACCAGCAGGTGTTTCACTACACTCCCGTGCAGCCAGACCCTGAACCTGGGAGCTCGTCATCCTCCTCTTCTCCCTCTACTGAAGGAGAGGAACCTTCGGTCCACATCTCTCCAGTGTCTGATCTGTCCTCATATCAGTGCTTCCTTGTGAGGATGCTGGACGAGCTTCACCTGACCCCGGTCCCAATCAGCAATGCTGAGCATCTGACGCATGCCTTTTTGGGTGAATACAATGCGGCCCACCTGGTGACTCCCACCTGGCCTATTCCTTTTCAGATGGCGTCACATCGGCTCTGGCTATGTCCTTTTTCCACAGTGCCAGCCCCAAGGGACCTATGCCAGTGGTATTGCGCTCCTCCTGGGTCTCCAGGTTCTCTGCCTCATTCCCCTTTGGGATTGACCTCCCTGGACACCCCCTCGTGGCCTCGCACCCCTTACCATGACTGCCCTCCGGATTCTGGCTCTGCGGATTTCGACTTATGGGGGAGGCGAGTGTTCTACTCAACACGGATCTCTCTGTCAATTTCAGCACATCAGGCCCACTATGCAGCCTATGACAGGTTCTTGTGGTCCAGGCTAGGACAACTCCTAGCCTCAATGCCTGATTCGGAGGAAACCAGGCAAGCCATTGCCCTCTTTGCACAGGGCCTGAAGCTAGCAAGGCATCAAGCAAAGGCATCTTATGATGCCAGTGAGGTAGCATTCAGAGTGGTAAGGACAGCGATCTGCCTTCTGCGCATGGCATGGCTTCACCTATCCCAGTTGTCACCCCTGGCCTGGCGTAGGGTGATTTACTCCGCCTACCTGAGAACCCATCTCTTCTCCCAACGGGTGAGACGGTGGCTCTCAGGGCACCTTCCTTCCCCCACTGGGGGATCCCCGTCTCACCCAGACCAGTCTCACACCTCTCCAGGCCTGTAAGGGTTCTCTCCTGCAGTGTCTCACACACTGTGGGCTAAGGGCTTAGTCTCTTAGGGTGCTTCAGGGCCCCCCTCTCGGAGGGGGGGCTTGGTACTCACTCAAATAGTGATGAATGGTGAAGATTGACACAGATAAGATATGAAAATTACGTACCTACCGTAATTTTTGATCTTTCTGTGTATCTTCACCATTCGTCACTAAATCCCACCCTTCTTCCCCTGGGGCCTCAGTCTCTGGACTCACTTCTCCCCTGTGTGTGTCTTTCCTTCTCACTCTCCTCTCCTTGGCGCAGGTGAGGACTGTGGAGACACACAGGGTGAATTCTATTGAGGCTTATAGGGGATTAGAGGGGCCACCCCTTCTCTTCTTCCTTATCCAGGGAGTTGCAGAGTGGAGGGGGGGTGTCCTCTTTTCTCTCCCCCCCTTTTCAACATTTTTTATTGTTTGTGAGCTCAGAATTCAAGCCCACATCTTTCTTCTCTAAGCCTTTGGCTGTTAAAATTTTTCCTCCTTATTTGGGAGGGAGAGGGGAAAGTTGAGACACACCCTCAGTCTGCACTCCCTAGTTGGTTGATCTTAAGACCTAGGCTGCCTTCAAGTCATTTCTTGCAACTGAACTTTATGTCCACGTCTGGACTTTATCTCCTGAAAAGGATAAAGTGCAACTCCATTCCTGAGGATGTGCTACTCCTTCCCCTTATCTTTCCTCCTTTTTCCTTCTCCTTCCAGAGATTGGGGCCCCCTCTCCCCAATTTCCTTTGTTAAGTCTCCTTCTTCTGTCACCTTAGTCGTTTATTTCTCCTTTTTGTTGATTCTTCTTTTCCTTTTATCTATTCCTTAGGCTCTTTTGCCTCAGCCCACCCTTCCTTCCAAACACTCTCCAGCATGTCAGAACTGGGACTGGAGCAGAGTCGATGACGGCTAACTGCCAGCCCTCGAGCACCATGTGGAACGTCAGCCTTGAGGGCGGCGCTGGCCCTTCATCGGCTCCACCCATGAAAAAAAGTCTCCAACGGGGTCCTAGCTCTGGCATAGTATCCCAAATAGTGATGAATGGTGAAGATACACAGAAAGATCAACAATTACAGTAGGTGGGTAATTTTCATTTTTCGCACCTGTGGCATATAATGGCGTTGCATTGGCAGGGAATCACATTTTAGCGAGGCTCATGAGGTGGGGTAATAAGAAGCCTATGCTGAAAAGTTCATTCCTGTTTTAATAGAAATGCAAGTGCAGAGCCCTCTGGGCCCTGCGTTTCCACAGCAACATATATGTATGCATCTTACAAAGGATGGAAACTGAACTCCCACATACAAATGAAGTGACAGTTATACTTTCTAAAAAAGTAAGGAAATTAATTGCAAAAAGCTGTATTAATGCAACATTTAGGGTTCAGGCTAAAGTGACAAAAGTAGGGAAATGTGGCTTTAGGGTTTCCAACCCTAAAACCCAACCCCCAGTCCTGAAGCAAATTGGGGGTGCAGTCTTCCTTGGGGTTGTCAACCATAAAGCTCACCCATTACATACACTCCAGAAACATGCACACCTAATGGGGTGAACCTCAGGGTTGACAGCCCCAAGGAAGACTGCATCCCTGATTTGCTTCAGGGTTGGGGTGGGGTTTTAGGGTTGGAAACCCAAAGCCACATTTCCCTACTTTTGTTGCTCTACCCTGAACCCTAAACATTGCATTAACATAGGTTTTTGCAGCGAATACATATACATATAATATTTCTGTATTCTATGTGTGTGTGTGTGTGTATACATATATGTGTGTGTGTGTGTGTGTGTATATATATATATATATATATATATATATATATATATTAATTGCAAAAACTCCATTAATGCATCAGTTAGGGTTCTATTACAGCAACAAAAGTATGAACATTCTGTGTTAGGGTTCCCAACTCTACCACCCCACCCTCCGCACACCAGCAGGCATCTGGGTGTGCCTTGGAGTTGTCGGGCCTAACTCTTACCCCATTCCATGTGTAGAGAAGCTGAGATGGTACAGTATAGGAGAATGGGATGAGAGGTAGGCCCGACGACCCCAAGGCACACCTCAACACCTGTTGGTGTGTGTGGAGGGTCAGGTGGGGTGGTAGGGTTGGGAACCCTAACACCGAATTTCCATACTTTTGTCACTGTAATAGGAACCCTAACTGATGCATTAACTGAGTTTTTTGCAATGAATTTCCTCACTTTTTGAGATTGTATAATAGTATCCTTATTTTACTGTGGGAGGGCAGGGTCCTTTGGACCCTGTGCTCCGATCCCTCCGTAGAGGCGCATATGTATGTAGATGTGGGGGCCCTGCGCTTCCACATGTCGAACAACAGTAACCAAATTGTCAGCATAGCCATCTTATTACCCAACCTCATGTCCCCCGGTACAGAGAAATTGGGAAATGCAAGGCAAAATGTAATTATGCGCAACTGCAACGCCATTCTACACCATAGATGCGAAAACACATTTCAGGCAGAATGTGAAAAATGACAGCTATACTGTTCATGAGGTGGTGTGAAAAATGGCTATGTTGAAAATTTGGTGGCAAAATATTGAAAATTGCCAAAATTACGCACATGTGTAGGAAAATTTAAACGACCGCGTGTAACTTGGGCATTTTGGGGTATTTTGCACCAAATTTTCAACATGGGCTTTTTGGGACACCACCTCATGAACACTAGCATAGTTACTTCATTACTCTCCTCCGAAAGGTGATTTCATGCAGCGACCGCAAAATCTCCTTACAGGTCCGATTAATGAAATGACAGTGACATTGTTCGTGAGGTGTGGTCCCAAGATGCTCATGTTGAAAATCTGGTGCAAAAATACCTAAAAATGGCCAAGATATCAACATAAGTTCAGAATGCCATTGACAGCCATTATACTGCACTTACCTTGATTCTTCAGTTCGCGGTTCGGCTTTGAAGTGTGCAGATGTGTCCCAATCCACAGAAGATGACAGAAGACCATCTCCGGTGGTAGGTATAGGGCAAGGGTGGTGGGTTGCTCAGTGGAAGGGTTGGGATGGGGACGGGGGAGACGACGGACCGTTTTCTTTTTTACAGGATTTAAAAAAAAAAAAAAGATGTTTGGGGACAGTTTTCTTTTTTTTTTGACGGTTAGACAATTATTTCAGGACACTGGGAGTGGGCTGCCCAGTGTCCCACAGTGCTGGGGGTTGGGGTGGATTTCAGGTTGCTGACACAGGGATTAGGCATCCCGATGTCGGCAACTTTAAATGAAACAACGGACTTTGAGGGGGGGGATCCCGGTGTCAGGGAACAAAAGAGAATAAGGGGGGCTTCAGAATGCCAACACGGGGACTGAGCAGCCATATTTTTAACAAGGGGCTTTTTGTGGGGTGGGGCATCTAGCACCAGGGGTGGGCATCCTGGTGTCGGAATTAACTAACTATTTTGGGACACTAGGGTTGGGCTTCCCAGTATCCACACTACTTTTGGGGGGGAGGGGCTACATGTCGACACAGGGATTGGGCACCCCGATGTGAGCAGAAACAGTTTTTTTATATTAAAACGTGCCTTGGCTTCCTTGGAAACAGTAAAAGGAGAAAACCTCCTTTTATTAGGTAAACACCAACAGGTGTTTCCCTAAATGGGGGCTGAGGAATCGTATCCTGATGTCACTTTGGCCAAAAAATGGCCAAAAAAGGTTTTTTGTTGGATTTTTTCATGGGCTGTTTTTCTTTTTTCTTAAGTAGTGCCGCAAATTTGTGGCAGTTTTCATGAAAAGTGATACAAATTTGCCGCAGTTTTCATGCAACAGTGCCATTAGTTGAGCAACAACTGCCGCAATCCGGGGAGTTGATACCCATCTCCAGCCAGGGGTAATGGTCAGATGTCTCCTAGGTACATCAGCATGGAGAGACACTGACCGCATTGCTAAAATTGTTCACAAAGCAGGAGAAAACATTGATGTCCTAGTACACATAGAGACTAATGATCTCGCCAGCCGGTCAGTTGTGGAGACCAAGGAACACCTGACCAGGCTGGGTGACAAACTATCATGTATTTCGTCAGCATCTCCTTCTCTGAGATCCTGCCAGTCTGGGAGAGGGAGCAGATGGACGGAAGGTCAGAGAAGGGAGATAGGGAGCTAAACACGTGGCTCAAGGGCTGGTGCCAGGAAAAAGGACACAGATTTGTAGGGAACTGGCAACAGTTCTGGGAGCGAAAGTTCTTTAAATTTGATGGACTGCATCTGACTAAGGAGGAGTCAGTGCATTGGGGCAGAAGTTTGACGTCTTTGCAGAATATTTAAACTTGGAAATGGGAGGGTGCAGCACTCCACCCATAAATTGAATGGAAGAACACCCCTCCCCCTCAACTAGTGGTCAAACAGGGATTCAGCATGTTTGCAGTTCATTTGCATCACCAGGTAAGAAAAAAGGTTTGTCTCCCACACTGACGTGGGGTAATGCCAAACCTCACCCAACAACTAACACACCAAAATCTGGCCAATGGAAAATCATGCACAAATGCTCACAGCCTGGGAAATAAGATCCCAGACCTGCAGGCACTAATGTCAGAGGCTAAACTGGACATAGTAGCAATTAGTGAGGCGTGGTTTACCAGTAACCACATTAGGAGACTTCAGTACCTGGCTATATGTATTGTTCAGAAGAGACCAAGGTGCAAAAGGGGGAGGAGGGCCCTGTATGTCAATGAGAATATCAAAGCTACAGAAATTCAGAATATACATAAGGAGCCAGAAGAACTGTGGGTCACCCTGGAAACAGGAAATGGGACAGCCATAAGAACTGGGGTTGTCTACAGGCCCCCAGACCAGGGGAGGACATAGACACATTACTGTTAGAAGATATACAAAACATGACAGCTAAAGGGGAGGTTCTGATAATGGGAGACTTCAACATGCCGGATACAGATTGGTCAATACCAGCAGGAACATCTGCCAGAACTAGACACATAGTGGATTCCCTGCAGGAGGGCCTCAAACAACTGGTACAGCAACCCACAAGAGACAGGGCTATCCTAGATCTAGTACTGACTAACAAGGAAGGGATCACAGATCTCCAGGTAGAAGGTCACCTGGGGCCAGTGACCATCATATGGTATGGTTCAATTTGGCTACTACATCTAAATCATCCCATTCCAAGGCAAAATATGGGACTTCAGGAGGCTGACTTTGATAAGATGGCACCAGAGTTAAGCTAGCCCTGGCAAAAAGAAACACAGGGGAGGGGGTACAGGCAAAGTGGGCAAGCATTAAGGATGCAATACTTGAAGCAACATCCCATTGTGTTAGACAGAAAAGGAAGTGCAAAAGAAGAAGGAAACCACTTTGGTTCTCAAATACAGTAGCAGAAAAGGTCAGAGCCAAAAGGCTGGCCTTCAGGAAATATAAGGGAACACAGCGGGATGAAGATAGGAGGCATACCAAACTGCCCTAAGGGAAGCAGGGAAGGCAGTAAGGCAGACAAAGTCCCAAACTGAGGAAACACTAGCACCTAACAGTAAAAGAAGGTAACTTACTCTTATAGATACATTAGTGAAAGGAGAAAGTCCAGAGGGGGTGCTAACTGTTTAATGGAGAAAAGGGAGCATGTGAGGAGGAGGACCCTGTAAAGGCATCTATCCTAAATAGGTACATTTGCTCAGTATTTACTGAAGAGAAGGTGAGGCAGGGCCCACAGCTCAGAATCATGGACACAGGGGGAGGAGGGAGGTGAGCACTACTCCCTTCACAAAAGAAAGGTCCTACAAGAGCTTGCTAGCTCCGGGTGGATAAGGCAATGGGACCTGATGGCATACATCCCAGGGTACTTAAGGAGCTAAAGGTGGAACTAGCAGAGCCATTAGCAGAACTGTTTAGTGAGTCTCTGAGCACAGGAGAGGTCCCAGAAGACTGGGGAAGGACTCATGTGATCCCGCTCCACAAGAGTGGTAGCAGGGAGGAGGCAGAGAACTACAGACCAGTGAGTCTTACCTCTGTAGTGGGCAAGATTATGGAGGCACTCCTTAAGGAAAGGATAGTGCAACACCTGGAATCCATAGGGACACAGGATCCAAGACAGCATGGGTTTACAAAAGGAAGGTCCTGTCATACTAATCTCATAGATTTTTTTTGACTGGGTAACCAGAGTGGTGGACCAAGGGGGAGCAGTTGATGTTGCCTACCTTGACTTCAGCAAAGCTTTTGACACTGTTCCACATAGAAGATTGATAAATAAGCTGGGTAGGCTCGAGGTGGGTCAGAAGTTGGTCAACTGGGTGGCAAACTGGTTGACGGGCAGAAAACAGAGAGTGGTGGTAAATGGTATGCAGTCAGAAGAGATGCAAGTCACAAGTGGGGTACCCTCAGGATCAGTCCTGGGGCCAGTCCTCTTTAACATCTTCATTAGTGACCTTGCAGATGGACTAGAGGGTAAGGTTTGTCTGTTTGCAGATGACACCAAGATCTGCAACAGGGTAGATGATCCAGATGGGGTGGGCAGAATGAGAAGAGATCTGGATAAACTAGCAAAATGGTCAGAAGAGTGGCAACTGGATTTAATGCAAAGAAGTGCAAAATCATGCACATAGGGAAGAGAAACCTGAAGTCACCTTTAGGCTGGGAGGAGTTGCTAGCAGTCACAAAGGAAGAAAGAGACTTGGGCATCATCATCACTGATGACCTGAAATCATCAAGCAGACCTCTAAAGCAGTAGGTAAGGCTAGGGGGTGTTAGGTGTATTAGTAGGGGTATCACAAGTCATAAGAGGGAGGTAATAATCCCTCTTTACAAGACACTGGTTAGGGTCCCCACCTGAGTACTGCGTGCAGTATTGGAGCCACACCTTCCCAAGGACATTAACCAAATTGAGGCAGTCCAGAGAAGGGCAACCAAAATGGTGCAGGGACTGCATCAGAAGACATATGAGGACAGATTAACAGAGCTCAATATGTATACCCTTGAGCAAAGGAGGGAGAGAGGGTGATATGATCGAGGTATCTCAAACACCTTAAGGGCATAAACAAGGTGAAAGAGTCTAACATGTTTAAATATAAGAAAAATAGCAGGACAAGAGGACACAGCATGAGATTAGAGGGAGGCCAATTAAGGGGTAATGTGAGGAAGTTCTTTTTCACAGAAAGGGTGGTGGATGCATGGAATGGCTTACCACAAGAAGTGGTGGCTATGAATACAGTGCAGGGCTTCAGACAGGCATGGGATAGGCATAAGGGAGCAATACAAATGACTATGAATAGATAGACCACTGACAGAGCAAAGGCCGATGGCACATTTATAAGGTAGAAAAAGAAATGGGCAGACTGGATGGGCCTTGCCGTCCTTATCTACCGTCAACTTCTATGTTTCTTTGTATGCAATTTGCTTCACTTTTGCAAAAGTAGTGTTGCAAATTTGTGACACTTCCAATGGCCAAATGAAAAAAACACATTTCCGAACATTATTTTTAAAATCTAACTTCAGCACCGTGTTCCTCGGGCCCCGATTAGGTAAACACAACTGTTGGTGTTTATAAAGGGGCAGTATTTTTTTTTGAATTACAGCATTTTCTACCTGTCGTTAACAGAAAACAAGATGGCGGAAGTACGTAAGTACTGAACCCACCTGCGGTGTAAAAAGTGCTTTTGTGAAAGCAAAAAGTGCTTTCGTACCAGACATCTAATTTTTCCCGTAGGCTATAATGGGAAACTTAACTTTTAAACTGAGTAAAATTTTTTTCACAAAACCTTCAAAAGGCACCTCTGCAGCCCAGACCCAGTCTACCCTACTAATTTCAGACCAGACCCCCAAAGCCGTTTCAGAGATTCGACCAAGCAAAGAATTTGCACCTAAATGATAAATTTCACATTATACAGTGGGCAAGAAAATCCACACAAAATCCTACGCGTTCGATTGGCTGACTGGCACCTTTTCACTGTTGCAAATCTTAGTATCATCCCATGGGAAAAGGTGCTAGCCACCAGTCAGCCGCATCAGCCCCCCCCCAACACTGAAATCACTCCAAGCACCAGAAAACTAGGACCAGAAAGACGGTAATCTCCACTAAACAGCCCTCTCACAGAACTGCTGCTCCGGCTCAGCTCCCATTCCAATCCAGCCCACTCCAATAACCACCGAGCGGTCTAAGAAAGAGGAGAGACAACCGGCTTAAAAAGAAAATGTTCTCTCCTGTAATCCACTGACTGTGACCTACAGTGTGCTTCTGGAAACCATGGACAAATGAACATATGAGGAAACACAGTTAAAACTCCTTCCCCTTAACTAGACAGACTGCACTCGCCTCGTGCTCAATCTTCGGTCAGCTCCATTCATCCTCTTTCCCTTGTATTTGAAACTCTTCACCCTCTGGTCCAAGGACTACCACAGGGACCAGCAGGGCAGATACCAGAATTCCACATTTTAAATCACTGACCGCTGCCCACCCTCTCTCAAGAATAGAAAGCAACTGTGGAAGGAATGCTACAAAGCGTGGCAGCAATGCCATGCATACGCAAGAAAATGGAGACAGACTCTGTACTTCAAATGTGGCCACCAAACACGAAATTAAATTAAAAAAACTACGAATATATGCCACAAAATTACTTTTTAAATCTTATTTGTCACAAAACAAAAAGAGAAACCACTAACACCACCGCAAACCCGAAGTGCAAAACAGCAACCTCACCTCTCGCAGCGCTGTCTCTACACATCTATCAGGAAGGAACTGACAGGCTCTTGGTTTAAAATAAATAAATAAATAAAGCAACCTCAAAACAAAACGCAAGACACACTCAGGAGGATGAGGAGGGGGAATCAAATAAAAAAGGAGGGTAAGATCGGTAGGTGCTCTCTCTGTACAAACATATGAGGGTGGGTATTCTGCCTAACAGCAAAGAACTATTTTTTCCCCCGATGGAGCAATAAAATAATATAAAATTAAAAAACTCTTTTTCTTTATTTTTTCCTTCTCTCCGAAAAAAGGAGGACCATTGTATAATCGCAGTGTCCCACAAGAGGGTGTGGGTGATGCCAGGATTTACCCATGGCTGGTGTGTTTTGCTCACTCGGCCTGTGGCCTCATGATCAAACAATACAACAGCCATGCATAAATCCTGGCATCACCCACACCCTCTGGTGGTATGTTGTTTAATTTTTTTGATGCTCCGCAACCGCACCACTGACTGGAACAAAACTTGTCAGATCCAGAGATCTGTGGTACTAGACAGCACATGAAAAATTTCTGGCACATTGGTCATATGGTTGCAAAGTTATTAAAATGCAAAATTTGGGGTTTAACTTAGAAGTGGCCGGGCAAGCCTAACTATACTGGCACAACCGTGCCAGTATAAATAATATAGATATATTATGTGTGTGTATATGATATTTCAATTTATTATGAGTTTCTCATGTAATATCTTCAATGGCACCTGCTGTTACTGTAAAGGCAAGTTGAACTGAAAGTTGAGTTAATGTTGTAGTTATTGGTACACAGGTTAAATGTCAAATACTCTTCAACTGTTAGATTGTGAGTGTACTATCCATTAGCTACAAAACATTGAATAGTATATCTGCCTACTAAAAAAGAGGGTATGAGGTTCTGAGTCTTAATAAAACAAGAGCACTGAATTGGAACTCTGGTCAGACAGCAGACTGGATAGTTCAGTATGGAGCAGTGACAGCACTGGCAGGTTTAAAACACAGGTCGAATTGGACCCACTGGTGTAAAAAATGTGGGTCTAAAGAGGAACCTGCAGGGTCAAAACAAAATCAGTGGCAGATTTTGAACAGTTCACGTTGTCTTCCTGTAGACATTTTTATAGATTAGGTGCATTGGTTTGGACCCACTGGCAAAGGAAAGTGGGGTCAGTTTTGGGCAGAATGCAACTTTTGCCTTCTTGGTGCATGATAGTGCTGTCCCTGGTATGGACAGAGTTTATTTTACTAGATCTCTGACTAGTTTCTCATCTGTAAAAAAAAAAAAAAAAAATATTACTCAGTGCCCTGAAATAACCAGTATCAAGCACTGTTTACATTTCTGCTACTGTATGTCCGATCCTGGCATGTAAAAATTACTATGTCAAAATAACTTATTTCCCATGCAAGAAAGCAGCATAAATGTATTCCCTGAAAGGGCAGCATGTGCTATAGCACACATTTCCGCTGTGAGCAATAAGGTCTCTCAGCAGAACATGATACATCACTCTCCTTCCCCTAAAATGAAGCCTCATATTTAGACAAGCACATCATCTCAGACTGAACTAGTTTTGTCAGTATTGCTGTCCTTTAAGGACAAGGATCCTGAGAAACCCACTAGTCGATTTAACTACCCTTGCATGTTGTCAGTTATCACTACTTCTCTGTCCAGTTCCATAGTCCTTCTCGTGTTTGTCATGGAAAAATGGAGTGATTCTGTCGCAGAGAGATGCAGATGCAGGGCTACAAGAGGGAAAGGACCAGTGATGAGCCCACAGTAAATTAAAATGGAGCATATAAGGTTGGCATACCTACAGAAATAATCCAGTGAAGTGTGGACCTCTGCAGCTAATCAGTGCAAGGAAAACAGGCTCCTCAGTACAGGTCAGGCTTTAGGATTTGAGGTGATCTCAGTGAGATTTGTTATGGGGCCCCTACCCAACCCACATAAGCAACATTTTTTAGTCTGTCCTGTGTGCCATATCTCCAATATCCCATATTTCACTACAGCCAATAACATACTTTATATTTTTAGGGATGACCACCCTGTCCATTTCTGTCCATCTGATGTACCTCTGTTTGACTGAAACATGCCTTGATAAGAAATTATAAGACGTTACAGTGCCACATCGGAATACATAGCTCAGTAATGCCCCTCATTGTTTTTGAAACAATGTAACAATTGAAGCAATAAAAATATAATTTAAAAACTAATAAAATACACTGCCTTTGGTCAGGCCCGCCCTCCCCCATAATCAGGAGACCCCAGTGACCACAAGGATCACTGGTACCTAAACTGTAGTGTACATAACCTGGATACCAGTAAACAGAAGGGAGGAATGCGCTTAGAAAGATGCTCCATTCAGACTGAAAAATCAAAAAGGCAGCACATTCAAGGTGAATAAATCACAGTTAGAGACTATTTATTGCATCCAAAGCTGACCACGGTGCTCCCTGATGAAGTATTTTTACATATGAAAAGTGTCAGGATTTTCCTTGTGCTTCCTGTTGGGTTGGTCTACTTTGGATGCAATAAATATTCTCTTGGGGAACTTTAACCTTGTGTGTACTGCCTTTTTGTTTTTGTAACCCTTACAGTAAACCACCTGGAGCAGTCCCTGTCCCTGTTGTCAGTGAACATATCAGAGTAAGAAGAGACACCAATCAGTCAATCAATCACTTTATTTAACCAGGCATAAACACCATTGAGCAAGCTCATTTTCAAGGTGGTCCTGGGCATAAATACAATACAGTACACTTCATAAGATTACAATTACGGTGGACAACGGTGCAAAAAAAAAAAAAACAACATTGTGAAGGTGCCGGTCAATAGGGGCCTTTACATACTGGTCAACATAATTAACATGCAAAGGTACATAATGATAAGCTTTACTGAAATGAGAAGAGGCAACAATCCCATATAGTCTCCGCTGAGTAAGAGCTCATACCTAAATGATAAAAAATAAGGAGGTTTTAAGGAATAGGGTAGAAATTGGGGTGAAAGAGTAGGCAGCCAAAAGGGAGGCCAGAATAGGTAAAAGGTAGAGAATAGGCAGGGTCATCTTGGATTAAGCGAACTAGGCTTGTAAGTCCTAGGTTTCTGTTGTTAGGAATTTGGGGTGGATGAGATACTTAGGCGTAGGATTTGAAAGTGGCACCCGAGGCGTAGGGCTCATCGGCATCTGAAACAGTTGCATGATTCCTTCAGATAATCTGTTAATAGAGCTTTGAATGTGAAAATGCTTGGAAGTGAGGACAATTTTAATGAGTCTTGCATAGTGTTCCAAAGTGATGGAAGTGAGAAGTTGATTGCTGCTGAGCCAAGGGTAGTTTTCACTCTAGGAATCTGGAAGCAGATTAAGGAGAAGCGTCTCAGGCCATAGGAACCTTTAGCCCGTTTGAAGATGTTCGAGATGTATGCAGGGAGGTTGTCAGATAATGCTCTGAAAACCAGAGGAGAGCATTCCTTTTTCTTCTAGTTGAGAGTGAGGTCCATCCCGAAACCTGGTATAGACGACAGTGATGTGTACTACAGGGTAGATTTAAGATAAATCTTAAAGCCCGGTGGTAAAGAGTGTCCAGTTTGTTTAGCATCGTTGATGGGCAATGACTGTAAAGGAAGTCAGCGTAGTCCAGTATAGGTAGGAATGTAGTTTGTACTAGTCTCATTCTGGCATCTAACGTGAGTAGGTGTTTAATGCGATAGAATAAACCTAATCGCTGTCTTAGTTTCTTCAGGGTTTCATTTAAGTGGCACAGAAAGTTGAGCTTGTTATCCAGCCAGAACCCTAGGTATTTAAAGATATCAACTACTTCAAGGGGTTCATCTAAGAGTGTTCGGATCTGTGTGATATGTGGACATCCGGAAGTAGAGTTTGGTGAGAGAATCATTGCTTTAGTCTTTTTGGCGTTGAGGAGGAGCTTATGAGTGAGAAGGTTGTATTGGAGGGTGTCGAAGTCTTTCTGTAAGTACTCATGGGCCAGATCCAAGGATGAATTTGTGGCATAGAGTACAGTATCACCTGCGAATAAGTGCACATTTGCTGTGCCCAGCTGCGAGTCCAGATTATTGACGTATATTGCAAAGAGGGCCCAGGATGGAGCCTTGTGGGACTCCTCGTAACAAGGATTTTTGTGGGGACAGATCTCCTATGGCTTTGTCTTGTTGCAATCTATTGGTTAGGCAGCTGGTGAACCATTTAATGGCAGAACTGTTAAGTCCGATGTTACTCAGTGCAGTAAGCGTGATGGTATGATCTACAGTATCGAAGGCCTTACTTAGATCAAGGAAGAGGGCAAATACATGCTTCTTGGAGTCCAAGGCCATTTGCCAGTCTGTAGTTACTTTGGCAAGAGCCAATATTGTACTGTGTTTGGCTCTGAAGCCGGACTGAGCCGGGTTTAGCAACTTTTGTGAATCCAAATGTTCTCTCAGTTGGATGTTGACAATTTGTTCAAGTAATTTAGAGAGGACGAATAGCATAGAAATAGGCCGGTAATTGTTCAGATCACTCGGATTCCCAGTCTTGAATAATGGTAGGATGTGGGCATTTTTGCACAAGACAGGTAGCTTACCTTGAATCAGAGAGGTGTTGAATAAGTGTGTAATGGGGGCGGTCAGATAGATATGGCCAAGTTTTAGGAAGTAAGGTTCAATATTATCTGCACCCGCACTCTTTTTTATATCCAGAGAAAGGAGGAGGTCCTCCACTTGCTTGAACGTAATTGTGAGGAAGCTGAAGGGGGTGGGATGCGGTTGGTTATGGTTGTGATTATCAGTGAAGCCAACAGTGTAGTCTCTTGCCGGGCTAAGTTTGCTGATAGGTGAGGTGTCAAAGGCAAGCCCTGCAGTGGCAAAGTGATCATCAAGCTTTTCTAGTATATCAGCTTTGTCCGTATAGGTGGTACCATCAGACACAATTTTGTTTGGAAGGGGTGTTGCAGTGGACTGACCTTCGACTTCTTTGAGGATGTTCCAAAATTTGGCAGAGTTGTTTTTATTGTCTTCTAGTTCTTTTTGGAAGTACCTAGCTTTTTCTGACCTAATTAGCTTGGTACAAACATTCCTAGTGGTACGGAATGCTAACCAATCAGCCTCCAGGTGGGATTTTCTCGCTTTTTTCCACCAGTAGTCCCTATCCCTAAGTGCTTTCTTCAGGATGGGAGAGAACCAGCCAGGAGTTTTATTTTTTGATTTGATCAGTCTTAGTGGGGCGTGTTTGTCTACTAGCTCCAGTAAGAGGCTGTGAAAGATGTTAAATGCCTCATTAAAGGTGGGGGCTAGGTAGAAATCCTGCCAACGAATGTTGCTTAGATCTTTCAGGAAAGTGTACTGGCAGAACTTTTTCAGGCATCTTTTCAGTTTGAATTTGGAGGCCGTTTTTATTTGGGAAGGATATCTGATGCAGACAGTAGCGCAGTGGTCGCTTATATCGTTGAAGAATACTCCAGTATGCGAGATAGTGTGAGGTTTGTTTACTAGGATAAGGTCCAGGAGGGTGCTGCGCTCAGGGTTTTTTCTGTTAGGTCTGGTTATAGCAATCACCATTTGTAACAGACCATTAACATCGTGACAGATCCTTCAATTTCTTAGAGCTGTCATCATTCCAATTTCCGATTGAAATCCCCCATTAGAATACACTCAGTATCGTCAGAGTCGAGGTTTTGAAGGTGTGGCAGAAGTGCCCAGCCACCAGACGGTGGTCGGTAGCATGCTACCATAAGGAGTGATTTCTCACTGGAAAGTGATAATTTTAGAGCAAGGCATTCAAATTCCTTAGTCTTTGAGGTACAGTCAAAGACTGTGACTATGAATTTGCTTTTGACATATATTGCAGCCCCTCCCCCTCTAGTCGGTCCATCACAGCGGTAGATGATATATCCAGGTACGTTGATAGATTTGTCCAGGGTCGAGGGTGTGAGCCAGGATTCATTTATCATGAAGAAATCAGGAGATGCATATAGAACCCAGGTCTGTATAGAGTCAATCTTCTTTAGCAAACTACAGACATTGATATGGAGAAAGCTAATCCCTTTATATTGAGGGAGGTCCGTAGGGGCGTCCAGTGAAATAGGTGGACCTGGGTTTAATTCAGCATTTCCTGAACAGAGTAGGAGAAGCAGTAGTAGTTTTTTAAGGTGGTGTCTTAGCCTGCTAAACATTCTTTTGTTGCTCCTTCTAGCGTACATTGGTTTAGCGGTGGCTGTGTTAAGGACAGGATTGCTATTTGCTAGGGATAAAACATAGAGAACTGATAGAGCCGACACCATCCTTGGGAATTGCATGTGTTCCATAGTTATGGCCTGGTGGGTGGAGGGGCATGACCATAGAGGAGACATCCCTGATGTAGAATGCCATGGTCTAATGTGGGAGGCTATATCTTGGTAGATGATAGAGGAGGGAAACTGGCCTTTGTCCGAGTTGCAAACCGAAATTTTGGGAAGAGTATAGCAAAGTAATATAAGGCAACTATAGAGAAGGATAGGCGCAGATGGCATTCTTAACGTGGAGATACTTCCTTTTACCAGTAAAACCACAGGATTTGCAACAGTTCCTTGAGAGGGCCAAGAAAATGAGTGGATCTTGTGGGAGGATGGGGTACCAATGAAAAATTAAGGCCTAGATAACTATTAAGGCGTGGCTGGCAATAGCCAGTAGGAGTGAGCTAGAAGGCCGGAGCCGGTTTATGGTATTTAATCAGGACCGGGGAGGTGTGGGTCAGTGGGGGAAAAAAATGGCAGCTAGGGCTCCCTTCCTGGAGGTAATCAGTCCCTGAGGGCAAGTCCGTACCTGCGTTTCTGTGAGGGGCTGGTGGCTTCAGACCTGGATTAGGGGTGGCAGTCTGGCAGGTTGGGTTCGTCAGAGAACCACGGCTGTGGCTGTCATGACTACCTGGAAGGAGAGAAGGCAGAGGAGAATTAAATAAGAAAGTCAGAGGGGTGTGGCTGCTCATGGAGCTAAAAAGAAATGCAGACTGGCTTAAACGGGGGTTGCAGACCAAAATTTTAGGCAAGGTGCCTCCAAGTCTGAGTGGGCAATAACAGTGCTATTTAAAACACCATACTAGCGTAAAAAGGTGAAGGGGGGGTTTCAAAGGCCTGAGCTGAGATCGCTACTGGTCTTATGAGGAACACAATACAGGCATTTGCATTAAATTAGAAAACTTCAGCTATAAAATACAAACAAGAGAGTTTTAACAGAAAACATAATCTAGCACAATATAGTAAAACATTAACAGTGCAGAGCTATATGGAGCCAATCGGAGTGCTCCTGGGGCTGACTGCAGCCAGTGGGCCACAGCAGTAAAAGACTCTGGATTTAAAACATCTCTCATAACAGAAAAAGAAAATGAACAGACAGCACTTTCTTGCCACAAAAAAATCATTATTTGTTCCTTTAAACATGCTTGTGACATTTATGGGGGATTACAGACTGCTTAAATTGGAAATGTTTAGGTGGGGGAACTCTAATACCTAGATTCTGAGGTGGTAGAACTGTCATTTCTAGGTAAAGGAACTCTGCTGTAGTAGTCGATGGAGAAAGCTGACAGAGGTAGTGGCACCGTCATACAGTTTTTTTAAAGAGGTGGTGGAAACGAGTTCCTGTGGGCTCCAGCCCAATTTAACCCCTGAATATAGTGTTTTTAAGAACATAGAGCAGTTACCAGCTTCAATTTGTGCTGTGAAAATTATTTCCAAATAGGACCCTGTGCATTCTGCAGGTATGGCTGAAAAACAGCTCTGACAGGTTCTGCTTGGCAGTTATTTTAACATCTGAGGGTTAGCAAGCTCTTCCCCTCTCATTCACCAAATTTCATCACATTTCTTATAAATTCCTGCATTTTCTAGGGGTGTGCTACTGGACTGTGGCCTGTACTGAAACAAACTCTGATGGGAAGCTCCCCACACTCTATCCATAATCTGCAGGGCTTCTGCTCTCTTTACAGAAGTGAACATGGGGACGCCCGAGAGGAGTCACACATAGAAAGAAGCAGTGAGGACTCCTGCTCAGATGAGTGAGTTATAACTTGAATGTTAGAGTAATTCCCCATCCATGGGTTTCACCTTGTCTTTGGTGGATGGGCTCATTTCACGTATCAGCTGAGAAACCCCTTTTGAAAATCAGGGAGTGATAAGATGTGGGTAAGAAGGTATAAACTTTAAAACATTGTAGGCTGGGGCCAGCCTGTCTGCACAGCAGTTGGATTTCCACTTGCGACTCTGGCAGCCCGGTTCGGGAGCGGACCCGAGAGTCAGAGGGCCAGCCAAGGGGAGGATGTCTGGGCATCTGATGGACCGCTCGACTCCTCCGGGGGGAGGGGTGCACACTGGCTCGGGGTGGCCTGACCTCTGGTGACAGACGGAGGTAATGCAGCCCTGATGCCCAAAACAGAAGGGGAGAGCATGAAGGACGCTGGTGCAAGCCTTGGCATTGTGGCACATTACGCTCTGGGAGGGCGTACATGAAAAATGCCTCTCCCAGCATGACACCCACACGAGGGCCTGATAGTGGTTCCTCACCTGCCTGCCACTGCAGTACTGCCTGGATCCCCAATGAAGGCTTGATTCCTCTTAGAAGGGAGTTTGGGGTGCCCCCCCCCAACCATGTCCCCGCTTGGGGGGGGGGGATCCCGACAGGAAGAGGCGGCGCCAGGTAAGGTAATCGGGTGACAGTGATGGGTGGAGGTAAAACTAGAAAATATAAAAAACAACAAAAACATTGCAGGCTGTTTTGAGCAGCCTGGAGGAGTACACTGGACACCGCTGATTATTTTGGTAGTAATTTTGACCAAGACTTTGTGCAATGAGGTCAGGATTGTGTAATTCAAGACAGGGATGTCATACCTTACTCAAAAAGCAATACTTGGAGGTGACACCCCCGACCCTATGGATGTTACATCCCTGGTAAAGAGATAGTTTGGGACTAGTGCAAGTACCGCAAATATAATTATCCTTGGAATATGTTATCTTATCACTTTTCTAAAATGGCATAATGTTGAAAAGAAGTTTGAATTAACAAGAAAACAGAAAGCCATTCTGATTCAAGCTTCTTTGCCTGTGAGTTTTGCTTTTAGTCAGAGGTTTTGCACTTTTTTTTTTTTTTTTTTTTTAACCAGGAGAGACACACTAAGCTGAAAGCTTTTTTACAGGTGCAACCTGGGAGCACAAGGAAGTTAAGTGACTTGCTCAGGGTCACACAGTATGCAAGTGGGGGCTGTGGGATTCAAACTCCGGTCTCCAGGTTTGCAACTCAGAGCCTTAAACCACTGTTCTATACTGCCTCCAATGTTTATTATGTTATTAATTAGCAGCTAGCTGACAAAAACATACTTTTATTAGCAGTTTCTTAAAGTTAAATATTCCAACCCGGAGTTGATTGTTAAAAGGGGTACCCCTTTAGCATTACAGATTTAATGTTTCCGCTTGATTGTTGATATCCCAGCTAAGATGCACAATTTTGTCATCTGTTGGGCTCTTTTACAGCTTAGTGAGCTGAAGCACATGGAAGTCAAGCAACGGCCCCAGATAACAGGATTCTCCTGTTATTCGGGGATGTCGAACCTAACCCTGGCCCAACCCTCCCCCCTCCGTTGCCCAAATCTCGCCCCCCTCTCCAACTGCCCTGTGGCCTAAAACTTGTTCACCTAAATATCCGCAGCATTGTAAACAAACAGCCTGCTGCAACCAATTGTTCTATCCCTAAGACCGGACATATTGATCATCTCTGAGACATGGCTGAAACCACACAATCGGGATGCTGAATTCACTATTCCTGGCTACTCTATCATCCGCCAAGACCGCCCAGGCTCCAAAAGAGGTGGTGGCATTGCCATGTTTATCAACTCATCGCTTCAGTTTACACCGGTCTCGCTGCCCAGTCCCTCACACACCATCGACGCTGTATTAATTAAACTCTCTGTCCACCACACCTGCCCCACATTCATTGCAGGATCTTACTGTTCTCCTGTCTCGACTATGCCCTACATCTCAGAACACCAAAACAGCCTTACAACACTGGCCTCTGGGGGCAAGTTACATATCCTCGGTGATTTCAACCAAAACTGTCTCTCAAATAGTAGCTCCAAGCTGCGGCTCCAGATGGCAGCCTTAAACCTGTCTCAACTCATCACCGAGCCCTCATGGCTTAACCATAATTCACCCAACCACTCTCTACTAGACTGGTCCCTTACCTCGCACCCACATCGTATATTCGCCTCAGGACTGCTACTGGACTCCCTAAGCAACCACCACATGATCTACACTGTTAGGAAAATCCATCGCCCTAATCCCCCTGAACCAGCCTCACTAGATCCTTCAAATCCTTAGACCTTGCATTTCTCCTTTACGGCTTGTCTAACATAGGTCTTACATCACCAGGGCTACTACTATTGACTCCTCCTGGGAGTTTTTCAAGGCCAGGTTCACCGCTGTCTGGAACTCACATGCCCCTCTCAAACAAGCTCAGGTGAGAGGTGCTCACCTGCCATGGATTTGTGCAAACGTTATGTCTTTCCTCAATGACAGGAATGTGGCCTGGAAGGCTTTCAAGGTCTCCAGCTCTCCTGTGCTCCAACGAAAGTACTGGGCCCTACGGAATGCCTGTACTAGACAAATCCAGAGGGCTTCAACACCAACCTAAGCCAGCCATCAAAAGTTTGGAAGGTGGTTAAATCACTCTTCACCCACCCCCCCACCAACTCTAAATGTAGGCAGCTCCTCGATTACAGACCCACTCAAAGTGGCATCTCATTTCAATTCCTTCTTTACTGAATGCACCTCATCACTTTTGGCCTCCTTAATCCGGACCGCTAACCCCTCTACACCCTCCCCAGATGGCACCTTTTTCGTCTTCCACCAGACTTCCCCTGCTGAAGTCTACAAAGCCCTACTTGCCCTTAATCACGCCAGGGCAAATGCCCTACTGGTTTGGATTCCAAATTGTTATACTTGTCGGCTCCAGCCATCGCCATCCCCCTAGCTTCACTCTGTAACCTCTCGTTCTCGGTAGCCGCGATCCTCGCTGAGTGGAAGCACGCCACAGTCATTCCTCTTCCCAAAGGCGGTGACCCTCTGCTCCCGGGAATTACTGCCCGATTTTCCTCCTACCAATATTAGCTAAAATCCTGGAACACCTAGTCCAATCGAACTCTCCTCTTATCTTGATTCTTCTTCCTTTTTCATACCTTACCAGTCTGGCTTTAGGAAATCCCACTCCACCACCACCACCTCTCACTTAAGACTCACTGACTCCATCCTCGCTGGTATGGATAGAGGCTATATCACCTCAGCCATTTTTGTCGACCTGGCCAAAGCCTTCAACACTGTCTCCCGCTCCCTTCTTCTGACTAAGCTCTCTTGCGCAGCGCTGTCAAGCGTGGCCACCAGCTGGTTTCATTCCTACCTGATAGGCAGATTCTAATCTGTCAGAATTGGCAACGCCACCTCTGCTTCCCTCCCTGTTACCTCTGGTGTACCACAAGGCTCAGTCCTTGGCCCGCTTCTGTTCTCGATCTTCCTCAATGACCTGTCCTCTGTCTACCCTCACACATCCATTCACATGTATGCGGATGACACAGTACTGTACACATCTGGTCTCTTGACCCTTGATGTAGTGACCAGGCTCCAGCAGGACGTCAGTGCAGTTCAGCGCTGGTTTCGCTCTAATCAGCTCTTTCTCAATGCCAAGAAAACTGTTTCCATGACCTTTGGCACTAGATAGAGACTTTCAAGGCTGCCCTCCACCTCCTCCTTCCACACTCTGGATGGGACTACTCTTGAGACTTGCATCTCCAGCAGGTATCTCGGGGTCTGGCTTGACCAACATCTAGACTTCTCCGCACATATTGATGCCATCCATAGAAAGCTACACCCCAAGCTGGGCACGTCGTACCGAAACCATGGATGCATCCCACTGTCAGCTCGCCGTGCAATTGTGCAGAAGATGATTTTCCCCATTTTTGACTACAGAGATGCAGTCTACAGTGCCACCCCAAAGTCCACTCTAGCCAGACTGGACCCTGTATTCCATTCCTTCAGTTGTTTTGCCCTTGACTGTCCTCCAAACACTCATCACTGTGTCCTTTACCACAACCTAGGCCTCCCCTTGTTGCAGGACCGGCGTCACTCTCTCAGTGCCAGTCTTACGGCCAAATACTGGACATAGTCTCTTCCTCCTTGTCTCACTGCTGTCTTCTCAACGCCTACTTCCCAGGGCTACGAACTGAGGAGTAACACTTCGCGTCTACTGTCAGTGCCACTTGGGTCAACCTCAACAGGCCAGTCAGCATTCACATACTGGATGCCTAAACATTAGAACTCACTCCACTCAGATATCCGGCACACTTTCCCCTGCCAGCACCTTAATTCTCTTCTCAAAAAACACTTCTATCCCATCTGCACATGCACCCATGTGAGCTCATGACTCGTTAACAGGGCAGTCAAAAATAGGGTTGAATCCATATTATGTACTGTTCCTTTACTTACTTGTCCTGTGCCTCGTCACTGTATTCTAACTGAGTACTATAGCATCACTGTCATATGATGTGTACAACTGCCTATGTACTGCACTTTACCTTGCATGATTATCTAGTAATGTATCTGTTACATTATTTGTGCCATTCCTTTATCTTATCTCTCATATGCCTCGCCACTTTAATTTAACCTGTTATCATATCCTATGTCGTATGACTTGAACATCTGCCTGTAGTACTGCACTTTACTTTGTATGATTATCTTGTATGTTTACCTTGCAGTGTGTCTGAACATGTGTAATATGTCTGAACATGTATTAATATGTCTGTACTCCTCCCACCCTACCCCCAGGGCGCATCTGCAATCGAGCAGTAGTCTACTTAGTATGCCTTTCCTGGTAAAACCTTTAAATAAATAAATAAACTTACTCAAAGTTGTACAGTACCATAGTGACTGTGATGGTATTTTAACCTGGGATCATGTGGTTTTCAGTTTAGTGCCATGGCCATTAAAAGGAGCTGCCTTTCGTTTTCTTTTTATTAAAGCAGCAGTACAGAAAAGTGTTTGGGGGTTGGAATAAAACTGTTGCATTTCCTGATGTCTCCCACTATGTCATTTTGTTGTTTGTACCGTTCCTACAGCATCCTATAATCCCTTGCAGAGGGTTGCTGTGGCAGAAGATGCAACCCATCACTGACATTAACTGTAATGGGTCTTTGAGCGCCAGTATGCTGGTTACTGATGCTGCTGTCCTCCCAAGGCTGAGTACAGGTCACAAGCCCTGTACTTAGCCTCAGGAGAGAAGCAGAACCTACAGTGGCACAAAGAAGCTTATATCAACACATGGGCTGGGGACAGTAAGACCAACCAGATAAAAGAAAATATCAACACAAGAGTAGTAAGTAACAGTATTTCTAGGGATGTGGATATGTTGTTCATCCAGACTTCTTGGCATGTCCCTTTCCCCCTTTAACCCTTGCTGGAAGGTCTTAAAGCTGGCTCCTCCCACCCACTCGGGTGGTATAATCGTCTGCTCCAACACATGACGCCAGATCTTTCTGTCCGCTGGAAGACACGGGTTGCCTCCTCTTCGCTCCCGCGTTCTGTAGGCCCTGGCTTTGTTTCCTTCGGATTCTTTGAAGATTAAGCTCATTCGAGCTAGCGATTGTGATCGTTGTTTCTCGATCATGGAAGAAAAATCTTCCGCCGGTGCCCTTGTGGCCAGAAATTGTCACACACAGATCCACATACCGTGTGCGTCTACTGTTTGGGTGTCGGCCATGACACCCAGGCCTGCGAGATTTGTCTCACGTTCCACCCAAACGTCCCCGAAGATTGTCTCGCCCGACTCAAGCGGGGCAGGCCCAAAAAACTGAATCCACCAGTGAAATTGAAGGCTGCCCAGTTGGTAGTCTCCGCAGCTACAGGGTCCGCAGAGCAGTTAGAGCAAATGAAGGCCTTCGATGCAGAAGCCGTGCGAGCCGCGGAACTCTCCTCTCTGCTGATTTTTGGTCCTCTTACCCTGGGCTCCACCTGCTCAGGCTTCTTTCGGGAGATGTGCCAGTCTCTCCCCACTAAAGGTGAGGGGCCCTCGAGCATGCATGTCTCCCGGTCCCGTAAAAATGACAAGGAACCAAGAGATTCTTCATCTCGGTGAAGACGTTCTTGGGATCAAAAGCGATCTCAGTCCCAGGACTCTCCAGTATCGACCTTGGTTGAGATTGCGACTTCAGCCACTGGCTTTTTTGGTCCCACCGTCTGGTCAGCCGACCGAAGTCTTGATCGATGACGCGATTGAGATAACTCTCAACCCTGTCGATCTGTTGTCGCCCAACGAGGTAGACAACTCTCTTAACAGGACCCCTGTTTTGTTTCTTCCTGAAGAGGAGACCCAGCCTGCTGGCAGTCCCATCGAGGAACCAGTCCCTGATCCAGGAGAATCACCGGTTCTCCGGTGTCTCCCATGACCCAGTCGGCCAGTCCAATCAAGGTCTCCTGACCCTTGACCGATGGGCCGAGAAGGCACTATGGCGTAAAGAAGAGCCAATGCCGATCTGCCTTTGTCCCTCCCTCAGATGAGGAAAGGCTTCAACAGAAATTCCGTTGATGCTACGAAGATCTCATGTGGCAACAGCTGATTTTGTCCGGCCAGAAACCGGCTTCAGTTTCCTCACCAGCCATTACCCGGCTTTCACCTTCTAGGCCAAAGCCGGCTCCATCGAAACCGATCATCTCGGGTCCTCTGCCCGTGGAGCTGGTAGAACACGCCCCGGTTTGGCCAAAATTGACCTCTCCACCAATAGTTGTGGAGCCGCCGCCTTAACAGCCCACGGGAGGGGCTCCTTTGAAGGAAGCTCAGACTGTTCCGTGTCTTCTCCGCAGGATATCGATCACTCTTACACCTGACTGCCCCAGGCACATAGAAGGGGACTTTGGTGGGTGGCCGATTTATCCGGATACTTTGGATTCTGACAACTTCAACCTACACTCTCATCCACTCAGTGATGAGTTGGTGGGCAGTCTGTCGACGGAGGAAGGTCCTTCGTCCTTTTTGGGGATTCATCTCCGAATCAACGGGGATTCCCTTGGAGCCTGTCCAGTAACGGGTGGAGTACTCTCTTACAGATATTCTTAAGAGAGGGGATACCCCTATGGAAGCCTTCCCAGTGGCCGAGGCCATTGTTGATCTGGCTTTGGAGCTTTGGCAGCACCCTGCCTCCTGCCCAGTACCGTCTGCCCGAATGGCCCGCAAGTATGCGGTGCCCATTGGGTCCTGCATGGGGTTCACGGAACACCCCTAGGTTGAGGGGCTGGTGACCGCTTCTGTGTTCAGACACACAGGCAGTTTTGACGACACCGATAGACCTGCAGACAAGGAGTCCAAAAAATTGGACCACTCTGCCAGGAAAGTTTATGCTGCCTCTTCACTAGGCCTCCATCAGGCAAGCTTGGCTGTTATCATGGCGCACTTCTCTCATGCCCTGTTTGGGCTCCTTGGATGAGGTTCTCCTGCACCTCCCCACGGATCTTCAGACTATTCTCAAGTAGGTCCAGGATCAGGGCCGGGCTGTTGCCAAGCAGCAACTTCAGATGGCCCTGGACCTCGGGTATTCATGCACCCATTCGGTGGCAGTCATGGTTGCCATGCGCCACAGGGCTTGGCTGACACTTTCCACCTTCACGGCGGATACCCAGCACAGACTCACTGATGTTTCTTTCCTGGGCACTGATCTCTTCGGTCCAGGTGTGGATGCTCACCTTCAGCAAATCAAGCAGTCCAGTGCCACCTTAGATTCAGCTACTTCTGCTCAGAAAGACGCCCCTGGCACCAAGAAACAGCAGAAGAAGAAGAAGCCATGTTGGCACCTTGATCCTGTGGCCAAGCAGCCCTCCTTCCAGGGTGGGCAGCAACAGCAGGCACAGGCTTGGTGCCCCTGGCCCAAGTCCGGGCCTCCAGCAGCCCACGGAGGAGGTCTCGGTTCAGGCTGGTTCCAGTCTGGACCCTCTTCCTCCATGCCTGCCCAGTGTCAGGATAGGGGCTGCCACCCCTCTTCCCATCACCCCAGCTCTGTGTCCTCCCATGGGGGGTCCGGCTCCATCACTTTCTTTCCGTCTGGTCCGCTGTTACCATGGACAGGTGGGTTCTAGAAGTGGTCGGCCAGGGTCTGCCTCTAGAATTCGAGTAGTACCCTCCCAGCCGAGCCTGCACCCCACGGGAGGAAAGAGTATCAGTCCACACTCAGTCGGCTCTGAGAGACGACATAGCCCAACTCCTCCTCAAGGAGGCAGTGGCCCAAGTGACAGATCCCCCAGTTGACCCATGATTCGTTTCCAGGTACTTCCAGGTCCCAAAGTGGATGGGGGACTGGTGCCCCATTTTAGATCTGCACGACCTGAACCAGTTTCTCAGGCCACGCACCTTCAGGATGGTAACTCTGTCCCAGATCATACCATCCCTGGAGCAGAGCTTGTGGTTCTGCTCACTGGATCTCCGGGATGTGTTTTTCTATGTCCCAATCCGTCCGTCTCATCAGAGGTTCCTCCACTTTCGAGCAGAGGGAACCCTTTATGAGTTCCGAGCCATGCCATTCGGCCTGTCATCGGCCCCACAGGTCTTCACCAAATGCATTGCAGTGGTGGCAGCCCAGCTCAGGCATTGAGGGGTCAGAATATACCCCTACCTCGATGATTGGCTCTCAGCGGGTTCCACCCAGCAAGAGGTGGAGAGGCCCAGGGACCTGGCCGTCCAAACTTGCTCTCAGCTTGGCCTCCTGATCAACGAGGTCTAGTCGGAGCTCGTGCCCTCGCAGGTGATACGCTTCATCAGGGCAGAGCTCAACCCCTGCCGAGCCAGAGCCCAGCTCCCGATGGACAGGACAGAGGTTCTTTCCTCCTTTGCCCAATCATTTCTGGTTGGGCACTTGCGCCCTGCCTGGGACTTTCTGTGCCTTCTGGGGTACATGGTGGTCTGCACCACCATGGTCCGATGGGCCGGGTGGCATATGCGCCCCCTTCAGTGGGAGCTGGCCGCCCAGTGGACTCAGCACCAAGGTCATTTTGACCAACTGATCACTGTGACCCAGAAGATGTGGGACGCTTTCCAGTAGTGGACCATCCTGAATCATCTGCAGGAAGGGATCCCGTTTGGCCACACCGAGCCGACGGTCATCCTCACGATTGATGCCTCTCATGGGCTGGGGAGCCCACATGGGGGACAACAGGGCCCACGGGTCTTGGACCCCCGAGAAATCCCAGTATCATATCAACCTGTTGGAGCTCAGAGCAGTCAGCCTGGCACTATCAGCATTCGCTCAGCAGCTTCGGGGTCAAGTGGTTCAAGTCCAGATGGACAACACCACGACCATGTACTACCTCAACAAACAGGGCGGCACACACTCCCGACTACTGTGCATGGAAGCACTCCGCATCTGGACACTCGTGAGCCAATTGGAGGTGGATCTCCTAGCCATCCATGTGGCAGGAGCCTCAAATCAGCTGGCAGATGTCCTCAGCCGTGTGTAGGCAAGACATCCCACGAGTGGTCTCTCCACCCAGAGGTAGTTCTCAGCCTGTTCTCCCACTGGTACAAACCAGTGGTGGACCTGTTTGCCTCCAGGGAAAACATCAAGCTGAGGCTGTTTCATGCCCACCCCCCCTCAGTAGGGCTCACTGCAGGGGGATGGCTTCTCGAGGCCGTAGACCCCAGGCCTCTTCTACGCCTTCCCTCCAATTCCTTTGATCCACAGGGTGCTTCTCAAGTTGAGGAGGGAACGAGGCACAGATGATCCTGGTAGCCCCAGACTTTCCACGCCAGTTCTGGTATCCTGATCTCCTCAGCAGCAGGCTCCCGAGGCGTCTTCCAGCACGCCTGGACCTGATCTCAGTCAGTCAGGGGGAAGGTATTCCATCCGGACCTTCAATCCCTGCACCTGACAGCCTGGTACCTGAGCGGCTAGAGTTCCAGCCTTTGGGTTGCTTTCTGAGGATGTACTCACAGTAGTGGAAGCATCGAGAAAAGAGTCGACCAGAAGGTGTTATGCCTTCAAATGGAAAAGGTTTTCCATTTGGTGTCAGGGCAAGGACCTAGACCCTCTGTCCTTTCCAGTGGCTAGCATCTTAGACTATCTTTGGTCTCTGTCTAAAGGGGGTCTTTGGTCTACGACCCTTAAAGTGCACCTGGCAACCATCTCTGCTTACCGGGTGTGGGCCGGTCAGCAGACAGTGGCACAGGAGAAGGTGGTCTGGCGCTTTTTCAAGGGCCTAGATCACATAACCCCTCCAGTGTGTGAACCTCCACTTCCGTGGGATTTACTGCTGGTTTTGGCTAAACTCATGGGCAAGCCATTCGAACCGATGCACAAGTGTGAGATGTCACACTTGTGGAAGACCATCTTCCTGGTGGCTGTCACGTCAGGCAGAAGAACTGGGGAGCTCCAGGTGCTCTCGGTGGAGTCTACTTACCTGGTCTTCCACAGGGACAAGGTTGTCCTGCGCCCCCACCCGAAATTTCTTCCGAAGGTGGTGTCGGAGTTTCACCTTAATCAGATGTTGGCTCTGCCTGTGTTCTACCCAAACTACACCTCAGATGCCAAGTACAGGCTCCATATTCTGGACGTGAGACAAGCTCTCTCCTATTACAAGGAGAAGACGGCGGAAGTTCGGGGAGAGGTTTGCCAGCTGTTTGTCATCTACGCTGAAGCTGCACCTGGCAGACCTGCAGCAAAGTGGATGATTGGCAGGCGGGTCACTTCCTGCATTGATCTCCGCTATAGGTTGGCAGGTAGGGAGCCTCCCGTAGGGCTAAGGGCTCATTCCACCCGCCATACTGCTGCATCAGTGGCTGCATCAAGGCTATCCAGGAAATCTGTTGGGCTGCTACCTGGAAAACAGCAAACACCTTCATCACCCACATCGACCTGGAGTCACACCGGGATGCTGGTTTTGGGGCCTCGGTTCTCCAGTCTCTGTTTCCCAAGTAGGGGGTGTGTGCCTTGCCTCCATCCTCCCAGAGAACAGCTTGGAGTCTGCCAAGAAGTGTGGATGAACAACGTATCCACATCCCTAGAAAAACAGGTTATTTTTTTCAATTGTTTAACCAGGAGTGGCACACTAAGCCGAAAGCTTGTTTACAGATGCAACCTTGGAGCACAGGGAAGTTAAGTAACTTGTTCAAGGTCACATAGTATGCAAGTGGGGGCTGTGGGATTCAAACTCAGGTCTCCAGATCTGCAGCTCAAAGCCTTAGACCACTGCGCTATACTGCCTCCCTACTCACCTGTAACAGTCGTTCTAGGAGTGGCATATGTTGTTCATCCACACTGACCCACCCAACCTCCCCAGCTGCGGCACATAAACCTGGCTTCCAGTGGGCTAAGCTCTGGCATCATGGGGTGGAGCCGAGGGTTATACCACCTGGGTGGGTGGGAGGAGCCAACTTTTAAGACCTTCCGCATGAGTTAAAGGGGGAAAGGGACATGTCAAGAGGTGTGGATGAACAATATATACCACTCCTAGAACTACTGTTACAGGTGAGTAACCTGTTTTTTTGATCAGTGCAAACTGGAGAGCAGCCCTTCATGTAGGTGTGGGGCTCACTCATGTGCATTTCCTTTTAGAAACTGGGCAAAAAGTTTCAATTTTGTTTTGCTATTAATAAAAAAAAGAAACTGTTGATGCTCCCTACATTGCATATGATTCTCTGCCCTTCTACCCTCCCTGTGCAGTGACACCGTTCTCTATGCAGTGTCCACATCAGAACATATAGAATAGTGGATGGATGGACATCCACAACAAGGCTGTGTTTCCATCGAGGGAGTTGATGACATCATAGAGACCTCGAGAGCGAAGCTCAAGAGGTCTCGTTGATGTCATCAACTCCCCGAGATGGAAACGCAGCCTTAGTTGTGGATGTTCAGCCATCCACTGTTTTATATATGGTTTTTTTTGTTTTGTTTATAATTATTTTATTGAAATTACTTGCTGTGGGTGCTGGTCCATTCCTCCTGGTGCTCCTGCTCACTCCCGATTTCCCCCCCCCCCCGCTGCCACTCCTGCTCCGTCCGATCCGACTTCTAACTTCAACTTCTCCGCACTGCTTAGTTTTAAAATAAAAAAAAAAGAATTTGCTTTTCTGAAATGGAGTAATGTATGGCTCACCGTGTCGCGGCTCTGAATTCAACTGTTGGTGGCGCCGCTGTCCGGCACTCACTAAATCACGCCACCATGTTTGTTTTTATTTTTTTACAGAGAGCCTCGGCTGAGCCAATCAGGTGGCAGGTCAAGGGTAAATAGTTGTTGTACCATCGATGTGATGTCACAACGATAGTACAACAGCTTTTTTGACCTTTGAACTGCCCTACAACAACATGTGGAAAACAATCGTTTTCCATACACAATAAGCTCTAACCATACACCATAAGGCTATTCAGAGGTCCTAGCAAGGGCACATCACATCACAGCCACCCAACAAGTGTAAAGATGGAAGCTGAATAACTGTATTTTATTAAAGTATTTATGCAGGACAGTGCATTGAACAGATAGAACCACTTGATTCTAAGCAAGTCCTAGGTGCAAACACAGCAGTGGGGAGTTGCATCCTGATCTTACATAAGAAAAGATTTTATATGTAGGCATAAGGATTCAGATTACAAGCAGGTTGAGAAGAAAAGCAACAGCGTTACAAAAGCTGCTTAGTAATAAAGGGAACATATGAATCACTAGCATGAACAATACATTTTATTACAGTATCTTTGCATGTCTCCTGTTTGATGTACATGTGTAACTTGGATTGTGTAATTTTTACTTGTTATGCCCCAGGGCCTCATTACGAATGAGCTGCAGTTCAGTGAGTTTCCTCAGATACAGTATTCCCTGGGTGGGCAGTTAAAGAATTAATAAAAAGAGGCATGCTTTGGGAAGTCATTCAGTCATCTGGGAGACGGTTTGCAATCTGAGGATGTGACAAAGATGTAAGATTTAGAAAAATAAAGAGGAAAATGTCCACAGAATAGGAAACGCATAAAAAAGCAAATAAAAACTGGTATGCTAGTATCTTGTGAAAAAATGGCTGGACTGCTACTTTAGACAGTAATTCTTTCCCAGTACCCTTCCACACCACCCCTCACAAACAGGCCTGTTTTTACTAACCAGGAACTGTTCTGGCTGGCTGTGGCTCTCTTTTAGTCTGATCAACAGGGGTGTTTTTTTTTTTGTTTTAAAAAAAAAATCTGCCTTTTGCCCCACCCTTAGAAAAAGTCATAACAGTAATTAAAATGTAACAGTCTGCAAGAAACAACAGTGACCTGGGAACAGTTCAGTTCTTGTTTAATGTGTATGAGTGACGAAGAAACCTCTTCCTTTCATTCACAAGCTTTTACCTTTTTTTTCCTCTATTAATAACTTAAATCACTGCTGAAAAATAGGAAAACATCAAAAACAAAGGAAAGAACACTTAGCTTTGTTGTATTATTTGTGTTTTGTCCATCTTCAAGCCAAAAACTCCATCACCTTTGCCATTAAAAATACACAAAAGCTGGCCCATCTGCATAGGTTAGCAGTACTGCTCGTGACGTTGGTGACCTAGGTTTATTAACGAGCCCG